>CM060861.1:12133251-12454072 GCA_030737845.1 Acorus calamus | reverse complement strand
TGGATCCAAACTCCACTAGAAACACATTTCAGTTTAAGTGTTACTTTTTATTTCTACTTTATTTTTTTAATATAGTGAATTAATAAATAATATTCCAATGGAAAAAAAATATTGTTATAATTTTTTAATTTTCTAGAATCTAATATACAATGGGCATTGTTATACAGTATTTCTTACTGTTCTAAATTTATATATTTTATTAATCATCCAACAATATATATAGGGGTGATTGTGTGCAGCGAACGGGGGATGCGGCGTCGATTATGGGTCCATCGCATCCGACGGTTGGGCGTCAGATACGATGGACCCGTGATCGGACGATCCATGTTGCGGCCGCACCCGCCCATTCGCCGCACCTAATCTTTCGATATATATATATATATATATATATATATATATATATTATATATATAATATATTATATATATATATATATTTCCGATAATATGCTGTCGGTGCGGTCGTGCGGATTCGACGTGCGTCGTCCGATCGCGGGTCCATCGCATCCAACGGTCGACGTGAATCGCACCCGATCGTCCGATGCGATTGACTCGTGATCGACGACCCGTGAATCGCGACCGCACGACCGTATAATATCACGATTATATATATAAATATATATATATATATATTATATATATATAATATATATATAATATATACCACATTATTTTTAAAATGTTAAAAATGTGTATTTAATTTAAAATGGAAAGATATACATATTAAATTAAAACTTGTGAAAATTACTCGTGATATTGTATTTAGGATTGCTCCTAATATTATCCAAATACAATACGTAATCCCAACTTATCCAAATACTATACCAATTCCCAACACATTAGGTGATAAATAATCACATAAAACATTCACCAGTCATATCCTTCTAGAACAATGGAGTACCAATCAAACTTGCCCCTATCATTGTGGGCCCAGTCTCTTCTTGTTCACCAATAATATTTGACATCTGACGTCACATTTTCCATAGTAGATCACTCACTTTCAAGAGAGTTATTATTGGAATTTATCTTATGTTATTTTATTTATAGAACGACTAAAAATAAAAACAAAACTGAGATGAATGAATACTTTATTTGTTAATGTTGAAAACTGGTAGCTAGGTCCATTATTCTTAATATGGAATTTACTATATTAGATGAAGCTTTTATTTGACGAAAAGAATTGTCACTATCAGCCTCTAGAATTCAACAATTACACTCTTTGGTCACAGTGTATTGGAACACCGAGAAACACTAGCTCGTAGTAATCATTCATGGATATGTAGAACTAATGGTTAGATAAAATTATCTCAAGGTTCCTTCGAATTGAGCATCACATAATAATAGACTCGGTGGGGACTCCAAAAATCACTAACCTAGGTTATTCATACGGTCTTCACTTTTCCCCAACATAATATATATATCAAGCTAAAAGTGTAGATTCAACTGAGTATATATATATATATTTTAATTTTTTTATAATCATGCTTACTACATTAGATAAATATATATGTATTCAAAATTTTCTTAAAATACATTGTTTTAAAAAAATTAAAAAAATGACTGTATTTTAGCAACATTTTGTAGCAAATTCAGTCTACATGGATTAGTCTTTTACTCCCCTACATGTTTGCCCCCTTGTTTTTCCCAGATAAACATAAATAATTTTAATCATTTCATTGAATGAAGTTGGGCAAATATTCCTAGGGACCATATATCATTATTGTTGTCCTATTTATGATTTTTTTTTAAATACGCATTTGTCGAATGAATCATACATGCATCTCTTTTTTTATTAGAAAAATCATATAACAATCTAACCTAATATATATCAGGTTAGGGATTTATAATCAGAGGCTGTGATGGGATTGCAAACATAACTTGTATGCATCAATATCCTTGTATACAGACACGTACACTTTGGCATTGCCACTCAAGTGGGTCTCAGTAATCATTATTATAAAAAAATTAGGCATTGTGATTGTAATTATACCAAAACCTCTGCATCAGGACACCATGTCCATGTCTTTAACTAATAATAAATTTATAAACCAAAACTTCTACATCAGGCTTCTTGCCTTTATTTTTTTTAATTTCTAATTATAAAATTAGATCTCTCCTTATCCACAAATTAAAATATTTCTCCCTGTCTATTGGCAACATTAAAAAGTGACTTTTTTTAGTAAAGTAAAATATTTTAAGATTAAATAACAACCAGTTGATTAATATTAGTGGTTAATTGGTTATCAAAGTACAGGAGACGTATTTGTTTTTGTTTGGAATATAACCTTGTTTTCTTTCAACAGAGGTCCCAAACAAGTAAGATATAATTAAAAAATAGAGAGATTATCACATAATCAATTGATCCTTAGTCAACTCCGTAAAATAAATAGTTTGATGACATTTATTTTATAAAATGAGAGTTTCATAAGTGTAGTACTGATGGATTATGTGGATTTTTTTTCTTTTTGGGAATAAATAATTTTGTATGTGAAACAATGCAATTTTTAATATATAAAAGGAACAATATCCAAAAAGAGATTTTGAGTTAAGGAATACATAAATCAACCGTTTTTAATAATTCTAAATTTTTTTTTTAATAATAAAACAGATTAACTATCCATATTTCATCTAATTCATAAACAATCTTACCCCCAGTTTAATATGATTCACAACCTTATTTTATAACCGAACAAAAATATATATATATTTTACTTGAGCCTGATTTTCCTTTTTCTTCTTTACATTTCTTATACCCTATCAAAAGTCAAAAATCAATCTGACCAAAATAATTACATTTTTAATGTATGATTTTGGTGTGCATTCCATGCCTTTTCTAACTATTTGTGCCATTATTGTAAAATTGTCTGTGAATTACATATATCATTTAAGTGCGGACACCTTTAATAAATTAATTTTGAATAAATAGATTTTCATATGGTTAAAAACCACATAATGAACCATCTCTCGCCCACTAAATTGTGATCCCCTTTTTACATCTTTATTTCGAAATATCCCATTTTTAAAGAATGGATAAGGGAGAGGATGCAAAAAAAAATTATTTGATATAATTATAAAAGATTTAAAAAATATATTATTGTAAGGATTCGGCATTAATTTTATTGAAAGAAAGGGAATGCTCGATATAAAAAATATTACAAGAGATACTCACCTTAAAACCCATTAGAGAACGAAAAGTAGAAGATGTTTCTACTCCCCTCCCTAATAGCATCAATTATTATTTGTAGAACAAATCGCTTCTCCTCAATGAGTAGCATACCTTAACTAGGGTGCGTTTGGAAACACGTTGGAAAAATATGATTTTGAATAAAATAATTTAAATAAACTCCATCCTAAGAAGTTCACTTTTTATGCTTTTTAAAATTATATTGTGCAAAAATACCCTTAAAAGGGTATCAATGTAAAATTAAAACCTTTTAAAAGGGCATTGTTGGAAATAAAATTTAAACAAGGGCAATTTGACATTATAAAGTTTGTTGAGGGCATATATGCAAAATAATCATTTCAATTAGGAAAATGATTGACAAGCCCCAATTCGTAGGCCCCAAATAAGCCCCATGACATGGCATTGATCGAGTGAATTCTTATTTATACCCTTAATTGTGTTTTGTAACCCCTCAACAAAATAAATGCAATCGGTTATTATTTCCTTCCTTGGAACCGTGCATTGGGTGCATTAATTAGCGTTTTTTTTTTTCTTTTTTGACTTTTCTCACATTTTAATTGCTCTTAATTAAATCAACTTCTTCATTTTTGTTTGAATTTGCATTTTTTTTTCTGAGACTGAAAATTAGGACTTTTTTAGCATCTGATCTTCTCGGAAAAAAAAATGAATAGTTTGGATACCATGTCAATGTCTACCGATTCAGGTTTGGTTTTTGTTTATATTTAAAGTTTTACATTGTTTTTTTTTCTTCTGTTTTTTTAATGTTACTTTGGTTGTTTATGTTGTCAAATGTGTTTTTTAGTACATTGACTAATTTGTTGTTTGACATGTGAAAGTCAATTACATACGCAGACCATGTTACAGGGAATGTAACTAACTATTATATTGCTGTTTATGTATTATTTTTTGTAACTAGCTTCTTTATTTGTGAATGAAACTAACTATTATATTGTTGTTTTGTATTATTTTTTGTGAGTAGCTTCATCGTTTTCTGAAATTAACTAACTTATTATTGATGTTTTTTCCGATATGCTAGGGGCCTGTGTATCAAAAAATAAAATTGAACAGTTGGAATTCCATTGAAATGTCTACTGATTCATGTTTGTTTTTTTGTTTTATTTACATTGTGTGTTTTTCAATTGTTTCATTTTTGTCTTCTTTTTTAATTTTTTTTGTTGTTATCTGTTGTTAAACGTGTTTTTTCAATACGACATATCTGTTGTTTTTTTTAATGTTTTTTGTGAATGTAACTAACTTATTAAATGAAAGTTGTTATTATAACAAGTTACATTTGTAAATGTAACTAATTTTTTGTAGAATTTACTTATCATTGGTATCTTTTTTCAATTTGTAGGAAATATAGGGGACTCAGTTATATGTTTTTTAAAATGCAGTCCGGAGAAGGATTTGAATGTTGACGATCAACAACGTTGTTCGGAAGCAACTGTGTCAAGTGTTGGAATGATATTTGATTCCAATAATGCATTCCAATAATACTGAATAAATTATTACACATCATAGAATACACATATGTAACTTTTTTGTACGATGTAACCTAGTTTGTCTGAAGTTAGTTACAATTGATGCATATAAAGATCAATCAAAATTAAAAAAACAGCTCACATGTTAAAAGAATTTAATTACATTGCACAAAAATTAATTACATTCAGTACAACAATAACATCAAAAAACATATAATGATAACAGAAAGATAAATAATAACAAACAAACTTAAATAAATGTCCATATTTACTTATGTGAATGAAAGTTAGTTACAAATTAAACATATACATTCCATATAACATCAAAATAAAAAGAAATTGAATACGAATACACATTATTTGTATTTGTTCAGATTCATCTAATAGGTAGTTATGTTTCTCTAAATATAGTTACATTCCACAATACTTCAAAATCCGCATGAATAGATTTGTTACCCAAATTTTGTTCGGATTGAAGAAATTAGTATTACATTTCATACAAATGTAAACATACAACACACCGTAATGAATGAGTGCTCTGTTATGCATACACAAAGTTAGTTATATTGAAAGAAAGTTACATTTTCTGTAACTTTCATAAAACACTAAATATACATAGTTTTATTTTTAATAGTTAGTCACATTTTGCCCGGCAAAAAAGAAGAAACTGGTCACATATAATCATCTGTAAACGATACACCTAAAAAAATTTCAGTCAAATAATAGTCTATTACTTTTGCACAAATTAAAAAAAAAAACAAAAAAAAAGGATCCAACATTTTTATATCACAATAACAATCTAAACATTATTCAAAATTTAGCACAAACACATCAAATAACATAATATTTGATATTTAAATTCATAAAAATAGTCACAAAAACATAAGAAATTTTTTTTCTCAAAAACCCCCAAAATGATTTGCATACCCATTTTTGAAATGTTTTGATACTGCGAGAAGAACAAAAAAACCTGTAAATCAAAGCCCCAAATAATTTTAGGCTTCGTCTCTCTTTTGGACGAAAGGTTTTTCTGACGGGCAGATTTTTTTTTTTTTTTGAAAACCAATTAATGGTTGATGAATAGGTTTGGGGCACTCGAGAGGGACGGGATACGAACGAAAAAAACGCAAAACGTGGGAAAATTGGGTGCACTAATGTGTGTTTTAAATAAGGGGTAAATATGTATTTTATATTTTTGCCTTTTTGAAAAAAAACAACCAGGCAGCCAATCATATTTTGACACCTCAAGGGGCATGAGGGAGGGGCTTATATATTGGGGTCTGTATAGCAAAACTCTTTCAATTATTAACTGCCACCTCTATGTAACTTATGTTGACGCCATGTCTTGAGGGCCCGGCCCCTGACCGCCCCCCCTGGCTCTGCCCCTGTCTACATACACTAAAATTTCTTTGAACACAAGATGACCAGTTGTAAGCAAACTATAATGCCCAAAGTACCGCCACAAACCAACCCTCCCCCCTTGCCTGCATACTCTTCCCCACCCTCCACAGCTGTGAAACCTTGGCTTTTATAAAAGATCTTTTGAGTGGGGTATTTCATGAATACCGAAAAATTCATATAAACCCTCCCCCGCAAACTTGCTAAAATCCATATAGCAGCCTCTGATAAAATCCATATAACCCCACCCCCAAACTTCACAAAAATATAAAAAAATGTCTTTGTTTGTTAAGTTAACCTATGAGTTAGCTGAATGTAACCCTTGATATGAAATTCATATATACCCTTCCCCTAAACAATGGAAGAATAAGATGAGTTTTAACAAAGGAGGGGTAAAAATGTCTTTCTTTATTAAGAGGCTATTTGTATTTTTGGCAATTTATAGGCACTTATCTATATGTTTAAAATTCTGATGGGTTAACATAAACAGAATAATCAAACCCGTAGTCATGGGTCTGCATTAAAATTTTATTAGCATGTTTAAGGTTTGGATTAACCCAAATCTTCCCAACTTAACATTCACACGTGTAACGCGTCATCTTGAAATCAAAGGGGGGTGACTACATCACGATAGACCAGCATAAATAAATCACGTAATAAAATAATTTCACGCTTCATTTGTGTTTCGTGCGGACAAACCTCTCCCCGACCAAGAGAACCCAAAAAAAAAAAAAAACACAAAGACAAAAGAAGATCTCTTCAAAAGTTGTGATTTTGATTAACGGTTTGTAGTTTTGGGAAGCTGTGAAAAGGAGTTGTGAATGGTGAGAGAGGGAATGCGATTGGGGAAGTACGAGTTGGGGAAGACACTTGGAGAGGGGAACTTCGGGAAGGTGAAGTACGCGAGGGACGTCGAGTCCGGCCGTCCCTTCGCAGTCAAGATCCTCGATAAGAAGCGAATCCTCCCACTGAAGATCGACGACCAGGTTCTGTTTTTTTCTTTTTAATTGATTCATTGAATTTTGGGTTCTATTGGGAAAAGATGAGGTTTTTAATGATGGGTTTGATGAAATTCGCAGTTTTTTGGGGGATTATTTTGAATCTAATGGTTTTTTTTGTAAGATATTTTTTTATCAGGTTCTGTTTTTCTTTCATTCGTTGATTGTTTGGTTCAATTGGGATTGGTGGGGTTTTTTGGGAGGGAAGATGAGGTTTTTTAATAATGGGTTTTGATGAAATTCGCAGTTTCTGGGGTATTTTGAATTTAATGGTGCTTTTTTAAGATATTTTTTTATCAGGTTCTGTTTTTTCTCATTCATTGATTGTTTGGTTCAATTGGGATTGGTGGGGGTTTTTTTTTGGATTTGTTTGGGGGAAAAGATGAGGTTTTTAATATGGGTTTTGATGGGTTTGATGAAATTCGCATTTTTTTTAATTTAATAAAACTTTTTAAGATATTTTTGTTGGCGGGATTTGATTGAAAAGAAGGTATTTTTATTTGGATAAAAATGATTTTGTGGTGGAATACAATCACTTATGGGTTTTGGTGGTACATTGATTATTTAATTTGTGGGTTTTTTTTTGTGTGATGAGGGAAAAAAGAATAAGTTTTTGAATCATGGGTGTGATTTAATAGGTTTTTTAGGAGCCTCTTTTTGTTGAGTAATGATTTTAAAAGGTATTATTTTTAAAACTGATTTTTTTTGCTTTAGTTAAATGGATTTTGGGAATAGGAGATTTTATTTTGGGCATTTATACATTCAATCCTTGTTACAGTTGAGAAATAATGTCGTAAACTCTTATACATTGTGTTATTACATTCTGTAAAACTTTAAAAAATATATTTTTTAATAAAAAAATATTTAGATATCTCTTATTATATACTTTATTTTTTATAATAATATATATTTTAATAGATAATTGTATTTATTTGAAAAAAAAAAGATCGTGAATAAAATGAGACTAAAAATATTTTTTTCCTGTTTTTTTTTTTAATTTGTGGATTTTCAATGGTTTTGATGGGATTGGGTGAAAAAGTGGCCTTTTTGAAAAGAAAATGAAAAGGTTACATAGATTGGGTAGATTTTTTTTATTGTTTTTTTCGAAACTATAGATTGGGTTGCTTAACTATTTATCTTTTTTTTATTCAATGGGAGTTTATCATTAAAATTTGATTGGAGAGGTGGGTCTGTTATTCCATTGCAGATAAAGAGAGAGATTGGGACTTTAAAACTGCTGAAGCATCCCAATGTTGTCAGACTATATGAGGTGATTTAAACAAAGCACTCATGTTCTCTTTCTGTCTCTGAAGTTCTCAATTTTTTTTCTTCTGCTTTTTATTATCCATGACAGTGCTGTTCCAAATCCCATATTTTGAATAAACTTGATTCCTCTTTTTCAGAGGCACAACTTCCCTTTTTTGTGGGAAAATTAAACAAGAGAGGTTCCTGTGTTCCAACTATTTTTTTTTAGTCGATACACACAAGTAATTTCTGCTATCCCTTTAGCAGATTCCACATACCTCAAATCTAACGTATACTAAATTATGCTCGCATTCATTTTTTTAATATAAAAATATACATTCAATTTATTCGTGCATATATTTTTTTTATATAAAAAAATATACACATTATTTTTTTAAATAGATGGTCTTTTACTAGTTGCAAATAAGGGAAAGAGAGAGAGAGTAAATAAAAAAAATGAAAGAGAGAGAAAGAAAAAAATTACTAATCTTTTAAAGTTGCTTACATCATTAGACAAATTTACATTAAAAAAAAATTAAATGAGACTACGGGAATACTCTAAATATTTTATTTTATATAGTGAGAAATCTCTGATTTTTATAAGAAGTTTCAAAGAGTGGATTCAATTTGTCATACAGTCTGTCAGTTCTAGATGCAAAGTGGTGTAACACAACTATATTGGCTCAATTTAGGGGGATCGGTTTAGTTGATTGTCCAACACGCTCGTGACCGTCCGTTCTTATTATTTTGAATACACAAATTAATTGAATATTAAAATGAAATATTTAGAATTTAATTGTACTATGAGTTTAATTTTGAAATCTTAAAAAATATTTCAATCACAACAAAGTAATAAGATTAGACGGTCACGAGCATATTGGACAATCAAATTGTCGATCGCCGTTGGATCTAACCCAATCCCCAATTTTAGATCCCATTGTGCACAAGCATCTTGTTATGTGGTTCTAATTGTTTTTTCTTTGGACAGTGCATTAAACAGTCATGTTGGATTCGTTTTGCTGTCCATCTATCAATTTTTTTGGATTAAAATCTCAGCCATCCAATGAAAGAAGGACCACTCTGTGATGGGTTGATTTTTCCATCCTGATTTAGTGGCACCAATCAAGCAAAATAATACTCCTGCTGTTTCACATGCTTTTGTTTTGTTTTGTTATTTCTGGGCCAAATGAAGCATTTCCACTCATTGATTTGCTGCAACATATATGGACTTCATTTTCAGTAGTTGAAAAGAGGGGCACATGCAACATTGGGTGGCATTATTTTGATCACTTTTTATGGAATCTATAAGAGGAAAAGGACAAAATAGATAGAGAGTTTGCCAATTTTTGGTTATGGAAATTGAAGAAAAATTAGACACCTGGCAGTTTAGCGGTACCCCTTCTCACTAAAGAGTCTTGGTTTTGAGTCTTACTTTTGTTAATAGGATAAGATCTAACCAAAAAATTAAAACAAATCTATGAAAAAAATAAGTTTTTCCCCTCTCTAATTGAGGTCATGCTAATGAAGTTTTGGAAAGTATTTTGTATTTCAGTTACTTTTGCTGCTTATTACATCTTCCTCAGTTGGAAACGTCTTTGAATTATCAATGTTTGGCAGGTCTTGGCAAGCAAAACCAAGATTTACATGGTCCTTGAGTACGTAACTGGTGGCGAACTGTTCGACAAAATTGTAAGGAGCCTCTTATTCTAAACACTTATAAAGTTTTTTAGGTTGTTAGTTCATGTTGTCTTAATTTGAGATTTAGTGTTAATCTTTTCATCCACGCATGAAGGCATCAAAGGGTAGATTGTCAGAAGCTGAAGGCAGGAGGCTTTTCCAACAACTAATTGATGCTGTCAGCTATTGTCATGATAAAGGTGTTTTTCACAGGGATTTGAAGGTATTTGCAATCCATTGAAACATAGTGAAGAGTTGAGACTTGTCATATACTGAGGATTATATCTGAACTACTAATCCTGCAAGAGGAGAATCTTAATTTTGCATTCATGAAGCTGTAGATTGGAAAATCTGCACTTCTTGTGTTTATGGATCATGTACAATGTGATGTAGCCAGTACAAAATCGAAACTGTTTATGTAGCACGATATATAAATGATATATTTAAAATAGGATACTTTGGTTATCTACAGCTCTCTTTTCAGTGGGAGTTCACATTGAGAATTTTTTTCTTCTGCTCATATATAGTCCAAACATCCATCCCAACTAAAAAAATTGAGTGCTTCTTGAGGATGCATAAGTTATAAGAATGCCTTATGTTCTTAATTCTTGTATTTTCTTCATCATGATTTTCAACATTTTCTTCTTATGTTGTCCTGCAGCCTGAAAACCTTCTTGTTGATGCAAAAGGAAACATAAAGATATCCGATTTTGGTCTAAGTGCATTGCCTCAACATCATGGGGTACATTATCTGAACTATCTCTGTATCTGCTAGTAACTTCTTTATAGTTCAAGCTGAAACTTCCATTTCAAGCCCTTCACATTCCAAAAACATTAATTTTTACTGTTGTCAGAATGACGGGTTATTGCATACGACATGTGGGAGCCCAAACTATGTCGCTCCTGAGGTGAACATGAATTCAAATTTTCTTCTTCTAAACTTCTTTTGAATTGTTGGCCAGTCTGTTGAACTCATACCATGTTCAGGTCCTAGCGAACAGAGGATACGATGGTGCAATCTCTGATGTTTGGTCATGTGGGGTCATCTTGTTTGTCATTCTTACAGGTTACCTCCCTTTCGACGATAGAAATCTTGCAGTTCTTTATCAGAAGGTACACCATGAATTAAATTTTTGTTCTATAAATATACCTTATTCATGTATGCATGTTTGTTATCTTACCACAACTTTATTTGGGCTGAATTAGATATTCAAGGGGGAGACACAAATACCCAAATGGCTCTCTCCTGGTGCTAAGAACATGATAAAAAGGATTCTCGATGCGAACCCAAAGACCCGAATA
This sequence comes from Acorus calamus, assembly GCA_030737845.1. Classification (NCBI taxonomy): domain Eukaryota; kingdom Viridiplantae; phylum Streptophyta; class Magnoliopsida; order Acorales; family Acoraceae; genus Acorus; species Acorus calamus. Next base: position 12,442,788 of record CM060861.1, on the reverse strand, counting down.
AGTGTTGCTGGGATCAAAGAGGATGAGTGGTTCAAGCAAGATTACAAGCCTGCAATCCCTGATGAAGAGGAAGAGGAAACATATATAGATGATGAAGCATTTTCTATTCAAAAGGTTGTGAGATGGCTCATTTAAGCCTTTGCTTTTTCTATGCTTCGTGTTGGGATCCAAACTGATATTAGTACCTTATTTTCCTCTTATGAAGCCAACTGAGACTAATGTCTTTGAGAACTCGCCAACACTGATCAATGCATTTCAGCTTATCGGGATGTCTTCCTACCTCGATCTTTCAGGCTTCTTTGAGAAAGAGGTGATCTTCAATTCCTTAGCATAGTCACATTCTTCACAATCCTAATCGTCATCTTGTCTTCACATCCATTATAAAAAATATTGCTCTGTATTTGTCATACATATTTTATTAATCTCTTTACACATACTATACAGAGTGGAACAGTGAGTTATCGAATATTTGTCATATACAAACTTTGTGACTACACTGCTTGGAAGCCTAGTACTGGTAATTCATGTTGGTATACTTATTTGAGGATTTTGGGAATTGCAGGATGTCTCAGAGAGGAAGATCAGGTTCACTTCTACTTACGCCCCGAAAGATCTGCTTGAAAAAATTGAGGATATTGTCACTGAAATGGGATATCAAGTACAGAAGAAAAACGGAAAGGTGCATATCAAGCAGATTTTAAAATTTGGTATTTGAGTGTATTTGGACAAACAAACTCAAAATTTGTAGAAATCAATCTATTAAGAGAAGGGTTGTGTTAATATTTGTGATCATTTGGTGATGCTTTTCTTTCTCCAGTTGAGAGTAATGCAGGAGCGCAAGTGTTCAACAAGCCCTGGTAGTCTTTTGGTTGCTGCAGAGGTAAATTTTACATCCATTTAGACAGATTAGCATTTTTTATGAAAAGTTCAAATCATCAGATCATTTGAAAATTTCTATAGGTTTTTGAGATCAGTCCATCCTTGTATGTCGTGGAACTACGAAAATCGCATGGAGATTCCTTGGTGTATCGACAGGTAATTTTTTTTATGGCCAACTACATATTTCAGAAGAATTTCAGTATTGATTAGTGTAATAGATAGAAATGAATTGACCAAAAGTGAATATCTTTTGATTGTTATTGCAGTTGTGTACAAAGTTATCAAATGATCTGGGCCCTTGTAAAAACCAGCAACTTTTGACAACAGAAGCTTGAACAATGGAGTCTGCGATGCGTTGTTAATGTTTTTTCTTTTGTGATGAAGAAGAAGAGTAAGGCATTGTTTTGATGATTTTTTTTTAAAAAGAAGATTTGTACAGCTGAGTATGGTACAATGAAAAATGAAATCCACTATTCCTGAACATATATATGTGAATACAAAGTATCAGAACTTTATATTGAGAAAAGCATCAAAACTATGAAGAGTTCCAATAGAATGTTTAGATTATAGTATTATACCTTCATGAAAAAAACAGTTCATACATAGAAATGCCTCTACCAGATTATACTTCATTTGTACACAAAACCAGCAGCACAGATTGCTTGAATCCTGCATTGAGAGCCTCTTAAACAGAGGCTGCTTTCACTGCAATTTGTCCATCTCTGTAACTAAAGTTCTTCCAAAAATGGGCAACCTGTATTTCAATTTAAAAAAAAAGACATGAAAATGTATGCGCAAAAAATCTAAGAATAGAAGAAACAAAAAGATAAAAACAGAAGGAAAACAATTATGAATAGAAACAAAAAAAAATCGACAAATGACTAAACATGTATTATTTTTTAATTTTTATTGACTTGAATTTATGATCACGTTCCCTGAATAGATGAGACGGGGACGGATATGGAATCATTCATAGAACTAGAAAAAAAAATCAAGTAACCTAACTCTTTAATCCAATCCCAAATTGAATTAACTTGGATTTCATTGAGGTCCGGTTAGTTTAGGGTTTTAAGGAAATTGTTCCACACTATTCTTTTTACGGTCCAAATGCAATCTTCATTCTATTGATATTTTTAAAATTAATCATTATTTATTTAATAAATATATATACTTTTATAAAACATGAAATATATATGACAATAAATTGTATATAAACTCATTTACAAATAATAAAATATCCAACAAGATGTATATTTCATTACAGTGAGTGCATGCGACTAACTATGTATATAAGAACCCAAGTACCCAACCATTAAAAGGGGAAAATGACACATTTAGTACCAATGTGCATCATGTCCACAACTCTTACCCCCGATTTGAATGGGAGGTTAAGGTGGTATACGGATGGTATAAGAACTTGGTATTATTAAATTATTATAAATAAGTATAACCCCCTATTTGGAACGAGTATAACCCCCCGGATAACCCCGGATAAGTATTTAGGGGTGTTTGTTTACCCCAGATAACCCCAGATAAATTATGTCAGAATAAACCTTGATAAAGTGGTATAGGAATTCCAATCAACCCCTAGAATAAAAGTTATCCTAGGTTATTCCACCTAAAGAATATGTGGGCCCACTGTCAAATCAACTGTCATCACCTCTTATAAATCACCTGGTCAAATCAACTATCATTACTCTTTTACCTTTTATAAATCCTTATCCATACTTTATTCACATTTTACCCAAACAATAAAACATTTATTCTTACGTTTACCAATGAGAATAATTCAAAATACAACCAAACACAAAATCACTTTATCCTTATTTATACTCATTTATGCTTGAATAAATCTATACCCTAGAATAAAAACTATCCTCGTTCCAAACGGGGGCTAAGAGAGTATAACAATTCTAAGTAACCCCTGGATCGTTTATACCGATCTATATATTCCATTGGAAGGTGGGCCGTGGGGCCCACCATCACATTAAAAAAAATTACATCTCATGACATCAAATCATCTCTCATCACATCAAATCATCTAGCATCACCTCTTATACATTAATATGACTCACATGTCAACTTTTTACACTTTTTTCATATTTTATTCTTCATCAATCAAACAGCTGTACCTATATTATTACATTTTTTCAATAAGAAAAAAAAAACACAACCAAAAAGAAAATCAATTATTCAACTGATAAAGTTATATGTTCCTAAAATTAGTATAAACCCAAAAATTATTTATTCCTCGATCTAAACGGGGCTTATTGATATGTTTTTTAAAACAAAATATTTTCAAATATTTATATATTGTGATAGTGTAAAAAACAGTTGAGAAATCGCTTCTAAACGACAGACATACTGCAAAACGGACAGCTTCAATTATTTGTAGAGCTTCTTCTTCGTATAAAAAAGAAAACGCGTAGAAACCCTAGCAGATCGACCGAAAGAAAACCCTAACGAAATCAATCCCTCATGAAACCTGTATCCGGGTTTACGGCGTCCTCGAATCCGATCTCCCTGAAGAGATCCTCGGCCGTCCTGTCGCAGTTCATGTCGTCCGAGACGAGGACTTCGAACGAGGTCTCCGCCTACCTGAGGCGAGCCTCCGACGCCTTCGAAGAGCTCCTCGACTTCCACGATCGGCTCATGGAGGGTTCCGACCGGAGATCCCGACGTCGGAGGCGGAGGACATCATCGGAGGGGGTGGAAGTCGAGGCGGAAGAGGGGGGAGAAGGAAGGATTCGTTGATGGGAAGGTGGGGGAGAATTTCGTGGAAGGGAAAAAAGGCTGGATTTGAACGTTTAGTTTTGTTTTTTTTTGTTTTTTTTTTTTTTAACACGGAATTTTTATTTTATTTTATTATTTTATTTATAGAGAAATTAATTAGGGTTTTTTTTGCCACTCATCTATTATTTTTAAATCCCTATAAATTTTCAAAGTTTTATAAAGTCACTAAGACAGTAAAAAAATTATCCTTATGTTCCTCCAATCAGATGTTCAAAAATATCACAAATGTCCTCTCTTAATTATGCGAAAGTTAACAATGCATTGATGAGTGTTAACAGTGTAATGAAGATACTTAAAAAGGAATGTTTACAATGTATTGAAATAATTGAGAGGGAAACATTTTATGTGAAGGTTAACAATGTAATAAGAAGTGTTAACAATGTACTGGAGATAATTAGATAGGGGCATTTTTTATATTTTTTAACAACATTCGATTAGAGGGACCTAAAGATAATTTTTCACCACCTTAAGGACTTAAAAAAAACTTAAAAAACTTAAATGACCTAAAAACAATAGACGGGTGACCACATGGATCTCTAACTTTTTTTTTTTTTATTGGTGGAATGGATTATGGATATGAAAGTTGGTGAGAGTAAAAACATTCGCGTCCCTACAAACACGAATAATATCATATAAGTCCTTGTTAAAGTTGATGTAGACATACAAGCCCTTGAAAACTCACAAAAATCCATATACATCATTGTTGTCAATAAATGTTAATCATAATCCAACCTACCCTAACTAACCCTAATAAATAAATCCCATGAAATGAATAAATTATCCCCAATTTTTTAATCCCTCCAAACAATACATCTTTGATAATGAAGAAATATAAAAGTTCTACAGTGATAATTTTATCTTTTGCATAGACTAATTTGTTTTATGATCGCTTATATGGATTGTATTGTTTACAAAATTACATGATGATGGAATATTCTGAAAGTATTCCATCAAAATTTGATGAAAATTCAACTCAATGATGATAATTAAGTTTTTATGAGTTTTCAGGGAATTGTACGTTTATTCCAACTTTGACATAGACTTATATGAGATTACTCATGTTTGCAGGAATGTAAATGTCTTTGACGTAAAATTTGATTCGATTACTACGATATGTGATGGGAAAAAATCTAACTAATATTTGTTTGATTGAATGGTGCATATCACAAGACAGGGTGGGGGTAACTTGCAAAAGATCCTCGGACGCCCAAGTCAACAGATGCATTGATCCAGGGTTTTGTAAAATAATATTTCACATATTTTAAATGGGAGAACTGTTCCCTGTATATGGTATTGACCATGATCGCACGGTGTTTGGATTTTCCGTTGATCCTGTTGGATGGGAAGAGATCCAATGATCCGTGGGATTGGGATATGATTCCAATTTGATATGAATTGGGTGTGTGCGAATTGTGGATCGATAAGACTGTGGGAAGGTGTCAGACATGTGGCCGGGCCAAGAAAATGACCCCTGCTATGTGTCATCATATCATTTTTTTTAGATGTTCACATTAGTTGTACAAAGTTGGTTAGTTTTGTTACTTGATTATTTCTCTTTTATGTTTCTATGAAAGAAAAGACAATCTTGCGTACAACACTGTCATTTTTTCTATTTTATGTAACTATTAAAATGAAGTGTAAATTCTAATGAATTTTATGTACTATACATTTTGCCAAAAATGATAAATAAATAATCACATGTTTAATCAAAGCATTAACTCCCATTAGTGAAATAAGACCCCAAGCGTGGCTGCATATAAGGACTGTGTAACACTGGAAAAGATGATAAGAAATTTGATGAGGATGAATGTAATGGTTTTTTTTATTGGTCTTTTGATCAAATTTTTAGTGAAAATAAATGAAACATTGATTGTTAGTATGATGAAATATCAAGAAGACTGAGGGAAAAAAAGCCATCTGAAGATGCATGTTGCTAGTGAAGTGCAGCTTTAGAACCAAAATTGAAAATATTCTCCAGAGTAGCTTTACACCATATAGCATATGATTTTTTCAACCAGTTTAGTCTGCATTGCAAATCAACCATTTCTGCCCTTCAATTTCTTCAGAGAAAGGTGAACCTGAATTTTTCAACCATATAATTTTAATCTCCTATGCATCAAATTTATTTTGCTAATCAATCAGCCAGTTTGTGGGACTACATGAACTCCTAAGAGAAGTATTGATAGACACATTTAAACAACCAAATCTTTCATGTGGCAGTACATTGTGGTAGTACAGTTTGTGTTGGTAGTACAATTTTAGTATCCTCTCTCTGCTTCTGCAAGGCCTTTCATTATTGCCTCTGCATAAAAATTCATGGATCACCAACTTCCACAGTATACGAAGAGAAAAAACTAGCCATTGAAGAAGTCCTTGGCAAATGAAGAGAATAAACTTGATATTCCATTTCACTTTGCTATTCCAGAAGGTAAGGTGCAGCTGGGGAGTGGGCAAAGCCAGGGTGAGTTAGGGCATAAGAAGGGTTCATCAACAAAAGCTGAGCTGCTATTATTGTTGCTCTTCTCATGCACTATCTCTTCCCTGGCTCTCCTTTTCCATCTCTCTCTACCATGTTTTTGATAATGCTAGATTTAGATTTTTGTATTAATTTGTTTTTTTGTCATAATTATAGCATATCCAATCAGCATGAGTAAGGTACTGTTTGGAAATAAGGGTTGTATCATAGTAATCATAACTTTTTCTTTTTGAAAAAATTGATTCCCAATTAACATACTTTTATGTCTTCTTAAAAGCAACTTTAAAATTACATTTATGATTGAAAAGTTAGACACGGCTTTTCAATTAGTTATGAGCGTTTGCAAACATGTTTGAGGATTTCAATTCTTGCAAAAGCATAATCACCCTAAATGTGTTTTAAAAAAACCCTTGAACGGAGACCTTTTTTCTGAGGTGGTTTGTTGAGATTTTTTTTAAAATGTTGCGGGATTTATGAGTTTTTTTTTAGTTCAACAAGATGAATTTCAGACTGGAGATGCATGCAACTCCATATATTTTTCCCAAACCTTCAATATTCTCAAGAAACCTTCGTTTTGAGGTGTTATCCCCACATGTTTTTATTAAAACTTTACTTGTTTCATGTGATGAAGTATACACTATAATGAATCGCATAGATCATTTTACTTGTTTCATCTAATGAAATGGGATTGCATGTAAAATTGCAAATAAGGACTGCATGTGTACTTGCGTTGGCAAGCTGATACCCTACCACGAGACCGATACCTTTCCACAAGACCAGAAATTCTTTGAAGTATAAATTATACTGCATTGAATCCTTCAATTTCGACGATTTCACGCAGATGGGCCATGGTGAAATCAATAGGCATATATCTCGGTTTGAGATTGGATGGCAGCAACTACTATTCCTATGAATGGATCTAATTCACAATTTCAATTATGTAATTGAGAAACTCTTTTTATGATATATTTTTCTATTGTTTTAGTTGTGATTTCAATGTAGTTGATGACTTTATCAGTCCATGAAATAAAACCTTGGATGAACAGAAATAACTGCCAGTTTGACTGTTGACAAATTCGTAGGAGCATTTCAATGATGATGGAATCATTTCATTCTCCTTTTGTTGGAACACCCAATAAATTCTACTTCTACATAAGAGTTATCAGGCCCTTTGCGTGTATAACCAACATCAATAAACTAGAGCAAACATGAGAGCCAATCAATGCCCACAAATCATGAATAATGTTGCATGTGGAAGCTTAGCCAAATCCTTCAAATCCTTTCAGCATTTGGAGTCATGATCAGAGATTGATCACCCTTGTTGCAGTTACAAAAAAAAAAATCCTGACATTCAGCAATCCAAGAGCTTGAGAATTAGAATTCAAAATTTACAAATGAGCATTCCCTGTTTCAGACCTATATCTAAACATCATCCACACAACAAAGAGAGAATTTTGTATTCACTTCTCAACACCTGTATTGTACAGGACATTCCAAATGAAAATTCTGAAACACTCGGCAAAAGCAAAGGGAATGAAATAAGGTTCTACATTTTATTTCTGTCAAAACTTCTGGGAAAAATAAAAATTAACTATTGCTCCAAAATCATGACCTGAATCAACTCAAGTACATACACCTCTTTTGCTTGGTCCGGGATCATTAAAAAGTGTAATTGAAAGCAGAAGATGTAGATCAGCCCACAGCAAGGGAAAAAAAAGTGTTTCCTATGCTAGTTAATCTGCAGCCATGAATGGGTCCATATCACCAAGATCAGCAACTATGGGTTCCGATTGTGACAGATCCTCATCTTCCGGTATGAAGTGAGTTGGAAATGGAAGCAGTGAGATGTCAGGTTTTCTAAAAACAGAGTCCTTGATGAAAACAAAGTTGCCCTCAGCACCTGGAACCTGAAAACAGAAGATCCAATGGAACAATGAGGGGAAATGGAGGAGCGATAATAATACAAAAGGAAAAATTTTACATAGATAATATTTGTTTTCTTTTTTGTTTTTACTGAAACACAAAGATGACAGGAACATGGTCAATAATTATGAGATCAGAATCATAATAAATCAGAATACCTGGCCTCTGACCCACATCAAGTTCCTGCATGGGTCTATTTTGTAGACCCACACATTCTTAACTGTGACCTGCTCTCCACCCATGCGCCCGGGCATCTTCTTGCCTTTGAAAACCTATTTGGGTACAATAAGAATAGAAATTCATTCATTAGATATATGAGGACAAAAGATGTCATGATGAAATCACACTGGAATTCGCAGCCATCAGTCACCATCCTGTTTCAGCCAGATATTGGCTGATAAAATCCTGCTCACTTCTGGAGTTCTAGCTAGTGCTCAAGAAAATTTTGTTTAACATGGTGTGGTGTACAAGATGGATGGAGTGTTGAGTGTATCAACCATAAATGTTTGGTTCATAAGCAAAATCTTAAAAGGTGAAAAGAGAGAAGATAAAAGGATGAAGTCTATATTTCTAAATTTCTTGTATAGATGGCAACTTCTGTGCTCCACGACATCCAAATTTACTGCAACCAACACTGCTTATGCTGTTAAAATATAATAGGAATGGTAGCAGCATTGAGTGAGTGTGAGGAAAAAAGTTTCCCATCAGGAATGGTGAACCTCATCAGTCATCAGACAATCTTAGAATGAGGTGCCTCCCATTTTCATATGCAAGATTAAATGAACTGAGCCATTCTATGTTGAGTATTTCACAGCATCCTATGTGAAGCATTATTGGGTTTGCATTTTTCTTCATGTTGAATTACAATTTTGTAAGATGGTATGTGAGGGTTGATTTGGTTGGAGAAGGTAACCAGGAATACCAGTAAGTTCATGAATGGTTATTGGAGAGGCAAAACCATTTGTGGAGACAGCAAGGAGGCCGTAAGGTTACTGGAGTTCTAGTCAGTTAGCAATTGATCATTAGTTATCCCAAATTTTAAATGTTGTACTCTAAAAAAAATTGGGGTATATCTACCCTTTTGGAGATCTGTTTTCAGTCAGATCAAGGAGCTGTTGGCAGAAACCTATGCAATCATTGTTCTTCATGATTTTTTTTTAAAATCAGGCACAGTTTAAAAAGACAACAGGCCTCAGCATATCTCCCAATTCTCTTGTGTAATTCTTTGTTATCTTCTTTTGTTCTGTAAATCACTAAATCCTCCATCAAATGCCTCTTCTTTCTGAGAGTGGTCTGACGTTACCAGGTCAGGTCCCAGTCCTACGATTAATATCACTATAAAAAAATCTAAAATATTCAAGTTAATACAAGAGACACACAGTAACATGTTATAACTAAAGAGGGATAGATAATCACTATCAACAATTGTTTGTTGAAAACTTTCGATAAAAATAAGTGAATATCCATTGCAGCAGTTCAGAAAAAAGGACATAATCACTATCAACAGGAACCTATGCAAGTATTTAGAGCTGTTTAACATAGTTTATTAATTAAGACAAAAAAGCAGTGCATGTATGTGAACATAGTTACATGGATGTGAAGTACCAAAATAAAACTATGATGCTCATTCACAAGCAAAAGGATCTACACAATCACATGAATCCATATATCAGTAGTGGAGGCAGTAATGTGTTTCAGTGTTTAGCATTTTCCCAAAAGTGATAGGACAATATGTGTGAGATTTCTGTATTCATATTACATATTTCCTTGACGGAAACATTATAGCAAAAGTGTCCATTCTGGACTCTATCAAGTTGCAGGACAAACTGTTCTTTGACTGGGTATAATGGAAAATATTCTGTGTATACTTCAAAAATTTATACTGCATGAGATGCATACTTACCAAAAAAATTATTGTGTGCATGAGATGTATGAATCTATTGATGCATCAGAGCACTGTACATAATGTAGCAAATAACCATCTAGATCCAAAAACACAGTAATCTACCGAAATTCACAACGGCAAACTGCTGAATCCAACTCATTTCCAAATTCTAGCAGCTAAACAGATTTCAGCTAGTGAAGAAACATAATGCAGGGGAAAGAATATATGGAAAAAGACAGAACATAAGAGATTGTTTTTTTTTACCAAGTGCATTGCATCTATAAGAATCGGTTGTATAATTTGGAGAAATGATGAAATACATACCCTCCCTGGAGCATCTCTTTGACCAGTAGAACCAATACTTCGATGTGATAATGACGCACCATGGGAGGCAGGCATTCCAGAGAAACCCCACCTCTTCATTCCACCCTATTAAAGATGGAACACATACAAAGATTAGCAAAATAGAAATCTCAAGTTAAAAGATTTTGTTTTCATATTCCATAACCTCCTTTAGAAATTTGAAGCTGGAAAGATTTGTAAGTACATGGATACATATGAAATGGATGTCAGTATAAAGCAATGTCCTCCATGTGGGAATGTGCCAAACTTTAAGAATCATGCTAGCAAGATCAAACAGCATAAACAGCAGTGTCAACATCAACATACCCTTTGTTTAAAAACCAAAATAAAAAGGCAATCAAAATGCACCTTCACAGTAGGTTGGAGAATAAATTACAGCACAATAATCAGGTTTGTAATGGAGTGGGAATCAATCGCGACAGAGCTCAGACTCTTGTCTTTCTATAAGGAGAATAAACTTGTGGTGGCTTTAGTAGTTACATCTGCCCTTTTTCCGCATATGTTTTTTTATTCTTGTATTGGTCAGTAGATCACTCTTCTACTGATCTCTTTAGGTGTTTATCCCATATCAACAAAATTTTGCCGTACATTCCTACCTTATTTCTAAAGAATGCACCATCTCTAATGGGTTGATAAACAATTACTAGTAAATAAGTAAATGAGACATATTCTCGTTTTTTATGTCAGACATCTTCATTTCTGGAATACTGAGACAATTAAATCGTAGAGCATAATTTATTTCTACTAGAATACAAGGCATCGCATTGCAAAAGATCGCTGAATGAGACAGGCACAATATACATCCTGAAATTCAAACCAACCAACACCAAGGAAGGAGAGGGCCCAACACAATAAACAATCCCATGCTAGCGAGAAATGATGTAACCAACAATCACAATGAACAATCCCAACAAGGAAGGAGTGGGCATTATAGCTCGCGGGAAATTATGTGTTTTATAAAGGGGGCTCTTTTTGCCTTGTGAAGACATGGGATTCGGTGGAAACATTCATTTTGGAATGGCGTAGTCGTTTTTGTATTGGGGCCTCTTCCATTCGTTTTGTGTGGGGTAAACTTGTAATCAAGGAGTAATCACTTTTGCTCTTGGGGACATGGATTTTGTAGACAACTTGTCTTCATAGTTCTCGTTTGAGTCGCTTCCCCTTGTTTTCATATCTTTTTCCGTCAAATCGTGCCTTGTGGCTATGTACGACTTTTTTAACTAGTAAATGGCCAATCATTTGCTTCCCAAAAAAAAAAAAAAACAATTAAACAATCTCATGCTTATAAAACTTGATTTCCTCACCTCATATCAAATGCTATTGAGTTTTCTATGTAAAATAATCTAAGACCACTAACCGCACCCTCTCTTTATTGTGAATTCATATAAAAATTATAGAACAACTACAAAATCAGTACTAAAAAAATTGACATTTAAGGATAAAAAAACACTAAAATCAGAAAATTAGGCGACCAATTACCTGGAAACCTTTCCCCATCGAAATCCCCGTGACATCGACATACTGCCCGGGCACGAAATGCTGGACGGTGATCGGGGTACCGACGGGGATAAGAGCATCCTCCGTCACTGGGAACTCCCTAAGCTTCCTTTTCAAAGGGACACCATGTTTTCTAAAATGACCCACTTCGGGTTTCGTCAGGTGCTTCGCCTTCTTCTGTCCTGCCCCAATCTGACCAACACAAAAACCCAAAAAACATCACTCAAAGACTTCAACTTTTGAGAGATCGAAATCAACCCAAACCGACATCGACCGTCCGATCGTACCTGGAGAGCGAAGATCCCTTCCTTCTCGACGGTCTTGACCTGGGAGACGATGTTGTCGTCGAGCCACAGAACCGTGATCGGAACCCTAGCCCCCCATTTGTCCCACAAAGCCGTCATCCCGCACTTGACGGCGATCGCGCCGGTCCTCTTCGATTCCGGGCCCATCGGCTTCGGACGCGCATCGATGATCCGACGGACGGCGTCGCTCGGCGCCTCGATCGCCGACTCTACATCGGCGGCGGCGGAAGTGTATGTCCTCGGAAGGGGTCGGCCGAAGTGGAGGAGGCGGAGGCGGAGGCGGGTGAGGAGACCTCTCGACGCCGCCGACATCGCTTGATCTTCTGGGCTCAGGCGCTCATTGAGGTGTATTTTAAGGAAAAAGTGAGGTGTATTTTAAAGGGTTTTACGAGCCGATGAAGCTCCGTGTAGGGTTTTAGCTGTTCTGGTTTCAACATGAATAAAACGGGGGGTATTTTAGTAACTTTATGTAGCCACAGCGTTTTTGTTGTCTTGTCTCTCCCAACATGAAGGGAAAATGTTATATTCAACCTTCCTTTTTCTTAAATGCAGTTTAGACCTTTTTTATTTTATTTTTTATAAAAAGACCTTGGTAACTCTGTCCCAAAAGAATAATTATTTTTTTCCATGATCCAGTTCTGTTTTAATTATGTGAATGAGAAATGCGACCTGTAATGTCTAAGAATGAACATAAGAATGGAAGATTTCAAATGCATATTTTCAGGTGTTCCTGCAGAATGAGAATGAAATGAATGACAAATTGGTCCGTTGATCAGTTTGATAACTCTGGCACAGAAAAAGAATTTTTTCTACCCATAAATTCAATTATGTTTTGATTATATGGAATGAGAAATTTAGCATGCAATATTCAAGAATGAACAGGTGAATGGAGCTTCAAACGCAATTTTCTTAGGTGTTCAAATAGAATGAGAATGAATGTCAAACTAACTCTAAATGTGTGTACACACATACTAGATTAGATAAATAAAATGAAAATACATATATATTCGATCCATTTGAGATAATTCAAATAAGATATTGGATTGTAAAATTGTTTCTAAAATCTTACTAATTGACTTCATTGGTGACCTTTCATATTGAAAGAGGCTATCCATGAAAACTCCCTAAGATCTACAACATGGGAGTTGGACAATCCCTTCTTTTAAATGGATACTTTGAACTATGTCAATTATGATACATAAAAATTGACACATTACAATCTATTAGGGTCACTGTTAGATCTAATTTTTTTAAGAGAAATGTATATTTTTTATTTTTGAAAAAATATTACATTTAGTTTATTATTAGAATTAATAGAATTGTAAGAAATATAACATGAATAAAGACATGAACATAACATGATGCTGATCACAAGGTAAATTCTGAAAAATAATATGAATAAGTTGTGTTAGTAGTTAAATAGTTATATTATAATTAATTAAAAAACAAGATTACATATTAAGACAAAAGTTATATAAATATTGTGACACAATTAGTATAAACCTCATAATAGTTATTAAAAAAACAGATACGATATTACATCTCAAAAGCGTCAAGTGTCGTATCCATATCACATTAAATGCATTGAATGATTGTCTCAATTTAAAATATTTATTATCAAATTTGGACATGTATAGAAAATGTTACACGTATTAGACGCGTGTCGTGTCATATCCAGTATTAAATATGAGTATCACACATTACAATATTTACAGTGTGCAATAATCATATTTAAACTAAAATCTTTTCTAGACAGCAACTTTTTCAACTTTTGAATGTAGAAAAAAAATTCAATAGTAAAAAACATCTAAAAATTCTACAAAAATAAGCTTTTTGAAAATTCATTTTCAAAACTTCTTGTTTTGAATCTCGTTCCAAAACCTACTTTAAACGGTAAGTGACACTGATTAAATTGCATGATTTGGTCATAAATCAACAAATAGCAGTGTAGAATAATGAGATGTGACATTTTGTATTTATTTTGGGATTTGTTCGCAGTACTTTTCAACTCCAAGGGCCTCTTTTAAATAAGCCCCAAAAAACAGGGACCATTCAGACATATAAAAATTAAAAAGAGGAAAAGAAAAAATTAGGGCACATATCATCAAAGCATACCCTTTTTTTTATGAGAGCCGTTCGGGCGAAAAATCGATGGCCTGAAAAAAAAAAAAAAAATTCAACCGCGAAAATCTTCCATTCGAGTTTTCAGTGAGTGAATGAAATCGATTGAGAGAGTGACAGAGAGAGAGAGAGACATAGAAATCTAGGGTTTCCGATTCAACGTTAATGCCGAGGCACTGACGATGTCGTGGAGGCGCGAACAGGGCGTCGGCGGGGGCGGCGTCCCCGGCTGCGGCGGATGTAACGTCGGCGAACGGCGGTGGATCCACAACATCCGTCACAAGGGGATCTACTGCAGCCTCTGCACGTCGTGCGTCCTCAAGTACCACCCCGGCTGCTTCTGCGTCTCCTGCTTCGACGTGCTCTTCGAGGGCTCCCCTCCTCCGCCTTCCCCCGCCGCCGATGACGCCCATCTCGTCCGATGCTCCAAGTGCTCCTCCTCCGTCGCCCACTCCAGATGCCTCGGCGAGGCCGCTGACAGGGGCTCCTTCACTTGCCCCACCTGCGTCAACCCTAACTTCTCGTTCTTCGACACAGTGAGCGGAGGAGACGGAGGGAGGACGATCGATTTGGAGATGGCGAAGGCGCTTGTGGCGGCGGCAAGGCTCGCGTCGCTGTCGATGAGCAGGGCCAAGGCGTCGGCGTGGGCGGACGCGGAGAGGAGGGCGAAGGAGGCCGGCATGGCGGGGAAGAGGGCAAAGGACGCCCTCGAGAAGGTGGTATCGGGGTCCATGAAGGAGAAGGGGAAGGCGGAGTCGGAGATGAAGAAGAAGCTCAAAGGGAGCGGCTTTAGATCGGACGGGAAGGATCGGTTGGTGGCTCCTCATCTGAACAATGTGGGACCGAAGGATTTGGTGCCTGTTCGAGTCCCTCCTAAGGTGGAAGGGAAGGAGAAATCTGAAGTGAATGGGTTGGTTTCGGCTTCTCCTGCCATAGCAACGCAGCTTCAGCAGCACCGGTCACAGAGCGTGGATGTTGAGCAGAAGGTGAAGGCGAATGGTTTGGTGGATTCAAAAGTTGGACCCCAACCGTCCAATGCGTCCCCATTAAGCCAGGGTAACCATTTGAAGCGTGTTTGGAGTGAATGTTGTATCTTGTGAGTTGAAAGGAATCATTTTTGTTTTTGTTTTCTGATGCAGATGGATCAGCTAACTCTCAGAATAACTCTGGAGTCATACATCCAGGCCTACCGAATAAATCAAGCGTTCACTCCTGAGTTGCATCTCACTTGGGTACAACTCTAATTTTTCTTTACATACATTTATGTGTGTTAGTCTCTCCCAATTGAACGATGCTTGAAATTGTGGGGTTGGGGGGTGGGATGTGTTGGGGGAATGTTGTTTGTACCTTTTTCTTCTTTTTTTTACTCTTTTTGTTGCAATGTCAAGTTTGAAACTTGGATCCCATTGTATCCTCTGTATTTGAAAGGTTGGTCGCGCACCCTCTTTGACTGTCTATTTTCTTTCGTTCTGATATACATAAGTCTAAAAAATTCTTGCATGTTTCAGCGTGATAGATTTTAAGGTTGTGAAGAAATAAATTTTAAACATATGTTAGAACAAAGGGGTTTAATTGATTGGCAGTCCAAGCAACTCACCCGTCAGTTTAAAGTTTTTGTTTAGATGCTTCCTGCTGTTTACAGTCTTACCTTTAATTATCTTATCACTCTTTGAGAATGTAAACAAAAACTATATAGATTTATGTCAGTTGAGAAACTTCATAATGCAGGTTTGCATGTAGTCTACTGTGTAGTACATTCTTATGATGGACAAGTAGATAAATAATGAACAACATGGTGAGAAAGATATCTATTGTTGGTTATTATTTGATGTGGTTTCCACATAATATGTACCAAGAAACCTACACCAATCTCAAGATTATCCATTTCAGTCACAAGATTTAACCGGTTCTCCAGTCTTTTAAAAGGCCATGATACCAAACCACATTTTTTCATTATTAGGGGTGTCATTTTAATATTCTTTTGTTTCTTGACAGCCAATAATCTACATTCAACATGGGGGGATAAGGTGAGTAAATTTTCCAATTGTTCCTATCTCCTTTTTTACTCCTTAGAACCGTTCCCACCTTTGATTAACAATAATACAAGTACATTGTTTCCCCAGGCATCTTCATGTCCAACTTGAAATTCTCACCTCATGAGTAGTTCTTTGTATCATCTTGCCTCCGTTTTTTTTTTTTATGGAAATGGTAGTCCTACACCCTTATATTAAGAATATAAGAAAGACAGCCCAAATAGAAACTAAAAAACAACGGAAAGAAACAGGCAAAGCAAAAAACAAAGCCCAATGGGATGCATCCTCAACAGAAGAGAAGTCTACTGAGGATGCATCCCGCCACAAACAACAAAAAAGGCTACACCCGAATGACCAGAAGCCCTCCCCAAAATACCACCGAGCCGGCACCTACACAAAATCTCCCCCAATCTGTGATGAATCACATTGCCGATTCGCAAATGTTCTCCGCATTTGGAGTGCCACCCCTAATAATCACGAGATTCCGGGTCAGCCCAAATGGACCACACCACCGCAGGAACGAATGACTGAATAATCTTCACCTCAACATTCTTGTCCCCCGGCCGTTGCGGCCTCTTCCCCACCTCCCAGAGCACCTCCAAAGAACCACAAACCCCTGCCAATCCAGTAACAGAACCCGTCCACCACCAAACCTCTCGAAATAGAGGGCAAAGCAAGAATAGGTGCCCTACAGTCTCTTTGGCTCCCCCGCATAGGACACACAAGCAGTCCTTTGCGGAGATTTGCTTTTACCTGGGTGATTTGCTTCTTCATATTTTGGCCCTTGAAGCACTGCAAGTTTGTATAGGTAGTTTGTTTTTTCTTTTATCAATCTTTAAGGTGTGTATGGGCTTTTGGATCCTTCCTGTTGGACAGAACTTAATTAAGTCATTGACATTATATTTTTTATGAAATGGGCAACTTTGATCATGTCAGTATCCTCAAAAGTTTTTTTTCTGTTCTTCCTACCAAAATTTGTTAGATTATATAACACACTTCGAATTTTGGGAGTTCTGGTTTCCCTCTTTATTCAGACTTGCTTGTATTTGTTATTTAAACTTTGTGGGAAATTATGCAGTATAGACATACACACACAGCTGTTCCACAAGTTTTACCTCTGCAAAAGTACACTCTTTCATTCCCTTGTTTCTCTTTCTTTTCCTTTATTTCTCATCTTTGCCCTGTCTATATTTTACCCTCCTATGTGGTGACATTTTATCATTTGTTCTATATCTAAATGCTTATTCTTAGTTTTTAGTCTTATAGAGCACTAAAACTAGTTGCATGAACTACACTGTTTGAATAACCAAAGGAAGAAAGGTATTCTTTCTCAGTTCAATAGAATGCAGTTCTTCATAATTCATTTAGAGACATTAGCATGATTACTCCAAACAACTCCCACCCATATGGACCATGGTTCCAAGTTACTGATTTCTGACAATACGGGTACATACCAGGAAGAAGGAAGAGTTGGGATAACAACGAATTAGCGATCATGTATCATGGTTTGCATCTTTATCAATCAATACTGGTACATGCTGGCGGTACAGATTTGGGCTTATATTGGCCGATGTGTGCAAGTTTAGTTTCATGAAGGAAAGGGCAGCAGGTCATTTTTCCTTGTATTCATTGTGCCAATCACTTGGCAACTTAATTAGTTGCAACAAAGACCAAGACTGAGTGATGGAGTTGGAACTTACAACATATCAATAGCAAGCAATCTTCTGAAGCTCCAAGCGCAAAATCCTAATCCGATCTTTCTACCTTCTTGAGCATCTCATTGTAAGATAAAACCTCATTTCATCTCCTTTCCTCTTTCCATTTGGCTGAAAAACTAGGCCTTTTTGGAGCCACTGCAAAACATGCAGTCGCGCTGCGATTCACTGATTTGTGCATCTGATTATGATGCATATGATGGTTGGGAAAAACACTTTGTTACTGATATAATGTTTCTTTTAATATTTTTCCAATTTATTACATTGAATTAGTTTTCATTTATCATTACAATCATATGCACACTTCATGAATTCCATATGTGCTGATGATATGAAAACATAGTGTTCCAGGGCCAGTTGATATTTTAGCCCCCTCTGCTCAATACTGAAACTTTAATCTTGCTATGGACTGATCTGAGAAAAGAAAGTTTTCCATTCTGTGTTCTCTATGGATTTGAGTGTATTGAGTATCTTATCATGGAAATGCAGGCTGAACAAACATGAGAGGGGAAAACGAGGAAGATCATAAAGTGGCATTCTGCATACAGGATATGTATGGTAAAATGACAGAGAGAATTAGACTTTTTTAAAAATGTATGCTCTTTGGTGATGAAAGAACTTCTACTTGGTGATGACAGGGCTAATTTTTTCTAATTAGGAAGAATGTATTAGATCATCCCAACGTATAGTTTCGAACATCTAGAAGAGTTTGAGAGTATATAGTAACTATAATCTCAGGTATCAGATGTGGAAATTGAGCCTCTGGAAAATGATATGTCCAGCCCCCCCCCCCCCCCCCCACCCCCCGTGCATTCCCATATGTAGCCCTCATCAGTTCTCCTTTCCTTTTAGAAGTACACATTTGCTTATTGAAGTACATACTGTTATAAGATACATTTTTTTGTTTTGAAAATTTTAAAAATTATAGTTCTATATACTATGATAGACACATACACTATAATATTGTATGGTGCTGTAAAACAAAGAGACTGCGTTATCAAGCATTGTTGAGCCAATTGTTTGTGGAAGGCTATGAATCAAGATATTGAAAGCCTACTTCATGATTACATGGTCTATATATAAATCAGATGATCCGATTCCCTCTCGACTCTGTGAATAAGGGTGCAATCTAGTCAGTTTTGGTTCGGTTTTTGAAAATCCAAATTGAATTAAACTATATTTACATATAACCCAAAAAATTGAATCAATTTTTATTTGGTTAATTTGAAATAAACTGAATTGAATCGAACTGTTAAAGATAAATATATATACCTAATTATTTATTTATTTTCTTTCTACCAATTTGGATCGGTTATTTAGAGTTTTTTGAGGGTTGATTTATAACTTTACATAAATATATCAAAATCAAGATGCTAGAATTGATATTATAAATTAGTTTATTCATTTTTTAATGATATATTAATGGATATAACAATATAGTTTTTAATATAAAAAGAATCATATAAATGAATATTGATTATGAATAATCATATGTTTAAATTTAATTCGATTCGGTTAATTCAATTTTTTTAAAATAAAACCAAATTCAAACCATGTAGTACTATTTATTAATTTTTTAATCTATATCTAAGTCAAACTATAAAACTATTGATCAAAATAAAAAAAAGTTGTACCTCTATCTGCAAGTGAGAAAGGTGAAACGTCATTGCAGATCCAAACAGGATTTTAAGTTTGTGCATGGCATCTTTTATGTATTGTTAGCACATTTTTTCTGGTGTTTGAATCTCGGGTCCAAACGCTACACCAGTCTCTTCAAACGTAACAAGTTCCCTGCTCTCTTCTACACTAATACAAGAAAAAAAAGTTTATTTTTTACATAAATATTTCTCAGAAAATCTTATATTATCAAAATATCCCTTAAAATTTTAGTACAATCTCTCTCTTACAAATAGTTAAATATGAATATTCATGTACAATATAAATATTTAGATTTATGCATATATATCCGTGAAAAAATGTCTCAGTTTATGAAAATATCCTAGTGAATTATTATTTTCACCAATGGATAATGTAAATAATATGGATTTGTGTAAATATTTTAAAGTTTTGCATACACGTCGTATCCGTAAAAAAGGAAAATCACGTATAATTTAACACTTTTGAGGGCACAGGTGGTAATTGGGTTTTTTTATGTTTTTTTATGAAGATAAATTAAATGAGGGCCCAAAGGGAAAATACAGAGAGAGTTGGAGTGAGTAGGTAATTAATTGGGTTTTAAGGAAGGTATATGTGAGAGAGAAAAAAACACCTTAAAAAAAGGAAAAAAATTCAAATAGCTCCCTCTAAATTGTCTCAAATCCATAAACCCTTGAATTTTTTGACAAATTATTTATCAACGAAAATTTAACTAATTGACCATTTGGATTTACATTCATGTTTTGATGGGGTTATACATTTCAGACAGTTTTATAGGGGGTTATATGGATTTTTTCCTATGAAAAAAAAAGGGTAAAATGTATTTAGACTCCTTGAAGTTTTCAAAACCTACGGAAACACCCCCTAAAGTTTAAAAACATGCACTTACACCCCATGCCATTATATTTTTTCATTAAGATGTGACAAAATTAATTTAAAATGACTCTTTTACTCTTAACTATCTAAATATCCATGGAAAAAATCACTTTATGATTATTAACTTATACAATAATTAATTCTTCAAATGCATCTGAATGCATTTTTGTGAGAATTAAGTTACATAATAATTAATTTAAAGGTAAAAACAACCCACAAAAAAAAGTTAAAACATGATAAAGATTTAATTAAAAGGGTAAAATCGTACTTTTATCTTATCTTAATAGAAAATCAAATTGTAGGGGGTGTGATTGCATATTTTTGAACTATAAGGAGTGTTTCTGCAGGTTTAGAAAACTTCAGGGGGTCCAAACGCATTTTACCAAAAAAAAAAAAAAAAACCCAACAAATGAAAAACAAATCCCCTCCTCTTTTCTGATGCCCCGCCCTTTTTTCTCGACGATCTAGGGTTTTGGTTAGGGTTTGAAGAAATCCGCCATGACTGACCTGAGTGAAGAAGATGAGCGAGTATCATCATCCGATGAGGTTCCTACATTACTACGACTCGTTATTTCTTTTTCTCAAATCATCCCCCTCTCTTTAAATTGATCTCCCTATTTTGATTTTGAAGGAAGAAGAAGAAGATCTGGAGGAAGAGTTGGAGAGAGAGATAGAGAGAGAGCTCGCCGAAGTGCCTCTCGGGGAGCTGCATAAGGCGAGGGCGGCCGGGTTCCACTCCGTCTCGTCGAGCGGTCGTGGTGGTCGCCGGGGAATCCCTGACGAGGAAAAGAAGATTAGCCGGGCTAATAAGAACAGGTGAACTCGTTTTTTTCCTTCCTTGGATTTCCTAACTTTCGATTCGAATGTTTGTCCTTGCCTTGGAATTCACAGTCTTTTTTTTTTTTTGAATTCAAGGCCAATGGAGATGAGCAGCAGGAAGCCTGTGGGGAGGTTTAGACAAATCATTCAAGTTCCTAAAAGGTTAAAAAAAAGAAGTAATTTATGTTTTGTTTTGTTCTTTGAGCCCTGTTTGGATGTGTGTTTCAACCGCTCAGATTATGAGAATACATTTGCATTTGAAAAGCATTGTTTTCGGAGAGTTTGAAACACCGGAAAATTTGTGTAGAAAATGTTGAAAAAGCGGGATTGGGACACCGAAGCGAAAACTGTCTGGCTTTCCACTGCCGAATCCGCCCAAAAGCTGGGAGGATTCTGCATTTAAAAGCGGATGATTCCCAATTGCGAATTCAATTACATTTCAGCGTTTGGCTTTTCAAACTTGAAAAGATCCAACAATTGAAAAACTTGCAAAACAATGCCTTTTAAAAGTTGGGTTTGAGAATATTAGTGTTTCAACCACAGATCATATATATTTACATATATATATTTTAAAATTTATCATTTTTTTAACACGAGAGAAAGGTGTTTTGTTACTCCAGGTTGTGAGGGATCCACGGTTTGAGTCATTGTGCGGAAACCTTGACCCAGATGGGTGAGCTTACATTTCATTGCTCTAGAAATTTCACGACTTTATTGATTGATCTTAAGTTTCATATGCGAACATCTTATTTTGTTTTTACTAGTTATGTGTATCTCCCATAAATTATGCATTATCAGTGACTTTATATCATTTTGTTCACCCAGTTTCTATGATGTCATGCAAAGATTTTTTTATTTTTCTTTATAATATTTTCTGTCCTTTATTTGCCCATATTTATAGGTTATTTTTAAGAATCTTTGAATAACATCTAGTTTTAACTATGCCGGAGATTGTTAGTCAGATTGTGCTCTGGGGTGTGTCTGTGAATGTGAGTGTTATACCTAGTGAAATTTGTATATTGTCAGCAGAAGAGTGGGGTGTAGTCTAGTTGCATTTTTTGAGAAGTGATGGCATCTACTCAATTATTAGTCTAGAAAATAATATTTAGGAAAACGGCGCACATGCATAAATTCATGTGTTTGAATCAAAATGCTTCTTCGCATTGCTTTTTATCATTCCGTTTTTGTACTATCAGGCTCTATCGATCATTTCTTATTGGGTCAATGTGTATCGATTCATCCCGCATTACAATGACAGATGAGTTCATATTGAGGGTTTTTTTTTAACGGAAGATAGGAGCATTTCATATTAAGATGATGCCCCTCGAAAATAAAGGAGACAAGGGATCTCTGTTTACAAAGAAAATGAGAAAACCCAAAAGGCCCGAAGGTGGTAAACCACCTTACCCACATACAATAAGAATACAATCACCAAAAAGGCCCCATGATAGACGAAACCTTCTCTTCTCCTAGAATTACCAAGATCCAAGCCTGAAGAGAAGCCATGATTGTCACCCATTAAGGCTAATGTTAACACTTAATGGCGCGCTGATTTTCTTTCTTTAACATTTTTCATTTCGTGTTGTTTGAATCTCAATTTTAGATCTATGGAGATTGGTAGAGACTTGATCTGTCAAAATGATTGGTAAAACTAATATTTTGTTTGAGTCTCATTTTAACACTTAATGGATCATTTACCATCGATGATTACTTGTTGGTTTGTAGGTTCAGGAAAAGATACAGTTTTTTGTATGAGGTTGAACTCCCTGCTGAAAGAGAGGTGATCTTCCTGGCTGCAGAAGCTTTTATAAAATGTTGTTTTCTATATTTTATTTTTTTATACTGATTTGCCACCATCTTTACAGAAACTTCAGAAGTTGGTGAAGAAGTCAAAGGATCCAGAAGAAACTGAGAAGTTAAAGAAACACATTTCATGGATTGTAAGTTAGTGCATACTGGATGATTTTTTTGCCTGACCATGGTTTACTGCCTTCTCTCTTATGTCTCACATTTTTCATATATTTTTAAATCCTTGCAGCTTTTGTCTTTCGAATCTTGTGATCATAGAGCTTCATACTTTGTTGTTGTTTCCCATGTGAAATATGACTTTTCATACTACACTTCCTTGTCAATGGAAATTATTCATTCTGTAAAACTTAAATGTTAATAATGTGGGAGGGTGGGAAAAAGGATGCATACACTGCTCTTATTTGAAGGCCCTATTTATCAGAATGATGGGACATCACTTGAATCTATTTAAACAGGGGTTTCATATCAGGAGAACATAAATCATATCCACTTTAACATAGTATAATTCTGTGTACATCAATCATTGAATCACAATCAGAAGATACTAAAATATAGGAGGTAGAGTTGATTTCTTGCCTTCTGTTTGCATCCTGTGAAATCAGTTTTTTAATTAATAGAATAGCACTATTATCACTGACTTACTAGTGTCAGATCAATCAAACATGAATTTCTTTTGTGCCAGTATAACATTCATTTATTATTAACCAAAAAAAAGTATATCAATGACTTGATAATAATAACCCATACGGGGTTGGTACTTTGGTTAGAGCCATGGGTTTGTTCCCCATGGGTCTTGAGTTTAATCCCTCCAAGCTTACCTGATGCACATGGTTTGTGGGTGAAGTATAACATTTATCATCTTCAAATTTCTTGGCCATGATTTGAGATTATGTATTAATTCAGACATTAGGTCATTCACCTTTTTGTCTGCCTGGCTTTGCATCATTTTTCCTGAATTCCTACTTGAAACTAGAAATTTTTGTTCATCTTGAATTGTCTGTGAAAGCCTTATTTATTTAAAAGATTTGTGCATGCCAATGTTCCTTCAGGATAAGCAGCTTAAGTCAGAATCTGGAAAGAGCAGAGATGCTGAGATTTTGGCAGAACATAAGAAGAAAGAAAGGGAAGCGGCCAAGCATGGGAAGCGACCATTTTACCTTAAGAAATGTTTGTTCTCTCTCTGCTGCTCCTCTTCTCACTCACACACTATCATCTTGGGTTTATACAAGCTGCTCAGTTGTTTTAATCAATCTCGTATATGTTGGATAATGGTTATGTCTCGCGTTCTCTTTTGATTCTTGATATCTTGTTCAATTCAAACTATATATTTTATCTATCGCATAAAAATAAAAGGAAACACCTTCTTGTCCCATTCTCACCAATTTTGGAATTTTGGAGAATGTTAAGGACTTGAGGGAGCTTTAAAAAAACCGAACTCTGTAATATTTATTATGCAAAGTTGGCTCTTGAACTTTCTTCTTGAAGAGTGACATCCAAGTTTCGTTTTACAGCTGAGATACGCGAGCAAAGTCTGATTCAGAAGTATAATAATCTCAAGGTCAGTGCACTTATGTCAATGAAATGATATTCAAATGTTGGTTTTTGTTTTTGTGTTTTCTTTGCTTTGATAATTTTATTTATTCGCTTAATATTTTGTTTGGCAGGCTGAAGGTAAATTGGAATCCTTCATCGAGAAGAGGAGGAAGAAAAATGCTTCGAAAGATCATCGCTACATGCCTTACCGCCGCCCTGCAAATGAGGACTAACATTTATGATATTCTGTTGAGTTAAATTATTCTATTTCTCAGAGGGCCTTTGTTCCCCCCACTTCTGTTATAGTTCAAAATCATGCCTGCAATCAGTTGACACAAACTACGCAATTTTGTTCGACAAACCTCAGGTCTTAATGTAACTTAATTCCCATCTGGTGATATTGAATCAACAAAATGGTGATCCTGGAATGCTGTTGCTAGGTAGCTTGTGTGGCACAATGTGTGTATAAGCTAAAAGAGGATTTGTTATATGATCTGGCATTTGAAATTATTGTTATCGTATGCGAGCAGTGTGTAACATTAGATGTAACGAAAATTAGTACTCTGAAAGCTGTGTTTGTGCAGGTAGATGAAAGTTGTGGTCCATTGAGATTTTCAATTTGCTGTTACAGTTTTCCTCTGCAAGTTTTGCTTCCTCAAAAAATTGCATTTATGAGCAGGTACCACCAATTATAACCAGAAAAACCAATGAATGTTGTGCCTCTATCCACATTTAAAAAAAAAAAAAAAAATTGGTTGGTATTTTAGGCTCATTTTATGTGAAGGTGCAAAGTGATCAACTTATATTCCTTATCCCCCTTTGCTCTTGTTTGGATGGAGAATTATGGAGAATTAAGTTATGATTGTGTTTTAAATTATTCTTGTTGAGAAATGTAATAATAATTTTTTTTTATTTGATTTAAATGTAAATAAAGTGTATAAGAATTTATAAAAAGTGAAAAAATAATAACAATGGATTTGTCAGTTAATTTATAAAAGATGATAATAATTGATTTAAAAGAAGGCCCGCGTATTCTTTTGAGTTGAATAATTTAGAATAACTTAATTTCAGGATTGATTAGAATCTATATACCATTTTATGCCGGTCAATTTTAACATTCAAATTCTTATTTATCTCAATCTTCCAAATACAATTTTTTAGATTATTATGACTAATTCTCACTCATTTTGAGCATATTTTCAAACCAAACGGGGGGCTTGTGATTATACTGATGTATAAGTTGTCTGAAGCTGTATATATGTCAACCCAATGTGTTGCTAATCTCTTCATAAATAATAATAATAATAATAATAATAATAATAACAACATAATAGTAAAGTTACATAATATGATCCATTATTGAGAAGTTGAACCAATGTGGCATAAAAAAAGCCTTCTAATGCCAACACATTAAAGAAGAAAAAAAATCTATCCCTACAGGGAACCAAAAGAAGCAACAGCATCCATTTCTTGCTGTAAAAGAAGAGCATCGATGAAGATGTCCAAACCCTCACCCTGCATCATATCATCTAAAGAGTGACAAGTGATCCCGACCCTGTGATCCGTGACCCGACCTTGGGGGAAATTGTATGTCCGGATCCGTTCAGATCTGTCCCCGCTTCCAATCTATTGAAATTGTGTATTACGTCGCAGTAATGTCGAATGAGTTTCAAAAAAACAAAGAAAACGAACAGGTAGCAGGATGTGTGTGGTTCAGTATACCTGTTCTGTTCGGAGTCTTGAACGGGATGCCTGAATTCTGGACCTCTCGATCTCGTATAGCCTCGCGCATAGCACTTTGAGGGCTTTGGCCTTGTTCTACAAAAGAAATTATACAGATGGATCGGGTGATAAATTCAAAGAAATAGTTATATTTAGTTAGCTTGCTAACATCTAGCATAATGAGTTTGAAAAAACCGACATTGATTGGAATTACACATAACTAATTGAATATTTGGAAGTTATAAATCATCTTGGAATGACCCATCACTCTATTGTTAGTGTGTTCACATCAACATCTAAGATCACATCAGAAATGTAGATAATATTCGATTATTAGCACTAGTGTAATAGGCCACTATTTTCTATCCACCTTAAATTGGGATGTCAGTATCAGCATCTCATGTAGTCATTCCAAGGTCCATGCAACATAACCAATTTATTATTATGCATCCAGAACATCCAGCATGTTTGGATTGGAAACTAATTAATCAATTTCATTCTTTTGAAGATGTGAAAATACATCATCTTTGAAGTTTGAACTAAGTCAATCCAGTTAACCTTCTCCTGCAAATATTTTGCAAAAAGAAAAAAGAAAAAAATCAAGTTGAAGATAAGATGATACACATTAGCTTAAGGCTACACAGTCTCACGGCTGCGTTGAATGCATATTACTAAAGCATATGATGCATTTTATTCAGATATTTAAGTACCCCTACCCAGATGAATGAATGAGAGACAGAGAAATGGAAATTACCATGTGTTGTGATCTTTCATCTTGTATTGCAACAGTTATTCCAGACGGAATGTGGGTTACTCTAACAGCACTATTTGTGGTGTTTACGCTCTGACCACCTGCTCCCCCAGATCTGTAGGTATCAATTTTCAAGTCTTCATTACGCAACTGGACATCCACCTGTAGAAGCACAAGATAGGATATTAAATCAGTAGAACCTCTAATGGATCCAAAATCATAGATCTGACTATTTTCAGTCTGACAGTTGTGCATCTATCAAAATGATTAATATACTACACTTTCAGTTACAATTTTCATAAATCATGAATAAGCTTATGCTCCATCAAGAATCTCTATGAGATGGAGAAGCCAATATATTACATTAGAAATTGTGCAGGATGATCAGAAATTTTGAAGCCCATCCCCAGGTAGCGATCACTTCACCATATACGGTCCAGCAACTAAATATTAACAATGTCAGGTACAAGGTTGACTTCCATGTCAAACCAATGGATTGTAAAGGACTCAAGTGTTATAAATAACCAGGCAATACAACCTAATTAGTTTTATACATGTACAATGAAGATATAATGAGCCCTTTACAAATATAATAACAAATAAATTATCCACGGAGCATAAAAAACTGAAACATACATTTACATTATTCTTGTCAAACATTTGAATGAAGTGAAAAAATAAAACAAAGAGAGTAACAAAGGGAACCCAGGTATTCACAACAACAATACCACACAACTCGAGAGGTACAGCCAGGATCTAGGTTGTTTAAAATGTATTCCATGCAACACCATGATATTTATATTAGTCAGTCTTAAGTTTCAGATCCCTGTATGATTGCATCATTGATAAAAAGTTGAATGTTAGATAAACTATTTAAGGATTAGCTCAGGAAGGAATGCCCACCTCGTCAGCTTGGGGGAGTATAACAACAGAAACAGCACTGGTATGCACACGCCCAGACTTCTCTGTCACTGGAATGCGCTACAAAACAATGGTGAAAAACACAATCATGTCATTTCGATGATGGTGAAGGATGAAATTCAGTCTACAATATATGTAAAATATGTCTATAGGCCACCTGGACCCTGTGAATGCCTCTTTCAAACTTTAGTTTTCCATATACACCAGGTCCTGAAATAGAGCCACTGGCTTCCTGGAGACACAGATATCATTTAAGATTAATTAATGAGGATGTACGCAGAGGAGGGGAAGTCCTCTATCAGATTTTTGTTAGGGATGGAATATACATCACCATATCAGAAATAACAGAATGCTTGGATTTTGACATTGTATTCCACACACGGAGGGAAAATTCTTCAAAATCTTGATAACATATAATGGCGATATTCATTTATAAAGAGAGAAGATGATAAATAATAGGACAACTGACAAGAAACACCTGACATTAAATTTTCTTTCATGTTGTATTCAAAATTTGTAAATCCAAGTGAGGATCCCCCACCCCCCCCCCAAAAAAAAAAAAAAAAAAACCATTTAGATGAGAGGCATTATTGTTTCCAAGTTGAATGATCAGTTTAGAGAAGGAGAAATAATGGGCAAAATAAAAATCATGCTTCTGTTGCTGATGGCAGAGAAACAAATCCGCATTAGTTTGCATGACGGCATTGGGACACAACAGCTTTTACATTTAAGTAAAAATCATGTGTGACCGAAAATACTTGGATAACGAAGAGTCTAAGATCCTAAGATCCCTTGATATAGAGCACCATTATAATTTCATCAAACAGGAAAAGAACCTTGTATCCTCTCAAATCAGACTCCATAATGTCCACCACCTCAAACTTCCATCCATTCTTTTGTGAATATTTCTCATACCTGTAAGTTGAATGGCATTTCGAAGAATTTATACCTGAATTAATGGGTAGAACTTAGGGATGTGATAACAAATAGGAAGAGAGCATACATTTTAAATATATCCATTGCAAACAATGATGCCTCTTCTCCTCCAGTCCCTGCCACAAACTATTATCAAGGATGATTTAAGAAAAAAATTTAGACCTCTCTTTCATTGATTGAAGTGATCAACTAGAGGGAATGGAAAATTAATGTTGAAAAGAAATATGAACACAATTCTCACATTGACTTCATATCCCAAGTTTATGTTTACCTGCTCTCACTTCCAAAATGCAGTCCCTCTCATCAGCATCATCCTTTGGAAGCAATGCCTTAAGCAGGAGATGATGCAATCTGTTCTCATCCTCCATGGCATTTGACAATTCTTCAGCTGCCATATCACGCATGTCTTTATCCTCGGGACATTCATCTATAAGGGTTCTTAAACTATCGATCTCCTACCAAATGAAAACAGGCAATGGTTCTTATTCAGTTTCTACTGGAAAATAAAATAAAAAGAAATCCCTGTTAATCTCTACAGAGAGACTGACGTTGTTAGTACACATCCTTGCTTTTTTCATGACTAATGCTACCATTTCCATAAATGTAAATTCATTTCACAGCCAAAGATAGTGATGGTTCATTATACTTAGAATGTTCATTATACTTATAATCAGGACCATTATGCTGCAACTCTTCCAATTTATTGACTCCTACCAGTGCCTTAATGGGATAACGGGGAAGACCGTAATCTCCTTTTCTGTTCATCACTACTGCTATTTATATGTCAAGATTATTACTATGCATGTAACAAAATCAAATTGGGTCATTATGATGATGGGAGTGGATACTTCATCTACCATTATGGGCAACTTTTGGTTTGGGAGGTGACAATTTGGTGGCATTCTCGAAAAGACCTCCCCTTCTGATGATATCATGTCCTTCTATCTTTTAATATCAAAAAAATAATTTCCTTCTATCTTTTTTTTTTTTTTGAGAAAAGGTTGGATTTCGCCCTCGTATATATTTCCTTCTATCTTTTATTACATTTACTTCATATCCAGCTTTATGTACAGAGATCCTTGTCTCCTTTGTTTGAGGCTTCTTTGCTTTATAAGAATGCTCCTATATTTTATTCCAAAAAAAAAAAAAAATTGAACTGATTGGACCATCATAACCATTTCATCTAAAGTTCTGATAGTGTGAGGGAGCTTCACATCAATTTTTTGAAATGGCACTTAATGGTCAAATCAAATATGCCGAAACCAAATTAGCCAAGCTTCCATATTTATTTAATCAAATTCTTTTTTAACCAATGCTACTACTGATTTTCAAATGTAATCTCAAAATCTATGCATGATTGTCGAAATAACACTACATTCCATTAATCCCATCCGATTCACTCACAAGGATACAATCAAAACTAGTACAGAAATTCATCAGTAAAGGAAGTCCATTAGCAGAGTATACCTTCTGTTTGGCCCTCAACTCCATTATAAGCTCCATGGATCCGCCGAATTTCCGGAGCTCCTTATTCGCCCTCCCATAGTCCGCGGCGGTCATTTCCGGCTGTCTTCATTCAACATCAGAACACAATAAATCGTCCAATCAATCGAATCAACACATGAAACAGCGATTTCACTTCAACAGTTTTACCTGGTTCATGAGACGCTGGAGGTGAGCGGTTCTCAGCTCGATCGACGTCATCTTCTGCTCCATAATCTTTACGAGGTCGGCGGACATCTGAGGATGCGATTCTGTACGTGGAAGAAACTAAAACGTGAAATTAGGGTTTGTGTTTCGCTGTGAAACGGAGAAGGGGCTCGAAGAGTTGGTACCGGCCGAGTAGGGACGGATCGGTGGATTCGAAGGGAGACGGAGCGAGAGGCATTGGAAGTCGAGGTAGGGTTTCCTCCACCTCCCTCGCGTCGTCATCATCATCATCCGCCATGGAAGCTTCATTGTCTCTCTCTCTCTCTCTCTCGCCCCCTCCCTCCCTCGCTTTCTCCACTTCGCAAAGCGAGTTGCATAGCCAGTCGATCGCTTGCCTTGGAACCGTCCGATTTTCAGGTTGTGTGGGCCATTTAAATGGGTCGGGTGACTCGGGTCTACATTATGGGTGGGGCTATTTGCACCCCTCTATTTACTGAGCCCACCCCTTGTCTAACCCCACCCCACCCAAATAACTTAGGTTCTATACACACCCCAGTATTTATCTAATATTTCACTCTCCACTGCACACCCCTTTCATCTAAACCCTAAAAAACAAAACCCCCAAATGTGTCTCTCTTCTTCCCTCCCATTTGGTTCTCTCTCTCTCTCTCTACCATTAGAATCAGAGGAGCTCGTGTTCAAGCTGGAAGGCAAGATTTTTTCCCTATAGATTTTTCTTTCAATGAAGAGTATCTAGGATCTGTTGATGTAAAAAATCCATATGGTTTGACTCCATTAATGGCATTGTTAGCATCTCCCTGTCTCAGTTATTCTTCTTTATCTACATCTTTGGTTTTCCTGTTAGTCTAAGCTTAAATGATGGAGGGGTGTATAGTTCACTGTGCATCTACCAATGACAAATGCCTCTGTTCCTATGAATTTCACAACTTCAATAAAGATCTAGTCTTTTGTCAATTTGGAGACTTGGGTTTTGCTTTTCTGCTTTAGATTTTTAATTGGATGTCTGTTGATTATCTCTTTATTGGGTTTCTTAAGTGGAAAGGATTGAAGCAAATGTTTTTATGTTTTTGGGCCTTTTTTTGCTTTGTATCTAATTGTGCTTATTATATTAGTATTAGCTAATGTGATTGTTGTTGGTATTGTTCTCATGTAGATTTTTTGTTTAGAAGACAGAATTAACATGGTTCTTTAATGATACTTAAAGAAAATTGTATGTTTTTCTTGTCTAATATGTTAATATGTGAAGTGATAAGTTTTTCCCTTTTACTTGTGCATTGGAGATTGATTTCTATGAGCCCGAATCACAAAATTGTGAATTGTGATGTTTGTTGGGAACTATAAATGTGTGGTTCTATAGCCTAAATTATGAAGTGAAGTTTGAATCATGTTTAGAACAGGAGCTTGGTTTACCCAATCTTGATGACTATGTTACAAAAGCAGAGGTTAATTTCATAAATATACATTGAAAAAATTTATGAATTTATTTTGTGAAGAAGAACCTTTGAAGGTGACTCTCAAACTCATGTCACAGATGATGTATACATATTTAAGTTTTATTGTGCTACTGCTATGTTGTCATGGCTTGTATTACTGCTCGTTTAAGAAGACCCTTCATGCAATGATTTAATTTACATTGTCCAAACATTTTGGTGTTCTAATGGTTCAGTTATTTGGGCATTGCATTCCACTTGCTTTGATTTAGGTCACTTCATCGAAAAATAGGAATAGAAATCAATAATGAAAAATTGAAGAGGGTAATTGTGAGGTATTAAGTCAATGAAGAATGACCAAATGCACCTGGCAGATCATCCTCATTCATTCATACACTTCTTCAAATCAGGGTGTACATTTTTTTTTACTTGGACTGGTAAGAGTTGAATGTTAATTGATGAAAATATTTCACTTTCTTATCAAGAATGGTTTACGTGTTAAATGATTGTGTAATGAGTAAATATTTTGGCTTCTATTGGGTCATTCCAGCGACTGTGTTTATATCTGAGATTTTTCTTCTTAAATTCTATATATGTCTAGTTTCAAAACCAGATAGTAGAAAAAATTTAGGTCTTTGACTACTCCACGATAAGTAACTATAGCTAATAGTATTTTTTGCATTACCCTTACTTTTAGACATGGGAGGGCTCTTCATACAGAACGTTTGAAAAATATTCAGTGGAATGTGATCGTTAGTTTATCTATTCTATCAACAAGTTAGTTGTTTTTTGTCGGAGAAGTTTCTTTTGAATCAGTGTTTATCTTACATGGCTTCTTTTCAACAGGGCTTAATTGAATGTTGGATATATATATTTAAGTAATGACTATAACTCAAATCACAGACCAAGCACTTCTGTTAATATTTATGTCATTTGTAATGGAGTATTTCTGTCTAACCCATCCCAGCCATATCTGCAGTAGTGTCAGATAGACACCTTAAATGCCTCCGACAGTTTCATTTCTATTCTCTTGGCTAGGGATTTCATGTAGACAACCCCAATCAGAATAAGTGAGTTTCATTCCAAGAGAGCTAGGGATTTCATATTTATAGAATATAACCCATCCCAGAACCTATGGGTTTCACTTCTATTCCCATAGACTTCACTACAGTTTAGGTATTACATATCTGTAGACACCTCAAATGTCTAACCCATCCCAGAAAAAACTGGTGTGTAAAGAAGGGGTGTATTTAGTACCCATCTATAAATGGATCTTCAAAGCTTTACCCATTTAAAAGGGGTGTGCTCAGCAAATAAAGGGGTGCAAATAGCCCCACCCCTACATTATAGCTAAACAGTTCCCGGGCTGACTAGTTTAAGGTCCGTTTGGAAAATAAGGTTATAAAATAAAATGACTTAAGTAAACTTGATTATTAGAAAATGCATTTTCTATGCTTTTTGAAAAGTAACATTTTAATACTAAAAGTTGTACGTAGCTTTTTAATTAAGTCTGTGTTTTAGAATGCGTTCTTTCTACAACACTTTTTAGTTTTCTGGCCGAATAACTTTTTTTAAATGATACCAAACATGGCCTAAAAGGAAAAAAATACTCTGCCTCATTGCAGCTTTAATTGCAGTTCATATTGTTTTTCTTTTTAAAAAAATAATACATTCTCTCTTTAAAATATATGATGTTACATAAAATGATGTATATACTAAGATATAATAGTATTTTTTTTTCAAGTTAAAAAAAAATCATGTCATATATTATAATAATTTAGTATATACTCCGCTAACATAGCATATCGGGCTACAAATGAGGTTACGTGTATCAACCCTCAGTTTAAAAACAAGAAGTTGATACACAAAATCCATTTCGCAGTCTTACGTTATCAATGTATGAAGTTCAATCATAGTATAATTTTTATTTTTAAAAAGAAAAAATATATTATTGTATCTCAATATTTCATTTCATATAATAATATGTATTTCAATGAAAAATATATATATTTAAAAAAACAGCAAAATGGTGTTCACTTTAAATGACACAGACAAGGAGTATTGTCAAATTCAGTTCACAATATCATATACATGTATTTTTATTAAATAACAAATTATCTAATAATATATATATATATATAATTCTTTATAAAAAATAGTATATTATCATATAAATTGAATGCATATATTTTTATATTTTCAATAATAAAGTATGCATTGAGATAATATATTATATATAATGAGAACCGATTAGGTGCGGCGAACGGCGGGTGCGGCAGCGATCACGGGTCCATCGTATCGGACGGTCGGGTACGATTCACGTCGACCGTTGGATGCGATGAACTCGCGATCGGCGACCCACATCGCGGCCGCACCTGCCGTTCGCCGCACCTAATCGCGAGCGTATATATACTGCTAAATGATTTCATACATTGTATTAGTGATGTGACAAATCGAAATGAAGATGCATTAGTGACATGACAAATGTACAAGAAGAAGTTTGATTTATTCAGGCTCGTTCGATTAGACAAATAAGTCAAGTTTATATATTTTTTAAAACTCAGTCTATAAACAAGCCGTGCCCGAGCTTATATCATTTCACACGTATAAGATGTGATTTATGAAAGATAATTTTCTCAAATGCTAAATAATTTTTTTTAATTAAATGAGCCTAAGCAAAGCCTTGGTTCGAGCCTCAGTTTGACTCATTTAACAAACGAACCGAGCCGAGTTTCAATCGAGATTTTTATGAACCAAACAAGTCGAGCTTGAACATGAAATTAAGTTCAATCTCAAGCCGAGTTCGAGCCTAATACTAAACGAGCTAAGCTTCACCATGTCAAAACTCGGTTCTCGTTTACCGCCCCTAACCAGTGTTCCCCTAGAATAAGCTTTACTGCAATACATCTTGTCCCTACCAGGATGAATGACATGCATCAAAAATAAAAGGATCAGGACATACATACTAAAATTAAAAGCAGATATTGAAAGCCCTGGAAAATAAAGCATCCTAATTCACTGAAAAGAGGGAAACATACAGCACCAGATCATTGATAATGAGCTGAGCTATTTGATGACAACCATCGTTAATTTAAAACCAAAACAAACGATTTCACAACCTATACATACAAGAAAAATTAAAAACTGCCTTCCACATTACAAAAGTAGGCCAGTGTTGAACACCCAAGGCATGAAACGATACTGGGTAAATATATATCTTCTTTCACCATATAACCTACTTCACCGAAGAAATATCTTCAACCAACGAGTCCATGCCAATGAACGGTAGCAACAACAAAACAAAACGTTTCTCCCTACAGGGAACTGAGAGCAACCTGATGTACTATCTCATCATCCAATTAAGAGAAATGGAGAGAAAGATTGAGACATCTGACTTCCATCCCAAGCTTGACTATCAGCAATTCAGCAAAATATGATAGTACTTTTTATCTTGAATTCTTTTTTTCCTTGCACCATCATCAAACCACATTGAGATGTTTACACGAACAAAATTCCATTATTGCAAACATTCCAGGAGATCCCCATTTTCTGTGTTAAGCATTGTCCTAAATCCACAAAGTAATCAGTAGTTCTGCATACGAGAACGAGTATCAGTTACAGTGGTGCAGCTGATGATATATTTCCCTCCCAGCAGGTAATATTTGTGGCATTTGAAAGAACAAATTTCCCGATTTCCCTACTTTCACATAAATCCAAACAGAAACAGGTAGTTCCAAAGTTGACCACGAGTCAGTACCCTTTATGTAGCAGTATCATAATCTCCACTGATTATCCATAAGATTAGGGTAACAAAACCAACCTCTACTTGGAAAAAGACCTAAAATTTCTCCTGCCACCAGTAAATGTCAAGTCCTCCACTATGCCTGGAAATACAGATTTCGATTTCTGCTACTACTACACTTATCCTACCTAACATATCCAAAATTCTCTTACTATTAAAATGTTACTATATCCGGACAGTTTTTATTTGTGCAGCTCACCTCATGAATTCAGCATTCCTAACCCTACGTCTATAGGGAACCGAACTCAGTTTGAAGCAACAGCACCTGTGGGATCTGCTTGTGCTAGAGAAAATGACAGTGGTTTCCAGCCATATTTATGCGGAATTATCCATTTTTTGACGGCTGTAATAACGGACAATACGTTAAGTATATCACCCAAAACAAGGTTCTCCAAACAGCTCAATTTCTTTAGGATAGTAGCAGCATGGTACCTGTGCATTGGGTATAATATTCAAAATATTTTACAATGAGACAAGACATTATAAACAGAATAAAACTAAAGATTTAAGAAGGTTTAATGCACCTGCATTCTGAAGCCATTATAGCGTCACGCCCTTCAGAGGATGATAAATATTTCTGGATATCTTTCCAAATAGTCTTCGGATGCTTAACACTGGTATCCAAAGGGTTCACACACTTCCACATGTCATCCTTTTTACCGATATATAGAATCAAATTACCCAATTTATGCTTCACAACCAGCTCACGCTCAAGTGCATGGTTGAGAGCCGTTCTAATGTCGAAATTTATAAGGCTCATTTCTCCATAGCGTATACAGTCCGCTATATTCTCTATGGTCGGAGCCATTTTGTCCTTTTTCAAAGCATCCAAGGCAAGCAAAATGTTACCCATTTGGCTGTGGATGACTGGAGATGATTCTGGGAAACCACTTTGGCCAAAGCTCCCTGCATTAGAAACACCCTACTCAATGGAGGGCGAAATTCCGGACCATTGGGAAAGGGTCTGGTATGTAAATTTCCAGTATTGAAAGGTTGTCCATTGTTGCGACAATGTTATGGGGGAAATTAGGCATGTTATGAGGGCCAGGACGCGGATGTTCGGAGATGTTCAACTTATTAGAATTGGGTAAGTTCGAAGGATGGGTTGGCGTGAAGGAGGGCCGATTAGGTCCATGAAACTGAGGCGGAGGTGGAGGCGGATGAAAACCTTGAGCATGTGGCTCAAAATTTGGTCTGAACATATTACCAGGAGGAAAAGTAGCCTGAGGGGATGGAAAGTCATTAGGCCTTGGTGGATACTGGAAATTGTGAGGATTATTCCGGATATAGTCACAATGGGGTGGATTGATATTGTGTGCTGGGCCACTTTGCATGGTTGGTCTAGGAGCACTGAAGAATTGATGTGGAGCCTCCATATTCTGCCTTCTTTCCATATACGCTGGTTGGTTAGGTTGTCCAGGACTGGATGTCAATGAAGATGTTTGAGGAGCTGACGAGCATGAACTGTTGGGCTGAGCAAAATTTGGAATTGGTGTAGAAGACCTAGGTGCATTATTACCTGGTTGCATCACATAATCCGATTTCTGATTGCAGTTATCAGAAGTTTCATTTGTATGACACTGAAACCCAACCACAGACTCACTGCTCGAGGTTCTAGATATGTTCGGTTGGCTTGTGACTCTCCGCTGAGACTTAGCTTTAAATACTTTTGCAGTGGTTGTATTCTTCTGGTTTCCAGCCTGAGAACCTTCAGAATCACTGGAGTGATTTATTTCTGATGTATCTGAAACAGCATTTCGTAATGTTCCACTCCCTGATCTATTAGCACTTGCACTACCAGCTTGTGCTATGTCAGAATTCTGCAATGGTGACCCTCCTGCCACAAGACTGTTCCAAAGCCATACATTCTTTGCGGCAGCGACAAGTGCCTGGGAAACATTTGGCGAATGTGCTAGCAGTATGTTGTACCTCCTCAAGCGCAATTGATGTAGGGCATTAGAGAAGTCACGATCTCCAGAAATAAGCAAATAATTTGCAGGAGCGGGATTATCAACTGCCCAGAAAAGCATATCAACAAGAATTTTCTTGTCACTAGCATCTTTAACACCTGCACATATAGAGATATCTATCAGTCTCATTATGCCAAAAAAATTAGACGCTTACATGCATGTATATTGTGATATCAGGGCAACTAATAAATAGTACAATCCAGCAAGAGATTTTCCATATGCTGATCCAATTGTAACAAATGTGAATCCAGCTTTGATCTAGTAACCCTTTGAAAAAGCAAAGATCTAACATTTAAGAAACGGGACTTCTGTCCTCTTTAACCTTTCAGGCACAAATCTCCCCATCAACCACACCACCTCTTGGTGGGTTAGTAGAGGTACCCCTATTCACTTAGGGTCCTGTGTTTGGGCTTTTTTCCCTTATTGAGAGAATAATAATTAACCGGAACAAACACTTACTTTGCAACCCCCATCTATAGAGGTACCTCTTTTCGTGTATCTAAGGTTGCATTTGGAAACACATTAGAAAACAATAATTTTAAATAAAGTAACTTATTAAATCAACTCAATTCCTAGAAAGCTCACTTTTTGCGCTTTTTAATAAACATATTTTTTGTATTAAAAGTTGTAAGTAACTTTTTAATTAAGTTTATTTTTCAGGAGGCATTTGGAAACACGTATGTGCTTTTCATTTTCTTAAAAATAAAAAACATGTGTAAATGCATTTCCAAACGCTACCTAAGAAGAGCATTGTTGTTACACACAGTCCACAGGAACAGTCCATATACATTGATACTCATCTATCAGGTTATATACCTGACCTCCCACATGAGGTACAAATGTCATTAGAAATTTTTTATGTTTTCAATCCAATGAGTCCATGTGATAATTCATGAAGTCCTATACATTTTTCATAAAAACACATAGCTCATTAGAGGTCATTTATTATCTTTAAGAAATCAAAACATGTCTAGACTGTTCCTTAACATTATTCATCTAAGAATCCAAAATTCCGAATACCCATAAAAATGTCCATAAACCAAAAAAAGGTAATCAAATTATAACCGATGATCCAAAAAAACCATAAAAAATCAAACTCATCAAAAACCCTAAAAACCCCAAACGGAAACACACCCCCCCCCCCCTCCAAACAAAAAAAAATAAAAAAACACAAAAAAATTCACAAGGAGAAAATTAGCACATCAGCAAAGACAAATCACCAAGAACAAACTGCAACGATGCATGAAAAAAAACCAAAAAAACTGTATATTTAAATATCTAAAACACGAGCAATTCAAACTATAACAAAAAAAAACAGGTCTAAAGACAGCAAAATTCATCAAAATTATAGACGGTACGATTCACAGTTTCACACAAAGCCAAAACTATCAAAAACCCTAGAATCCCAATCTCAACAAAACAATACTTTTTAAATCAGCCAAAATTTTTATAAAAAAACCCTAAAAACTCTAAAAACCACGCGATCGCAGAAGAAAACAAACAAACCAAATCAAAACCGAAAAAATTAGGGTTTCTCACCGGCGGGGACGTGGTTAAGGGAGATGCCGGTGCTGTTGAGGGCGTGCTGGACGACATGGGGGATCCTATTGGTGTCTCCGTAGGCGGAGATGGTCGACACCGCCCCCCGGTAGCCCACCTCCGCCAAGGCCGTGCTTATGTTCTGCGCGATCATGTGAGGATCGGAACCCTTCGGGACCTGGCAGTTCTCGATGTCCCACCACACCGACGTCTTCGCCGCCGAGTACTCCCCCACCGCCGCTGCCGAAGATCCTCCGCCGCCGTTCATGCCGAGTCCGATCCGCGAATCGTGTCGGGGACGTTTGATCGATCGAATCGCCCTCTTTGAATTAACTGATTTTGTAGGTTTTTTTTTTTTTTGGTATGTGATGATTCTGACGAGGGAGGATATTTAAATGACGGATGTGTCCCTTTAGTGGGAAATTTTCAGAAGAATCCTCCGAGTAACTTTTCCATCCCTTTAGACCCCTTTTCCAGTCTTTTTTAGGGGTTTTTTCATATGGTAAAGTACTTTTGCACACCCGAAGATTGTGAAACTTATAAAAACACTTTTATACACCCCACTAAAATATAACGATATGAAATATCAATAAAATACTATCAACCCACATGTTGAATTGACGATTTTTCTAAATTGGCACAGATTGATTAAATCGATCGGTTCATTATTAATAGAAATTATGATTGATTATTTGATAAAATATAAAATTTAATAAAAATTCAGATTTTATATATTAAAATCATGTTACGATATTAAATAAAAAATTATACAAAGTTTTTTTAAAATATATCATAATTTATTTATTGTGTGTGTGTTATTTTTTAAATGTCACGGTTTAAATCCAGTTGACCCAACAATTAAATCAGTGACCCTCAACCCGGTGATTTTTTATGTTCATTGAATTGTTTGGTTTTTATAATATTATAAATCATACGTGATTTTTCAAGACCATCCATCTATTAGGGCGCTTTAAGAACATTTTGAAAAACATTTTGCTTCATCTTCTACATTGTGGAAGCTGCAGAACTATATTATCAAAACACCTCTTCTAGTATAATTCCCGTTCCTGTTCCCGTGAGCGTAAGAAACCTCTTCTTTTTTTTTAAGGGGACAATGGTTACAATTAACAAAAGATCATGGATAAAATAATATTTGATCGAATATTGGGGTTGATTTGTTTTAACACATTTCCATCAATGATGTTTTGATATGCTCAAGAATTACGAGACGCTGCATTCTGAGTTATAAATGTCAGGTGTTGTTTGATTCTGCGATACGCTGCTTCCATGATTCCGCTCCATGATTCCACGCTGCTAACGCTGCTGCACAGCACATCCAAACGGTATCTAAAATAGAAAAACTATAACAAAGAAAATATTATTTTATTAGTTATTTCATACTTATCATTCATATATTTTAAGTGATAATAAATATTAATTAATCATACATATATCTTAGTGTATGTTTGAAAACGCGGTTTGAAAATCAGCTTTTAACTTTTGTAGCTTTATGCACACCTTTTGAGAATGAATGAAGATATTTTGAGGGTACTGATGATGATTTGAAAGTGTAATGATGATGACTGTTTTATGAAACACAAATTTCGATGCATAGTTTTAGAGATAAAATCTAGTAATGATGATGTATTTAAGTTGACATATTTGATAACAGCTTTTAGTTTTTAAATAATGATGTAATTGAATTGATGTGACCCCAAAAATTAAAAGCTGTTTTTGACTTTTGCAACCAAACATGCACTAATCAATATGAATCATTCACATATTTAAAAAAAATGAGATTTTTTATCATCATACTCATGTAACAGTGTGATTTAATGATTAGGGCACAAGTGTTTATTGTTAAAATATAGAGGGTGTTTTACAGGTTTTGTAAATTCGAAGGGCTAAAATGCATTTCACCCTTTTTTTTAATGCGCTGATGAAAAGACTGGACTAAAGTGCAAAGGAAGTCCATGGAGTGTCAAATGGACTAGAGACGCCGTGTGGGCCCACGATTAAAAATTGTCTCGTCAACACGTCCGTCATCGACTGACTTATTAATGACCTTTCGGTTCACACACTTTTTTTTCCTTTTTTTTCTTTTTCACTTCTCTTAACATATAAGTTATGGTTTTTTAAATATATATTTAACAATTAATTACATTCATTTATTATAAAAATTAATTACATATTTATTTATATATGTCTAAATACATATACTTTGATGTTCATAATATATTATATATACATTGAGATATTATATATTAATATAGTAAAATATATATTGTGTTAAATAATTTTATATATTGAATTCGTGATGTGATGACGGGAAAAAAAAATTGTAAAACAAATTGAGTGAAATGAAATGTAACAAATTGTCTAACAAAGTGTATATTTTACTATCTTAATATATATTTTTTTATTATGAATGTTAGAATAAAATGAAGAAATTATTTTTATTGTATGATAGGAGTCAAATTTTCTATTATAAAAATGTCTTGCTACACAAGCCTCATTATTTAGACCACAGCCACAGGCCTTATTATGTGTCAATATGTTATTGGTTTCTTAGCTGATTTTTACAAAAGTACAAAAAAGAAAAGTACAAAACTACCCTTATTTGAATCACACCCAAACTTTTTTTTCCGTTCATGTTTCCACCTCTTAAAACGCATCCCAAAAATATCTAACCAATATTTTTATAGACATTCTCCACTTAAAAAATTCATTCCGGCCAACCTATTCATCTCCGGCGACCGGCGTTACTACCACTAGATTCCTCTCATCGCCCTCTATCATATGAGAGGTGGTTCGACTACCTTTCCAGTCCTCATCCGCACTCCACATTTTTTTACTCAGTTACATTTTGTGATTGTAATTTATTGTACAAAAAGTTTAGTTACATTTGTGAATGTAACTGACTTTTATTATATAAGACATATAAACATCAATTACATTTCAAAAATATAATTGACTTACAAAATATAATGCATAAATATTCAAATTAGTTTAAAATGTTACACAACCACACGCCAATACAATATTAAATTCTATAAATCTTCCAAAAAAAATAATTTAACATCAAACGTCGGATTTAAAGAAAAAAATGATAAACAAAAGCTAGATCAAAGACTGCCACATTTAATATCAAACACCAAATTGAAGAAAAAATTGTAACAAATGCAAGAATAAACAATAACAAAGGTCAAACATAAATTGACAGACATTGAAAATGATAGCCAAATCGATCAATTGTTCGTAAAAAAGATCAGTTACATTTGTGAATGTAACTGACTTTAGCATCAATTTAAAGTACTGTCTTATATAGTAAAAGGCAGTTACATTCATAAATGTAACTAACTTTTTAAAATATTGCATAATATGATTAAAATAGTTTAACATGTAACTGACTTACGAATGTTACACACACATAGCTATTAATATAAACTTCACTCCATGGCAAAATGTTTAAACGGATGAAAATGGTTTGCTTGAGATTGTTTAAAAAGAAAAGAATGTACCAATAAAAAATAATTTAATATCAAACACTATTTTCAACAAAAAAAAATATATGTAAAAATCAAATGATTAGATCTCAATTACATAACCAAAAAAACAAAAAAAGAAACACCTGAATCGACATACATTAAAATAATAATCAAAATCGTTCAGATCAAATTAATTGTTGATGGATCTTCAAAAAAAAAATTGATCTTCTACTAGATGTTTTTAAAAAATAATAATGGTGTTTTAAGAAAGAAATGAATTTTGGATGTATAAATAATTCAATTGAAATAAATCCAAAAACCAAAAATGAAATTTGAATTATAAATGGAAAGCATTTATTGTCAATGTCATTACTTGTTCTATATAGGTGGAAAGGAGTAATTATAATTGTCTCCTTGATTATAGGAACAATTATCGAGTAAAGAGAAAAACCATAAAGAGGGTCAAACAGGAACTATACATATAGGGTTTACTTAGGGCCTACAAAATTAGGGCATGTCAATCATTTTCCATTATAAAAAGAGTCTTGCTACACAGGCCCTATCTTACAGGCCCCAGTCACATGCCCCATTAGGTGTCACATTATGATTAGCTGTTTGATTGACTTTTACCAAATGACAAAAAAGCAAAATACAAAACTACCCCTATTTAAAATCTCTGGTTTCTCCCACCAAAACCCCTTTTTTTGTTTTCTGTTTTGTCTTCACTTCCATTTTAGAAACCGAATTTCAAAATTTAAATTAACTAGGATTTCAAAAAATGGAATTGACAATCAAAATCATGCCAACAACATCTTTCCATTTTGTTTAAAACAACAAAAAGATCTAAAATTTGTTTGCGGCTTCACTTTCAACCAGAAATCAAACATTTTCTTCATCTGATTGTATAATAAATGGTGAAAATGGGTAAGTAGTATTTTTAAAAAAAATGCATTTGTTGTTTTAACGATTATTTTAATACAATCATCATAAAAAATTATTTGGGTAAGTAATATTTTTTTTTGAAATGCATTTGTTGTTTCAACGATTATTCTAATACAATCATCTAAAAAAAATTATTTTTATTGGTATATTATTTTTTTTTTGTATGAATGATTTGAAGAAATATATAAATTTGATGTTATTCTAATTTTTGTGTAGCTCCCCGACCGCATCTAACTTTTTAGATAAATGTATCGGATGTTTCTAGGGGTGCAACTTGGGCGGGTTGAACCCGACCCAATCGGTTCATGGGCAGGTTTGGGTTGGGGTTTTTCTCTGTCAGGTTCAACCCGACCCGAACCCGAACTAATCCGAACCCAATTTGGGTTGGGTTCGGGTTGGGGGGTTCACCCCGCGGGCTCAACCCGAACCCGACCCTCAGGTTAATAAATGTTATGCTGCCATAACAATATACCTATATCTTAAACTCTAAATTCCTAAAACAAAATAAACAATTACACAAATTAGAGCATCACTATATTTGTTGTGTTCGGGTTAATTAATCATAGATATTCACTTTTAATTATTTGTATATAAGGTTTAATTAATAATTAATTAGAGTTTGTTGTGTTGTTTATTAAATATTTTTATGATATTTTAGGTGTTAAACCCGAACCCGACCCGATCAAAACCTGACTTGATCCCGAATTCAACCCGAACCCAACCCAAACCCGGCCGAACCCGAATTCAACCCAAACCCGACCCGAACCCGCGGGTTGAGGTCGGGTTCGGGTTGAACCCTTCGGGTTGAGGCCGGGTTCGGGCTCGGGTTCAGGTTGGGTTCTCTACAATGCGGGTTAAAGTCAAACCCGACCCGAACCCAACCCGCCCGAGTTGCACCCCTAAATGTTTCTGATACACTTGTAGCAGAAATGTTGCTGGACGTGACATATTTGTTTACTAATTGCACAAGAAATGTAACTGAATTGGTGGATAGTGAAGAATAGTTG
The DNA here is from genome assembly GCA_030737845.1 of Acorus calamus. NCBI lineage: Eukaryota > Viridiplantae > Streptophyta > Magnoliopsida > Acorales > Acoraceae > Acorus > Acorus calamus. Next base: position 12,397,926 of record CM060861.1, on the reverse strand, counting down.
AGTTTGAGGCGCGAAGAACGATCCTTGTCCTTAAAGTGATAATTGCCCCCACTCGTAAAGAGTTTGCTAATGAGTTCAAGCAATTCACTTCCAGGATACAATAAATTCAGAGTTCTGCAAATAGCAACTCTAAGGAACTCTCAAAACACTCTTTGAAACTGATTTTTCTAATGATTAATCTGTTCACTGAACATTTGTATATAGTGGTTGAAGGGTTGCCTTTGCAACCTTTCAAAAATTCAGTTGTTGGTTATAGTGGAAAAGGATGTTTTTTGGTTGGAGAATTGATGCATACAAAATGGAAGAGTCTCCTGCAAACCCAGTTCAAAATACCCCTGTAAAATTTTTTTAATTTTGCATCAATACCTTTTTAAGGGGTACTTTTGCACAATATAGTTCTTTTAAGTTTTGCCTGAATGTTCTTCAAAAGAACATTCATGAACAATTTAAACCTTTTTGAGGGATATTGCTTAAAATAATAATTCATCTGGGTTATTTTGAAAAAATAAATTATTTTTTCATAGGTATATGCAAAAAATCTTAACTGAAATGAGTGTGTTTGAAATTTTAAAATGTACATGCAGTCATGTTTGCATCTCCATTAGCATACGTACATTTATTTTCTCAAAGTGTAAATCTATGTAATAAAAAGTATGTTAATATTTTAGGAAAATAAAATATATGTTTAAAAGATATCCTTGTATGTTTTTGTGATCAATTTTTTTTTCTTTATATTCATTTTTGTTTATACTTTATAATGTATAAATGTATCTGACTTTTAACAAGTTATTAGATGTATGTGAATTTCATATTCTTATGTGTAACATGTTTATTTTCTCCAAAATGTAACTAACTCCTAAAATGATGTAATTGACTTCTTTTTATTATGTATATTATGTGTATCTGAATGTTGCATGTGTATATGTGTTATGAAGTATGTGGGATCATTCATTAGTTGTATATGTATCCAATAGTGAGTGACTCTAGGTGTTTTATCATATATGTAGATGATAAATATTGCAAAGAACCACAAACAAGTTCAAATATATTGTGATGTGTCTAAATAAAAATTTTAATTTCTTGTAACTGATTTAAACTGAAATGTAACTGACTTTTTAAAAATGTAACTTAATTATGATAACTCACTCTCTCATTAAGCACATTACACACAGATTCAACAAAAAGAATACAAAACATGTCATTGGAAAGAAAAACTAACGCTAAGGTGAAAAAAAATGAATATAAAAGAAACGCATCCAACATATTCACCCACATTTTGCACATTGCAACTTTCATAATTATGCACTTCCTTTTTTATTGGTTTGAAAACCTTAGATGTCTTTCACCAACATGCACACATCTTCTTCTGAGTCAAATGTCATTCCAATAATTTGAACAATTGCTTCTACACATTGCTACTCAACTTCATCAATCGAATTTTTTTCGTGGACCGCATTCCAAGGAAAATGTACTGAATCTCCTATATTCCTTATATGTAAAATTCAAATAAAAAGTCAATTACATTTTGTGAATGTAATTAGTTTCAAAATATATCGCACAAAAAAATCAGTTATATTTGTGAATATAACTGACTTTTACTATGTATTATATATAAATATCAGTACATTACAAAGGTAACTGACTTACAAAATGCAATACATAAAGGTCCATACTAGTTGAAAATGTAACAGATTTTTGAAAAATAATTTAATATTTTTTGAAGAGTCATGATACCTAGGCCCCAAAACATAAACTCCACTCACAAGCCCTATGAGGTGTCATCATCTCATTGGTTGGCTTGTTGACTTTTCAAAAAGGTAAAAGAGCAAAATACAAATCTGCCCTTCATTAAAAATCTCTTCCATTAACCCAAATCCCCCTTTTTTCTCTAATGAGTTACTAATTTTTCATATTTACACCAAAATTTATGTATTTCAAAATTTAAATTTTGAAATCTTTATCTAGTAACTCAATTTTCAATTTCAATTACACCCAGATCTTACCTAAATTATACCAAAACTTACCTAAATTATTTTTTTTGTCAAAATCCTTCAAACGGCTACTGTTACATTTACGAATGTAACAAAAATAACACAGATTTAAAAAATTAGTTGACTGTTACATTTATGAATGTAACAAATATAAATTAATACATGCATGCGGTTGACTGTTGCATTTACGAATGTAACAAAAAAAACTCAGATTTAAAAAATGATTATTTACATTGTTAACAATGTAGCAATTTTATCAAACAAACTGCCCTTTAAAAAATGCAACAATATCAAATATTACATTTAGATATTAAGACAAAAACAAATCAATTTATGGAAAATGACATTCAATGCATGAAAAACAAATGAAACCGTGAAAAATGACATTAAATACATAAAAAAAAATTAGACAATTGAATACTCACATTATCATATAATTCATCCAAAAATAAATCATACAATTCCAATTATGAAATACAAAAATACAAAAATCTAATCTTTATAATAGGAGTCCCTCGTTGGAGGCCCAAACTAAGTCAAAAATGAAAAGCGAGGAGACAGGATTGTTGAAAAGAAGGCCTCACCAAGGTGAAATTCATGATCGCATTAGAGTTTGGAGATGGATCTCTCCCCAAATAAAATAATAATAAAAAAAAAGGATTCCATGTCTTCCAAATTCATATAAAAAGTAGAATTTCAGATCTGTTGCATGAATAAAAACTTCAAAATTTATGATTCTCCATGATGCAATGGTGAAGAAATACAAGAATTAATGATACTCCACGATTTTCGGAATAAAATCTTGAGGTGGTTATCAAATAAAGGGTATAATAGGTAATGTTCAATTGTCACCTCATGGGGCCCTTATTTGGGGCCTGTGAAATTGAGGTCTATAAATCATTATTGTTTTTTGAATGTTAGAAATGTAATTGATTTTGAAGAATAATGCATATAAGTCCAAAAAAAAAGTTAGAAATGTAATTGATTTTCGAATGTTATTCAAGCCAATGCCAATATAACATCAAAACTCTAAAAAGTCCTCCAAAAAAATAATTTTAACATCAAAACAACATATTCAAACAACATCAAACATAAATTCAATAAGAAAAATGAAAAAATGATGATTACCAATTCAATTGTCAAAACTAAAAAAAACTAAAAAGTGAATGAAACTCCATTACACCCACGATTCCACATGAGGAAACTGTAACCGTCCATTAATTGTGGAGAGTGATTATTGAATGCACCCATTAATTACGTTGATGATTTATCTAAATTTGTTTAAATGGTATATTCGGTAATACAAGCTATGTTACGTCATGAGGCTTACATGGGCCTATAAAATGGGTTTGTAAATCATTTTCCTTATAAAAATATACAAGAAAAATCTAAAATATTAAAATAGGAAAATAGAAAAATTAGGAAAGCAATAACTTCATAATAATAATAACTTTAGAAAAATAATAATGTCATAATAATGACTTTAAAAAACTATAAAAATAATTTATAACAATAAAAAATGTAAAAAAATATACAATTAAATTTATATGAGTATATGCTTCATTTTTATAAAAATATGTCTTAATTAATTACATACTTTATAAAAAATCAAACTATGTGTGGCAGTAGATAGATTTATGTACGTTCTTTTGAGTACTAGTATATAATCTTTTTTTCAATCTTATATATTACAATGTATAAATCTTTACATTTTTATAAATAACATTGGTAAAATTATAAGTATCAGTAGATGAGATGTACATTATTTATAAAAAAATCAAAATGATATAATCCCACCGTATTTATTCTTACAGTCCTCATTTACAGTTTAGTCCTGTACCTATAAAACAGTTATATATTTTTTTTCTGATCATATATTTAGATTAATACAATTTATTAGAACTAAAATAGAACATATATTTTATTTTATAAAAAATATTTTATTACTTAGACCACCCCTAACATTTTTTATTTCTCATGTTTTTAAAATGAAAAATGACTAAAAAAATCTTTTCAAAGTTTGAAATACCCGAATCAATCACTTTTTAAAATTATACCTAAAAAATCTCATTTCACAATTTTAAAAATACAAAAGATTAATCTACCTTATGTAATAAGATCATTAACATCCTTCTAGCCTTTATTAGGTTATTCGACACCAAAAACCTATTTTTTCTACAAAACAATAATTTTTCTTTATATAACCCAATCAATCCCTTTAGAGGTTTTGTTATTATATATAATATTGTGTGTTTCTTATATATATCTTATCTAATGTTGTTTATCATTTTTCATTATGTAAAACCATAATATGTAATTTAAATCCGTGTTGTGCCCCAAAGTAACAAATGATATTTTAATATTCTAAGTCTTTATTCTAATTTTTTGTTGCTTAGCTATTCACATATTTATATGGTGTCATTAGAACATATCCATTTTTTTAAAAAAGCATCAACATTTAATGGAGTTCATCATAAAAAAACTCAAATTATATTGACATATACATCACAAAATCCACCTAATCCCAAAAAATTTAGAGTAAGAAAAAATTATACACGAGAATGTGTGAAATACATTAATAAAATTAAGAGAATGAGATTTTTAACAAAGCTAAAAGGTATGAAATATGTTAAAGATCTAATTACATAAGGGTGTGCAAGTCTTTTGTATTTTCAAAATTATAAAATAAGAGTTTATTTAATATAATTTTAAAAAATAACTGATTTGACTATTTTAAACTTTTAACGGATTTTTTGAGGTCATTTTTCCTTTTTTAAATAGAACAATTGTACCGCAATAAATGGTAGCGCAATAAAGAGAATATCACATTTTCTTCATAGTTAACAGAAAATTATTTAAATAAAAAAAAGAAGGATGTTGCTCAGTAAGGTCCTTAGAAGACACTGGACTTCGACAGGGGAATGGAAAACCCATACGTTAGTATAGTCAAATTAATATTAAGCGTTGATACATACAGTCTGTTTTATAATTTCATCTATAATTTAAAAATAATTCATCAACCGTCTATACATGTACGATACTACAATATATATTGTGATCATATATACTCTCATATGTATGGAAATTAAAAAGGATTTCATTGTTTTTTAAGAAAAAAACATATTATTGTATCTCAATATTCATTGTTTTTATAACAATATATACTTTAATAACTGTTTTTATAATAATATATATTTTAATGAATAAATATATATATTTGATAAGAAAAAAAAACTGGTGAAGAGCGAGGACTCTGGAAGGGACTAACGAAAGGTCAGTTGGAAGCCCTTAATCTAGGAAAATGAAAATGTGAGTATCTAGGAAAAAGAAAATGTTACTTTTGCAAGACTTGTCAAGAAAATCCAAGTGCAAATGAATAGGAATTTAACCAAAATAATTCAAGTGCAAACAAATAAGAACTCGATGGAGAGATCGTTAGTGAAGGTGGACGGAAACGACAACGACGTAACTTGTTGGAAAAGGGGCAGACCGACGAGGGTAGGAGAGAGCGCGCGAGCACGAATGGGAGGTTTTGGGTTTCTTGTATTTGAATTTGGGGTGGGATGGGTCAATACATAGAAATTTATGGGGCTAAAAGTCTACGGGGTGGGATCTGTTACAATGGGGTGGGATAGGTGGGGGGTGGGTTTCGCCCATTTCAAAAGAACAAATAAAATGAGTTTTTTAATGTTTAATGTGGTGTGGGTTTATCATTGCGAGGTGTAGGTATATCCGCCCCCTTTCAAAATACTATGTTTTTGCTCCTGAAACCTGAGGTTCCTTTTATTTAAGGAAAAAATTCAAATAACCCCCTATAAAATGCGTGAAATCCATATAACCCCTAAATTTTCATAAAGTCTATATGACCCCTTGAAAACACTTATGTAAATCTAAATAACCCTTTGAATTAAACTTCCGTTGAAGAGATGAGGTATATTATGTTAATATTCTTTCTAGTTAAGCCTAACTAAAAACATAACCAAAAACCCATAACAATGTCTTAAAAATGTGAATGTCATTTGTAAAAGAAGATTTTACCACTCTAGAAAGATTATAAAACCCCATCCGGAGTGGTAAATACATCATTTACAAAAAAAATTGTATTTATAACACAATTTAAGGGGTTTTCGATATATTATGTTTTCAGTCAGGGTAAATTAAATAGAATATTCATAGAATAATCTTAATCTGTCAAAAAAGTTTAATTCATAAGGCTATTTGAATTCACATATGTGTTTTCAAGGAGTTATATGGATTTCAAAAACGTTAGGGGGTTATATAGATTTTGAACAGTTTACAGTGGGGTATATGGATTTTTCCCTTTATTTAAAGAAGTTGAAATCCCACTCTAGCAAGGCTATATGATCCACCAGTCCCATCCGGTCCATGCAGCTCCTTGAGTCTCTCCACAGACCACAGTGACGGTCAACAATAGCCGCCCCTCCCACCACCTCTACAGTGCTAACCTTCGTGACCACCATTCAATAAAGTTTGCTTATTTAAACGATGTGTGAAATATAAAAAGTATATAATAAGAAGAAAACCAAATGCCGGATTCTATCATGGTTGAGTTGATGAAGGTTAGTCCCTTTTATGGGCTTGGCCAGGCATCGAATCTTTAGCAGAGGAACAAAAAACAGGAAAAAGAATCTTAATTAGTGGTACATCTAGTGGCACATGTAGGCCCCAACTAATTTTTTTATAGTATATACTTGCATAATAAATTACATACTATTATGAAAAATGAATTATATATCTCCATAAACTGGTACATATTTATTTACTCTTAAAAAATTAAATATTTTATTTACACTAAATCGATGGAGTATATACCGCACTAGTAGAGTGCATAGACAACTGGAGAACCGTCTATGGACTACAAATGTGAATGCAAAACAAAGTGTCTGTGTATTAGCGTCCTGTCACAAAATACTGCAAGGCAGAGGGAGATTTTGGTTGTAGTAGATGTCATTGTAGATATTATCAACTCAAGTAGCGGGAGAGCTGCTTAAGGGTTCATTCAGAAACATGTTTGAAAAATAAGATTTTAAATAATTGACTTAAATAAACTGGATTCCTGAAATTGCATTTTTTGTGCTTTTTAAAAAGCAACATTTTTACACTAAAAACTGAAAATAACTTTTTAATTAAGTCAGCCTTTTAAAATGTATTTGACAACACTTTTTAACTTTCTGCTTAATTGAAAGCGGAATCACCTTTATTAAGTGATTCCAAACAGGGACTAAGTTTTAGTTCTTTTGCTGAATGCCTACCATTCCCTTAAAAAATAAAAAGCTTTGGTTCTTCCCCTTCGAATTTTGGGGACCAATAAGAGCGGAAGCTGATGCAATTTTGTTGGGCATTCAAAAATGAGTAATTTTTATATTTCTATTCATAAATACTTAATGAGAAAAAGAGAGACGGTGGATAGAAAAAAAAGAGGAGGCTAATTATTTTAGAAATGATGTACATAATAATTTAATTAATTTATAAATGATAGTAAAATCTTAATCTCATTTAAGATTCATGATAGAATTTGAGATTACCATAAAAAATGGATGAGAATTTCATTCCACCATATTTTTTCACATACATTGATTTTAATTCTAGTGGGACCTACAATTATCATCATGATTACCACTAACAAAATATAGTGGATTTTATACACTTTTCAGGTATTGTCACATGAAATTAAAATTCATCACATAATGAACGAACCAAACGGGGTATGTGTTTTCATGGGGGTTATATATGAACTCAGGAAAAGTTCAAATGAATATATGGATTTGGAAGAGTTATCTAAATTTTAACTTATTTTTTAAGGGTTAAATACATATAATTGTTCAATATAACTACATGTTTATTGGTATTGTGTTTGACTAATTGAAGGGTGTTCTGAACTTTTGATAAGTTAAAATATGGAGTTTGATTTTTTCTTTAAGATGAATGAATTCAACCCAATTATTGATAGGGAAATTTTCAAAAATAACCCTCCAAAAAAATAAAATTTTAAATTTGACCACAAGACCAAATTATTAGCAAAACTGACCCTGAGTCTGTTTGACCCCGGTCAGCACGCCAACGTGACGCGCTGATTGGGCGCCACGACGGAGACGTGATCCGGTATCACGTTTCCGTCATGCTTAACATGCGCGAGCGTCGGCGCGCGCGCGCGGGGGTTCAACATGCATGCATAGGCCTCCCGGGCCCGTCTAACCCCACCCACGTATTTTCTTACCCCACCAAGCAATAAAAAAAAAAAAAAACCGGTGATTTTTGCTATCCCCACCAATTCGACCCTTCGTAAACCGGATTTGGTCGCCATTATAAGGTTTCGCGTGACCGAATTTGGTCGCCATTTCAGGTTTCGCGCGACCGAAACTGGTCGAACAGGATTTGTAATAAAATTTATAATTTTTTTTACATAGGTTACAGACAAATTTCAAAAGTCAAATATAAAATGTGTTTGAATCAACTGATATGTTTTTTTTTTTCAAACAAAGATTCATCTTAACTATGAATTCAAACGAAACTTAAAAATGATATATATTTGTCTAATAAGATATTTTTCTATAAAAATTTGAATTAATGAAAGTATATCTACTTATATTTTTTTAATCCCTTAGTTGTTGTTTGGATGAAAGAATAAATGTAGAAATATGATGGATAAATCCAAAAATTTATTTGTTTACAAAAAATAAGTGATATAATTTGAACCCTGTTCGACCCAGCCCAAAACCTGAAATGACGACCCATTACGGTCGCCCAAAACTTGAAATGACGACCGGATTCGTCGAACTGAATCGGTGGGAACAGACAAACACCGTTTTTTTTTTTTTTTTTTTTGATCGGTGGGATTGGAAAATTGTTTGGTGGGGATAGACGGGCCCTAGGCCTCCCACAGGGGGAGACGTGATCGTGGATCACGTCTCCCCCGTGGGAGGCCCATCATGCATGGACCCGTACGCGCGCGTGCGAGCGTTTGATTATTTTTTTTAAAAAAAATTAAATTAAATTTATATAAAATTAACCTAATCATATAGTGGAAATTAAAATTGATTTAATAAGCTTAACTTTTATTTAAAATTAATTAAGTTTAAAATTTTAAAATCAACATCGGTAAATTTTCAATTTAATATTGAGATAAGGTATTTGAAAAAACAACCATTAATAAAAAATAATTTTAATAATTCATATCGTTTTAACATTTAAAATTCAAATAATATTTTAAATCAAATAAGGAAATTAATAATAATCAATTATTATAAAATTAAAGTAATATTGATTAATGATCATTTAATAAAGATAAGGTATAAATTTGATTTTAAATTAAAACGAATTTAAATTTTAAAATTCCTATAAAATTTATGATTTAATTTTATTAAATTTAATTTTATAACACAACCATTTCTATAGAAACAAAAAATAAGAGAAAACAATAATATTTAAATTTTAATTTTGTAAAACAACCATTTATATATTTTGCATGCAAACTGAAAATTAAATTTTAATTAATGGTTGTTTTACAAACTCAAAAATCCAGGCAAATATAAATAAATAGGATTTGTGATCATGTGATTTCAATTTTTAGGAATTTTAAATTTGGATCCCTAAATTTAATTACTAGATTTAAAATTTACGATTATTTAAAACTAATTTTCAAAAAAATTCAGCAAATGGATATATAAATGGTTGCTTTGCAAAATTCGAAATTTACAAGTTGACATCGAATATACAATTGACTGAGAGGTATTTTTGTACTATATAAAAGGGACCCTTAGACAAAATTCACAACCTCCTCCACCAAAGGTGGAGTAATAACTTAATGGTAGAGTCTACCAAAAACACATTATAAAAGAATTTTGATTCTATAAAATTGTAATCACATGCAAATAATTGTTTTCTCTTTTTTTTGTTTCTATATAAATGACCAGTTTGTTATAAAATTAAATTTTATAAAATTAAATCATAAATTTTATGAATTTTGAAATTTAAACTTGATTTTAATTTTAAATCAAATTTAACAATCTTTCTTAAACGATTCAAATATTCTTTAATTTTATAAATAAGATTGTTATTACTTTCTTATTTGATTTAAAATATTATCTGAATTTTAAATGTTAAATATGAATTATTAAATTGATTTTTTTATAAATGGTTGTTTTATCAAATCAAAATTTAAATATTCATTTGAATCATAAATTTAAAATTTAATTTGAATTTAAAATTTTAAAATTAATTTTATTTTAAACAAAGTTAATCCTGTATTAAATCAATTTTGAATTTCCACTATATGATTGTTAATTTTATAAAAAATTAATTTATTTTTTTTTTAGATACAAACCCTCGCACGCGCGCGCGGGTCCATGTATGCACGTGATCGTGATCACGTCTCCCCCTGTGGGAGGCCCATGCATACATGCTGAACCTGCGCGCGCGCGTGGGTTAATGGCGGAGACGTGTACCGGTACGTCTCATCGTGGCGCTCAGTCAGTGCGCAACGTTGGCGCGCTAATCGGGGTCAAATGGACTGAGGGTCAGTTTTTTATGATTTGGTCTCGGTGTCAAATTTGAAATTTTATTTTTGGAGGGTATTTTTGAAAATTTCCCTTATTGATAATAAAAAACTTATTCGTGTGAATAGAGTTGGCTTTTTAAACGAATGTAGTGTTATCTATATTTTTCAGTTAAAAGGATTGTGTGATCCAATATTATTCGATTTCTCATTTTATCCTTTAAACATTGATCAATTACTTATTCTATTAATTTAAAGATTTAAAATATATAATAGATAACTACATGATCAGATATACATGGATTATGAAGTATTTTATTTCCTTTTTATCCTTTAATATTTATTTAATTACTAAATTTAAATTATTCAATGATATAGTCTTGTATCTAATTAGATTTATGATCAGTAATTTAAATTTTTAATTATTTAATGTATAGCTTATCTAATAGGATTATTAAAAAAATTAAAATTAAAATTATTTTATGTTCTTCTTTTTTCATGGTACTTTTTTTTATTCCAATTCAAATTTCAACTAATACATATCAGTATCTGAGAGATCAACTTTTATTTGAGATTACAACATTTCTATGACAGATTTTTGTTTTCAAGCAAATTTTTCGCCCACATTCAAGATTAGTTTTTATTTTTATTTTTATTTAATTAAATTTTTTTTAAAAACTTAATTTTATTACAGATTTGGAGCAAACATCAACATTTTAGTATTAGTTTGATTTATTTGATTAATCTATATATCTGATATCAATTTGATTTAAATTTTAAAATTATTTAATGATACATAAGATTTGAACTATATTATTTGCTAGATATCTATGTTATTTCAAATTGATAGATGCACTAATTTTAGTATTAATATTTTTAGTATACCTTAAAAATATTGATGAGTCTTTATTTATTATATTAGTGATTGAATTTTTAGTATTTGATACAATAAATCAGTATGTCCTGTTTTTCTTCTTTTAATGAGAACTTATAATTGATATTTCATTTATTATATTACGCATGTTATTATCTTTGTACATATTAAATAAAATAGATAACAATTGACATTGTTTTTATAAATGCATTATATATAAATGTTTTATATAAATTTATGTAAATTATTATTTTTTTTATATATATTTTTGTGAATGTTATACCACGTGCTTTGGCACTTGCATGGAAACTACTAAAATTTAAGAAAATTTACCTGTTTCTGACACGGTTAAGTGCGTGAAGGTTTCTTTTCTTCTTCCACTCGGCCAGGCATCGACTCGGGTGGAGAACACATGAATTCCATTAAGAAGGTGAGGTAACACCTCTATGTTTTTGCTCCTGAAACCCCACAGGGAGGTCCTTTTATTTAAGGAAAAAAAATTCGAATAACCCTCTATAAAAATCCATATAACCCTCTTTTTTTCATTCATATAATTCCTCAAAATACCTATGTACATCTAAACAATTTCTTGAATTAAATTTTTATTTATAAATGAATAATATTATATAAAAATTCGTCGAGTGATTCAGTGCGGGAATGCGGGAAATGACGTCGGTCGTTCGATACGGGGGATGTGAAACCCGACCGTCCAATGCGATGGACCCGTGATCGACGGCCCGTGATCGCTTCCCGCACTGAATCACTTCCCATAAACATTCTATTTGATTAATCATATATGAAATGCAATATACTAAAAAAACATCTGCAATGTTTTTAAAATATCAAAATTTATCTATTAAATGTTGGCTTTTCACATTTTTAATAAATAGTAGGAATTTTGGTATACGTATTTTCAGTTATTGATAACCAAGCAGAATATTCACATAATATTCTTCATTTCTCAGTTGAAGTTTAATTTGAAGGGTTATTTAGATTTACATAGGACCTCGTTTGATTCGTTTTTTTTTTGTGAAATCATTTTCTCAGGAATCCAAATTTTATCATACTATTTAGTTATTTAGTGGATTTATCCAAATAATCATTTTTCAGTGTTTGGTTCACAAATGAAATTGATAAAGAATTTGGTTTAAATGTCAAAAATACCCTTATTATTATATATATAAATGCAAAATTTATTTCTTTACCCGTATCACAATTATAAAAAATGAGTAATTTTTTATAAATATTTTTATAAATGTTTAACAAATGCAAATAAATAAAACAACTGATTATATAATTAAATACATAATAATAATCTTCTTAAATTAGTTGAATATTATGAACTAATTAATTTGAGAAAAAGAGAGGCGGTGGATAGAAAAAATAGAGGAGGCTATTTATTTTAGAAAGGATGTAAACAGTAATTTAATTAATTTATAAATAATAGAATAATAATCTAATTTAAGATTGCTGATGGAATTTTAAATTACCATAAAAAAGGGTGAAAATTTCATTCCACCTTATTTTCCCACGTGCATTAATTTTAATTCTTGTGGTGTCCATAATTACCATCATGAATTCATGATTACCACTAACCAAATAGTAGATTTTACACATTTTCTTGATAACCTCACATGGAATTAAAATTCATCATAAATTAACTCAAACCAAACGGGGTAGGTGTTTTCATGGGGGATATATGAACTTCAGGAAAAATCAAATGACTATATGGATTTGGAAGAGTTATTTAAATTTTGACTCATTTTTAAGGGTTAAATGCATATAATTGTTCAATATCACTACATGTTTATTGGTACTGTGTTTGACTAATTGAAGGGTGTTTTGAGCTTTTGATAAGTTAAAATGTATATAAATCTAAAAAAATTTGGGGTTTGATTTCCTCTTTAAATGAATGATTTTTATTTTTTGGAAAGAAAAAAAAACTTTTTCGTGTGGCTTTTTAAACGAATTATACTATAATATGACTTTAAGAACTAAGTACTAATGTGTTGCATGGTTGAGTAGGTGAAGGTTTCTCTTTTTCATCCGCTCGGCCATGCATCGAATGTGGTCGAGGATTTGTTTATTCCCATATATATGATTGGATTGAGTTAATTTTTTTAGATATTCAGATTGATCGGTGGAGAAGAAATGAATTTTATGTTTTTTTTGTGCGAACTGATTGTGATGCAAACAATGATGATTTATCCAGATTAGATTTTTTTGGACCTTCAAAAAAATCAGATTGATCGGAGGAAATGAAAAAAAATATCGAATTCAAAATTTTTTCCAGTTTGATTGGTGGAGAAGAGAAGAATTACATGATTCATTTAATTTTATTTGCGACTGGATTTTGTGGTGTAAACAATGGCGATCCATTTAGATTATTCGATCTAAATAAAACATGTTGATCTGTTTGTTTTTTTTCACTATTCCTATGAATCGTCATATACCTTTTTGTTGCCACTGAATCGTCATATACCTTTTTGTTGCCACTGAATTTGATTGATTTTTAGATACATGATATGTATCTAGATTTATGTGCATTCTTTTATGTCATACGCATGGTTTGTATAACCGTTTTTTTTTTTGTGTATGTGTATACTTATGCATATTGAGTCATCCATTATATTTTTTAGCTTTAAATTTTCATTATTCAATTCATTCGGATTCAATTTTTACTTGTTTCGAAGTTTTATTTCTATGGATTTGACTTAATGTATATATGATTAATATGTAATTGCTTATTGTCGTGTATGTTGAAAGACTTGAAAGACCTTTATTGAAAATCTATGCACCGCTCATTAGTATGTAGACCATAATTTTTTTGTTTGGATTTAAGATACAACACTGTATCTTAATTTTATAACATGTGACAACTGTTTTAATTTTTCACCAGACAGTGATGGCGACACATGCGAAGACTCAATTTATTTAGATGACATCAATGATTCATGTCATCTGAAAACCAGTTTGCTGAAGGAACTGTTTTTTTAGGCTGATCAACAAAATGTAGATGAGATTGTAGCATGTGCAGAATAATCTATTCCATCTGTTGGGATGACATTAGAAAGATGATTGTAATATAAATGATTTTGATTGATGCCTTAAATGAAAGTATTTCAAATGTCATTTATCTAGCTGTATGCGTTGCGTGCTTCAGAATGGAAATGATAAGGGTTACTAAATTAAACCCTAAAAAGAAAATAAATATAAGAATAAAAGTGTAGGAATAAAAGTAGGGCTGAAAGTGAATCTTGATACAACAACAAAACCCATTCCAAAGACCTGTTTTATGTATCATGGAGAAAGAATTAAGAAAAGATACGTGCATCTCCAAAAGTTAATGCTGCTGTGTCATGCCTCATCTTCTTTTCCTTCTTTTTTTTTTGTTAATGAGAATGCTTTACCTATGTCAAAAAGATAAGCATGATTATAAATTCTTTTTAAATGTGGACTACACTTAAGAAGTGATGTCGACACAACCACTAGTAAGACTCCTGGACCAGAATAGGATTAAAAAAAAAAGTGATAGTCACAACAAGTATTTCAATTTCAATAATGTACCATTGGACATTCCATCTCATATTCAATTCATTGAGAAGATATGGTATCTCCATCAAACAAACATATACATGTTTGAAACAAAACAGGCATTGATGGTGAAAAGAAGATTAAATAAAAAACAAAGTGGGCCATGAAAGCTCCATGCAACCAACCTTTGCATAAATATGAAAGGAGACGAATATAAATATACAGAAAATCTACTTTTGTTCCTCTTACAGAATGAAGTGGTACCTGAACATGGTGTCGAATCGTCTGATACAAAGAATCTAACACTCCTTCAATTGGCTTCGAATGTCGAACCACCTACTTGCATCAGAATTATTGCTTGATTCTTCCAATTTTGATAATGAACAAGACAGTCATGAAAATCATGGCAGACGTTCTTCCGAATCTCCCAGACGTGATAGGTGAAGGTAAGCATCAGTTCCTGCAAAAATAGACACATTCAAGATTCCCACAGTGGTGATAAACTTATATGGTCTTATGGATGACACGATCATATGAAGAGCAACCATGCCCATGGCCATTAATGAAAAAATGAAGGGATATTCTGCAAGTTGATTGGCGCAGGCAGAAGTGTTATGGTCCTTGTGGATGTAGTGGAAAATGATTCCCACAAATTGAGTACCAGGGCCAGAGCCAGAACTTAACTTTTGGCCAGGCTGAATTAATATTTTTTAGCAAAGTTTTACTTTACGCTCACAAAAAATACTGGGTAAAAATTTACAGGAAACTAAATTAGTTCATATTCAAAAGAACAAAAGTTTATTGTTTATTAAATATATGGTAAAAATGAAATAGATATATACAAATGATAAATTATTTGAAATAAACACTACTGAATTTGAGCCCAAGGATGTTTTAGAGAGTAGAAAACATCTATTCTCAGAAAATTCCTCCTTCAATGTAGAAAATCATGCAATACACAAGAAACTCATTACTCATCATACATCTTGATGTTAAAAAAATAAAAAATTGATGCTTTGCGCACTTCGGTCCTTGCTGCTGCTGGAGATCAGAAATTTATAGGAGAAAGGTAAAAGCACTAGATAGGATTAATAATTAGACCTTTAAAATAGTCTCAACAAAAAAAAAACTCAGGTTATATAAAGATTATAATAATAAATGTAATATGTAATAATAGAAGGACCTCTTATAAAATCTGGCTGCCATGTCGAGTACTCGAAGATGCAATATTTTTTGTTGAATATGAAATCGGAGGAGAGGTCACACTTACCATAACCTTCCATGGATATGATTTGTAGGTCACCTCCGAAATATCGAGCATATAGACGGCTGATTGGCAGTCCACATCCATAACCAGCCATAATCACCCTATCTGCAGTGGCTTCATGATTATAGTTCTCATCCACTAGGTTTTTCGCGGTGCTGTAAAGATAAGTGAATATTTTTGGGAGTCCTCTTCTTGCTATACCACCGCCTTCATCTGAAATCTGGAACAGAAAAAAAAAAGGACTTCCCCATAAGCATGCACGCATTAAGACTGATTAATGACAGGAACATGAGATGACATTAAAATAGTAAAAAATTTCGTGTGCGACAAGTATTACGCAGCGATTATGTTCAGTGTGGTATGTGTACATTAGGAAATCATAAAGAAAGTATTATGATCACTAACACAAGAAATAAATGTAAAAATTTTATATTGGGCATAAAGGGAGAGAGATAATTAGGATTATCGTTTTAAATTTGGCACTCATATACTCACAGGTTGATGTGATAATAAGAAATTTAAAACATCAGCTGCATGCATACCTTGATTGTGACATCCTCTATCCCATCAGCAACTATGATTCTAATGGGTGGAGCAACTTTGTCAGAATTCATGTACCTTTCTTGAACGGCACGCAGAGAATTCTTGACTAGCTCAAACATCATGAGATGCAAGTGTGAGGGAACATACCTAATATTCGACAAGAAAGAAACAATCAATTATAAACAAATTACAACAAATGAATGTAAATCTTCTTTCTATATTAACAATGAATTGCGATCGTAATTGTTCGAGACATAAAAGTTCATTCCAAATGCACAATGCTAATAGAAAGAGTTGCAAAGATTCCTATATAATGACCAAAATGGAGTTTAAGACAGACCAGAATTCTGCAATTGATGTTGCAATGAATTTTATGGACCCATGAATTTCAATTTTTGATCACAACGATGATTTTGTTTAAATTAAAATTCAGTGCATTGGTTATATTGAATAATAGTATATAAATAATAACCCAGGTTAAATTGAAAGTAGACTAACACAGAATTAGAAGCATAATGGAAACAGAAAGCCATGTCCCACCAAAATAAAGTACAATATAGAATTTGTTTTTTTAAGTGCAACCAAGAAAGGGACTTCAACATTATTTTTTAGAACAACATGGAATATTTATTGAAGAAATAGAAAAGGCTCTATGACATGGTCACACGATAGACTTGGTTTTGTGAGTGGTTGCCCACCTGACATCAACTTTCTACAGATAATCTAAATTCTTCGGAAGCTAGTTGGTGGGCATGAGATAGGCCCACTGGGAAGCCCAAGATCAATACAAGATAGAAGGTAAAATCTTCCTTAATAGATATGCAATTTTAATCTCACGCTACTCATGAGAAACTCTTAAACTCCCTTAGACTTGGAAAAGACCTAGACAAGGATGTAAGAAGACACAATTCACTAAAATCATGTACAAATTAGACAATTGTTATAAGGTAAAGGATGAGGGTTAAGAGTCCTTGAGAGAAATTGAAGGCCCCATATAAAACTCATGTGCTTAAAAGAAAGAATGACTTCCCATGTTAACCAATCTTTCAAAAAGATGAAAACTCCATCTTAGTGTAGTCTTATGTTGTATCCTTTCCACACACCCAAGCTATATCTGGGCATTTGTTTAAAACCCAAAATCCTTGGAACCGGCAAACTTCAGTGGAATTAAACTGGGCAAGAAGACAACATACACAAAACTGTAGCAGAATAGGTACATGAAATGCCTATTCTTCTTGATATAAACAAAAGCAGACAA
The DNA here is from genome assembly GCA_030737845.1 of Acorus calamus. Classification (NCBI taxonomy): domain Eukaryota; kingdom Viridiplantae; phylum Streptophyta; class Magnoliopsida; order Acorales; family Acoraceae; genus Acorus; species Acorus calamus. The sequence goes on along the minus strand of CM060861.1, from coordinate 12,379,944 downwards.
TAATCACACCTACTCAAAAACAAAATACTAATCCATTGTAACAGTGGGCAATCACTTACGGGAAGGTGAAAGAAGGGTCTCCATATATGATGACCTCAGGTGCACTCCCATACTCACGCATGCAAATAGCACGGGCATCCTCAGCAGCATGTTCAGCTAATAGCATTGGAGCCAATTTAGTGTTTATCTGGCCCACACAGCCTGGTTCAGGATTTGGATCATGCAGCGCCACATGTTGTCCTGGTTTTGGACAATATATTATTCCGAAATATAAGCAAATAATCAATATAACAATAATTATAAAACAATAACATAAAGAAGAAAATAAAATATAACCTATGAGCATGCGAATTCCAATTCGTGTCATATAAAAACGATTGAGGAACTCATGAATCTCTCCAAGATCTCTGGATAGAATTCTTGGATTCAGGTCTTTTTTCAGTTGCTGAACACCCAAAGCCATAGTTGGGACCACGTGGTTATGCCTCACCTTAATCATCTTAATCATGCTTGTAAAAGCTAACTCATCGTAGGAGTCCTTGATCTCGGGGAAGCATCGTAGATCATGGAAAGATTCCAAATACCAATCCCTGACCTGTGAATCAACAAATTAAATAATTGTTTCAGAACCACAAACAATAGCAATGAAATCTATATTCATGACCATGTTCTTCTCAAATACCAATTACCGATTACAGATTACAAATAATCAATGGAATAATCAACATCACTTTACAATAAAAAACATCTGCAGAATCATAAAAAAAACTACAGAGACCATACTCATCGAACAGTTAATCTTACGCTATGAATACACATAAAAGTTAAGATGTTAAATGAACAAAACCAGTCAAAATGACATAATTGGATAATAGGAAGCAGTAGACACAGTCAATTGACACATTTTTTTTTAAATATATACGTAACTAATGAAGTACATTCTGTTATAAAAAAAATGTACATATTCATTCTATGTATTAAATACATACATTTTTTTAGATTTTCATAATATAGTATATATTGACATAGTGAAATATGTACTGTGTTGGGTGACTTCATATTCATAGTCCATGACGTGATGACTGAAGATCGCACCAAACAACAAACGCTTTCGACACAAACAATCAAAATTCAACTCAACTTTGAAAAAGGAAAACCTAAGCACACAAATCAAAATCCACAGATAGCTAATTGAATTAAAAATCCACCAAAAGAATTCCAAGATGCTTTTGAATTCTAAATCCAGCTCCAAAAATTAAAAAAAATTCAAGTGCCACAACAAATATTTTCAATCACCTCAAAAACAAAAAAATACAAATCAACAACAAATTCAACAATTTTCCAGCATATCAGAACCCAAAAATCACTTCAAACACTTCCATATGGACCAGATCCAAAATCCACCTCCCAAATCGACACACACCAAAAAAAATCGAAACCCAAAACGATTTCACAGTATACCTTTAAAACGGCGGGTTTTTGGGAGAGACCGAAGGGGAGGCTGTCGAGCTCGATAGCCCTCCTGGCGATCCTGATGGGGAGCTCCTTGTGGAGGAACTGGGCGGCGATCATGAGGTTCCTAGGGTTAGGGTTCGAACCGAACTCCATCATGTACCTGAGGCTCACCCCCGTCTGCTTCATGCATCCCCACTTCTGGACCTCCTCCGCCAGTCCCCGCAGCACCGCCTCCGAAGCCTTCTTCACCGCCATCTCGAACAGATGGACTGAAATTTATCGCTTTCGATTCCCTCTCAAGGAGGTATTTGAAGAATCGAAGAACTCATGAAAAGAGAGAGAGACAGAGAGGAGGCATGAGAGTGAGACAACGAGCGAATGATGCAGGGGGGGAGATTACGAGACGGGTCTACTTGGTAGAAGCTTTTGTAGGGGCTTTTTTGTGTTAGGTCCATGGTTTCTTTTCCGCTTAGAAATATATCCTTCTAACTGCCGCGATTGTTTTAAAAGATCCAGCTTTTGATTCCGCCGGTCCAATCCGTTTGGTTGCACCGATTTGGGCGATTTGCTTTTTGAAAAGCTAAAATCCTAAAATCGTGCAGCCAAACGGGTTGGATTCCGGCGGAATCAAAAGCTGGATTCCTTTTAATTTCTTTCGAAATCCGTGTTTTAAAAAGCAGAAAGTGTGATTTTCGGTCGGAATCGATTTTTTGAATTGAAAAGCAACTTTCTCTACCAAACATAAACCCCCAAATATTGATTCTTAAATTAAAAAAAAGCATCACAAAAAAGTCAAGGTCTAAAATCATCTTAAAAAGCGCTTTATTCCAAAATCTACTTTTCAATATGTGTTTCCAAACGGAGCCTAAGACAATGTCACATGTACATCCAGCCCCATTTAATCTCAATTTCAATCTACATGAATTTCAAATTTAAAAAAAAATAGCATACAATATCTAATGATGTACATACTTTTATAAAAAATGAAACATATACTTTAATGAATTACATGAATGCATTTATAGAAAATGTAAAAAAATTCTTTTAAAATATATATCTTGTTAACGTGAGCATATGTATTAATAAAAATCTACACAGATGAAATTAGAGCTAAAAATAAATCTAGGTGTAGCCCATTAAAATATTTCCAACATAATTTTTGAATGACCAAAAAAAGAAAAAAACATAAAATTATCTCTCATCCTTTCTTTGCTTACGCGGACACACCAAATAAATGTTTGGGACCTTTGGGTAGAATAATACACGTGGAATGATGATTGATAATCATTTACAGGGGAAATTAATTAGGAAAAATCCATATTACTCCCTGTAAACTGACTGAAATCCATATAACCCCATGATTTTTCTTGAAATCTATATAACTCTTTGAAAATACCTAGTAAATCCAAATAACCCCCTGAATAAATTTATGTTTACAGATAATGAATATTTTGTGAATATTATGTTTAGTTAACTCCGATAGAGAACACATATTACCAAAAAAATATTTGAATATGTTAAAAATGTGAAAAATCTTCTGTAAATGACGATTTTACTCATCTGGATAGAGTTTTATAATATATCCAGAGATGGTAAAATCATCATTTTATATGAATTTTCGTATTTTTAACACATTGTAGGGATTTTTTAGTATATTGTGTTTTCTATCAAGGTTAACCAAACAAAATATTCATAAAATATTTATCATCTGTCAACTGAAATTTTATTCGGTGGGTTATTTTGATTTATTAGGTGTTTCATGGGGTTATATAGATTTTAAAAAAAAAGCAGGGGGTTATATGGATTTCAATCAGATTTCAAGGGGTTGTATGAATTTTTTCCAAATTAATTTAGAGTGGTCTTTAAAGTGGTGAAAATTTAACTTGTGGTGAAAATTTAACTTTAAGTCTCTATCCTGATTGCTGTTAAATAATAACGAAAAACTAACTTTTAAGTCTCTCCAGTCGGGGGCTTGTGCGTCAATAAATATTTGTTACTACACCCAACTCTAGTTCACAACTATAAATTTTTTTTCTTTGAATTCTAATTCTGGTAGATTTTGTGGAAAAAAAAAATTAACTGTAATTTTCAGAAATAAAGACAAAAATAAAGAATCCCAAATTTTTTCCCTAGGTGCTCCAACAAAAATAGAATGATAGTGAATGTCAAAGATATGCAATCACAAAATGTGGTAAAATAATTGGATCTACCTCTTGTACCGATTGATCAAATATATAATGTTTGTCAAACTGTGTATATATGTTTAGTTTGAATAATTAATCACATTATTCGTAATTTAAAAAGCTATTTGTAATGTTATTGTTGTTTTTACACCAATGTATATTTACTTACATGATTTTTTAAAACCAATGACATAACACATCTAGAAAATCATTTAATTATTTATATGTTTTTATACAAATATGATTTATGAATCTACACGAACTATATCGAACCAAACACTTTTTGAATATTTGATGTACACAAACTTTAAAACTGATGAAGATGAGCTCGGTGGCACTTGTTTCTCTTATAAGAAACTCATGGTAGGGTTTCATTTATCTGTCAATGACAGCTGAATATTTTATAAATGAGTTATGTATTGCAATTGAAGTCGCATTGTCCTTGAACGGAAGAACTATGTTATAGTACACACTGAATTATAATGACGTAATTGTTCAATATTACAATGTGTTATTAGCACTTGGTTTGACTAATTTAAGGGTGTTTTGAACTTTTGATAAATTAAAAAGTTTATAAAAAAAAATATGGGGTTTAATATCCTCTTTAGATGAATGAATTCAACCAAATTATTTTATTTTTTAATAAAAAAAACTTGTTGATATGACTAATGAATGCAAATTTAATTGTTTAATATAATAACTAACTAATTGGAACAAATCAAACACCAGTTTCTAGCATGGTCGAGTTGGTGAAGGTACAATCTCTTCATCTGGTCGGCCAGGCATCGAATCTGGTAGAGAGAGAGAGAGATCAAAGAGAGAGATGTGAGGTATTTTAAAATACCTCTATTTTTGGCTCAATTCAACCGCTGTACTAACTCGTTTAACCTCCCGAGGACCCTGGGCTGTCCATCCAGTAGTCTTAAAACCTCATGGACATTTTTTTTTGAATGAGAGTGAATTCCATCATAGCTGGGGGTGATAAACGAACCGAGTCGCTCGGACTTGGCTCGTTTGGATTCATTCATTTAAACAGATGAGTCAAGTTTGAACAATTTTTAAAATTTGATTGGGATCGGGACCGAGCCGCTCAGACTTGACTCATTTGGACTCATTCATTTAGACAAATGAGTCGAGCTTGAATAATTTTTAAAAATTGGTTGGGATCGGGATCGGGACCGAATTTAATTTTGTATTCAAGCTCGGCTAGTTTGTGTTATAAAAATTCGATTGAAGCTTCGCTCAACTCGTTTGTAAAATCATAACACTAAATCAATACAAGATTATACTCGTTTAGGCTCGTGAGCTCTGCTCGTTTAGGCTAAAATTTTGTTCCAACCCTTAAAAACCTTAAAATGAAGAAGAATACTAGGCTCATTTAGGCTCGTGAATTCGACTCGACTCGTTTATAAATGAGCCGAGTTTGAACATGTCAAAGCTCTACTCGTTCAACTCGTTTACCATCCCTAATCATAGCAAGGTTGTGATCCACCAATCCAATCCGTCCAAGCACACATCAACACCCCCATGGAACTCATTCTCATCTTCTTTGACACTCACCAATCTGAAGGGAAAAAAAAGGGTGAACTGCACAAATACCCCTGCAGCCAACCCCCAATATTTTTTCTATCCCCACCTTTTGAAATTTTTTTAAACCCCTTCATCGAATACCTAATTTTTTTCTATCCCATAGTTTTAAATCGCGAACGATATATCGGTTTTGCCGATGAAAACGCTAAATCACGGTGGTTTTGCGAGTATTTATCGAAATCACACTGACATTAGCATGACGTCAGTGATATATTGTTGATATATCGATCACTGTCGATATATTGACTAGTCGGGTCGGGTGGCCAGCCGGACCCAACATCGTATTTGTTTTTTTATAAAAAATTCAAGTCGTTGGGGCCCCAATGGCTATATAGCCATTTGGGGGGTTTATTTGTAGAAAACCCCCCATGAACATTTATTTTTTAATTTTTGGTCCTTCTTTCCTCAATCCTATAAATACTCTCCCAAACTCTCATTCTCACCACAACAACTCAATATACATCTTCTCTACCATTCAATCACTCTCATACAATCTCTATTGTCGCATTTAGGAAACAATTTCTTACTAAGATCCCTTAATCCCAAAAGAAACAAAAAATCCACAAAAAAATCCAAAAAATTCCTTTCTTGGTGGAGATATTATTGGTGGAGTTCTTGGAGGCTTTTGGTGGAGTTCTTGGAGGCTTTTGGTGGAGACTTTGGAAGCTTTTGGAGGAAGACTTCTCCTCTTTCAATTTTTCTCCTATTTTTAGAGGTATTTATTATTTGCACTTAGTAGAGTTTTTTAGAAAGTAGTTAAAGTAGCATCATCCACTTAATTAAATAATCAATATTTAATTTTTTGAAACCTAAAAAATTATTTTTGAAAAAAAATGTCTTCTTCTGGAGCTAGTTCATCTAATCTAAGAACGGCTAATACAAAAGACCTTGCATGGAAATATAAAGAATATAAAAGTGCTACTGAAAAATATATTGTCAAATATTTACTTTGCTCACATCTATGTAGTGGTGGCATAACCAGACTCAAAGAACACTTATTGCATTCATCATGAGCTAATGCTAAACCTTGCCCTAAAACAACACTAGAAATTAGAAAAGAAATAGAATAATTCATGAATAAAAAATCTGAGAATAAATATAGAAAAGGTTCATTTTATTCTGAAGATTTTGCTAGAGTCATAGGAGTTGAATAACCACATGTAGGTGATGATAATGTAATAGAAATTAGTGGTCCTAGTTCAAGGCCTCCTCCGTCCAAACAAAAAAGGAAAAACATTAGGGGTCCTATGGATTTATTTTGTGGAGGTAATGTTGAAGATGTAATTGATCAAAGATTAAGAGGAGGCATTGGACAAACAACTTTAGAAAATAGGTTAAAAAAAGAAGAAAGGAAAAATGCAAGTCAGAAGATAGCTAGATAGGCAATCACTGCAGGTGTATCTTTTCATGCATTAACCTCACGTTCTTTTCATGTTGTATTAGAAGCAATAGGTAAATTTGGGTTTGGTTTAGCCCCACCATCAATGCATGAGATAAGTGAAACATATTTGGAAGAAGAGATAAGAGAAACTCATAAAATTTTAGAGATACATAAAGGACATTGAAAAACTTATGGTTGTACATTAATGTGTGATGGATGGACTAATAGGAGACAAATATTAATTAACTTTTTAGCTAATTCTCCAAAAGGAACCATGTTTTTTAAATCCATTGATGTATCTGCACATTTACACACTGCAATATATTTGTTTAAAGATATAAATGATGTTATTGAAAATATTACTGGAAAAGAAAATGTTGTTCAAATTGTAATTGATAATGCTGCTAAATATAAAGCTGCATGTGAATTAGTGATAGAGAGACACCCCACAATATTTTGGACACCATGTGCTACACAGTGTATTAAGAATTATTGTTTTTATTTATGCACACACACAATTATTGCATATAATGAGATTATTTTGCAATGGAGATATTGTTAGGCCAGGACCCACTAGATTTGCCACATCATTCTTAACTTTGCAATCATTTTGAGAACATACGAATGCACTTAGGACACTCATGGTAGCAAAGGAATGGACGAAGAGCAAGTGGTGTAACTTTAGAACCGGAAAAGAAACAGAAAGACCTATTCTTTCTGTTCAATTCTGGAAATGTGTACAACAAGCCATTCACACTGGAATTCCTCTAGTCCATGTCTCGAGATTAGTAGATTGAGATGAGAAACCCTCTATGGGCTACTTATACAATGCAATGGATAGGGCCAAAGAAAAAATTAAGAAAAACTATCACTATAAACCATTGCAATATGACCCTGTTATTGAGGTAATAGAAGGAAGATGGAGTTGTCAGATGTCATCTGACCCTCACCATGCAGGATTTGTCCTTAACCCCGGAGTATGATTTAAGATTGCGGACCGGGACACGGCAGTCCAAACACATATGCTTCGTTGTGTGCAGGCAATGACGAAGATGGAACCAGATCCAGAGGTGCAAGACAGACTGCAAAAACAACCAGATTATTATTTACAGGAAAGTGGACCGTTCAGTTGGGGAACCATTGTGAGAGCAAGGGACAACACAATCCCAGTCAATTGGTGGGATAAATACAGGGGCGAGGTACCGGGGTTGAGGAAGCTCGCCATCATAATTCTTGGACTCATTTGTTCATCTTCCGATTGTGAGAGAAACTGGAGCGCATTTAAAAATATGAGATGTCCTTACAAATTTATGAAATACGATTTTTAAAATTGATCTACTTTATAAAATTTAATTTAATTTAATTTTCTTGCTTCAATCAGTTACACACCAAGAAGAGGAATCAGTTGAAGCAAAAAAAGTTGAATGATTTAGTGTTCATGCAATACAATAAAAAATTGCATAAGCGTTTCCTCAATCTTCAACGTAATCCATCACATGAAGATCCAATCAATTTGGATTCATTGGAAGATGACAACGAGTGGATTATGGATGACGATGGCCCAATATTCCATAGAACATCAACGCCCGAGACGATCCACGCAGTAGACTCATCAATCAGAAGACGCAAGACGTCATGGGAAAATGCCGATCATTGAGGAGCCTAAAGATGAGGATGATGACGATGATGAAGAAGTTGAAATCATCCCAACAGCATAATTTCAGAGCCAAGAAGGAGTTGGATCTCCAGATGAAACAAGAGATGTGGATAATGAAATTCAGGAAGAAGACAAGGATTCAGATGATAATAATGGTGGACATGGTGGCAATGATGGTGGTGGCACCTCTTATGGTTACAACACACCATTAGGTGGAACCCAGGGAGGGAATTTTGTAACCAATGCAATGGATTATCTATTTAAATAAAAATTCTTCATTTTTATAGTTTTATGTTGTAGTTAATTAGTTATGCATTTTTATTTTAAATCAAAACCATTGTAAAATTATTAATATCTTCATATCAAATTATTCTTATTCATTTTCATTATTTTTCACAATTTTCTATCTTTTTTTTTCTTTTTTTCCATTTTTTTTCAAAAAAAAAATTCGGCCACTCGATATATCGATTGGTGGCCTAATCGATATATCGATATTTAAAACATTGTTCTACCCTCATCCCTTTAATTCTCCCAGCCCCACAAAATCTTAATTTCCCTCTTGTAAGTGCATATATATTTTCTGTAACTTGGAGGACACAAAATGTAATTTCTGTAAATATTATCTGTAAATGCATATTATGTCATATAAAAATGATAACTTGCAGAACACTAGAGAAACATATATTAATGCATAACATTAATATATATGTGATTTTTATATTGTCATGAAGTACACACTTGTTGGTGTTTGATTTATTTGCGTATTTGACTAATTATTGCATCTCTAATATAGTTTGAACTGCGCTTTCTTCCTTATGATGTACGTTTGCTAACTCGAAGGTGTAACAATGGATTTAATTTTAACCAAAATGGCATGAAGATGATCAGATTAAATACAACATCTTAGTTCATTAGGGTAGGAAAAAAACATCGGAATACAAACAATAGATGAATTCAAGTGCTTCGATGTATTTATTGTGATAAAATATTTTCAGGTATTGTGCATTAACGTATGTTTTTCTAGTGTTTTGCAAGATAACATTTTTACATGACATGCATAGTAATGCACTTAATAGATAATATTTACAGAAATTATATTTTGTGTTCCAAAAGTTACAAAAAACATATGTGCACTTACAGTGAGAAACTGCGATTTTGTGGGGCTGGGAAAATTAAAGGGATGAGGGTAGAAAAAAAATTAGGTGTTCAGCTATTCACTGCAGCGGTAAAAAAAAATTTCTTCAAAAGATTGTGGCAGAAAAAATATTGAGGGTTGACTGCTGTAACGCCCTACATTTACCTAACCGCTTATCGGACGGTAAACGGGTCGCTACTAAATTTAATCCAATTACAAGACTAAAATTTGCAGCTCCTTTTTTTTATATGATACCCATATAATATAAATATAATAAAACCGATAATAATAAAATAAATAATACCAACGGTATTAAATCACTAATGACTTTACAATATATCAGAGTTTTTGCGAAGACAAGATACTGAAAAGAAAATACATAACAAACCACCCCTGTGGGAGCCATCTAAATTAAAGTAAATCCAAATAGTTGACCGTGACTATTATTTATTCTCCAATACTGCTACTTCGACGAGATCCCTGAAGCGTATGAAAGTTCAAGCTTTGTCTTGGTCCTCAGAAGATGAGCTACCTGGTTATGAAACAACCAGCCCATATCGAATAGGGTGAGTGATTAGTAAATAAGTCCACTGACAAATTATCTCACGTGACAGTATATATAAAAGTAAAGTTTTATGAAAATTAGAATTTTATTTAATAAATCTTTTATTTTATTAAATCAATTTAAAATCATGAATTTTTTTTAAAAAAAATATTTTAATACGCACATGACCAATCCTTGGCCCACATCAGAGAAATCATGAGAGAAAAAAATATCATCACATATATATATATATATTTATATATAAAAAAAATAAGAATTTTCTTTTAAAAATCAAATTAAATTCATGAGCATAATATAATATAATTTTAATGCAATCACGTGGCCCAATCCTTGGTCCACGTCAGAGAAATCATGCAAAATGATATGACCGGGTAGGGTTCCCAATCGGAAGAACCGTTCCCCAAAACAGGTATGCCAAGCCCTAAGCGACTAAATCGCTTAAAAAGCTCCCTCGAGGAGACGTCGGATCTAGAAGTCGCTGATGGGTCGCCGCTGCCATCACTACGAGAACACGAGCACAGGATGCCCGGTTGCTGCAGACTCCAAACAAAGGAATCCGTCGCTGTAAGGAATGCTTTACCACACCCCTCACCGATCTTGGGACTCTTCGAGTCCTAGACCTTCCTCCCCAAAGGCGAAATACTACGGGGGGATTTATTCCAGAAAATATGTCATGATATGCATCTTGACAAAATCTCCTATACTAGGTTGTCTCCACTAGTCCTAAATTTTTCCAAAAGTCTCGAAATGAAAATCTTTAATCCAAATGTTATTTCAAAAACATAAGCATAAAAAATGTATTATGTTAATTCTTGAAACATGAATAGCATAATTCATGCTATTTTAAATGACAAGACGAAGGAATTAAATCATGTAACATTATTCTGTAAGAAATGCAATTTGATCAATATGTAAATTATCAAAATCATTCAAAATAATCATAATATAAATGCATAGATATCACATAATATCATACAAATATAATGAACACATGAAATTCAACGATGTAGAGAAAAACTCACATAAAATAAATCAATAGGCCTACTCACCTCAAATAGACCCTAGGTCCGGAGAATGAAGCCCACAACAAAAATTATAACCTAGATAAATCAAATAAATTATTAATTTAAACCTATGATTCAAGCCTAGGCCAAAGACCTAGTTACCTATCCATAATTATTAGGTATAAATTTTTATACCCAACAATCAAAATTCATCCATATATACCACAACCTAAGAAAAAGATCAAAAACTTATTTACAATAAAACCAGACACTAAAAGACGAAACCAGAAAAGACAAAACAGAAAAGACAAAAATCCAGAAATTCAAAATAATAATAAAATAACGAAAATTCATAAAATAATATAAAACATCCTTTTTTTATAAAAAAAAATAAACTATTAATTAGTAAAATTTGAAAATAAATAAATCTTATTAAGTATACGCACAAATCTAATTTTTAAAATAAATAATAAATCGAAACCCTAAGTTTATGAAGACTAAAAAATCTAAATATCTAATATAGATCTAATAAAAATAATAATAGATCAAAACCCTTGTTTTTATAAAATCATAAGAATCTAACAACATAAACATATACATATTAAAACTATAACTTGATCAAAAACTAAAAATCCCATAACATAAAAATATATTTAATCCTTAAAATAAATAATAAATCAAAACTCTATTTTTATTAAAATCTTAAAAATCAAAATAGCTAAAAATTGATCTAATAATTAAATGATAAAAAGAAAAAAAATAAATACCTTTTTCTTCTCTCTAATCCCCTCTCTCTCTCTCTCTCTCTCTCTCTCACACCGCACACGGCACACCCTTATATAGACATATATACTTAGATACCAAAATCTAACGAAATGACAAAACGACCCCTTGCTTATTTTATATTTAAAAATAGGTCCCTATCCGAATTACATATAGGTCCCTGGAGCATATTATAAGAAATTCACAAATTCAGAACGGGGTCCCTCAAAATCAATAACAATGAAATCTCGAAACTTAATCTTTTGAGCTCTAATGTTAATAAGATTGTAACCATTTAAGATCTTGAAGATCTTAAAAATAAAAATATATAAAAATTTCAACATAATAATTAGTATTTCAAATTGTAAATTGAAATGGGCCCACAAGGATATACTAAATGGGCCAAAACTTAAAAACACACAAAACACACAAATTTCAATTCAAATATCATATTTATATATTTAAATTAAATATATAAATAAGATAAAATTCACAGGTGTTACAGCTGCAGTATTGGGCAATTCACCCAAAAAAAGTCTTCAGAGATTAATATTTTTAAATGAAAAATCCATATAACCCTCTATCTGAAATTCATATAATCCATTACATTGTTAACCTTCACATAATTGGACAAGAATATTTTCAATATTTTTGAACAACATCCAGCTGTAAAGACCTCAATATAATTTTCCAATGCCTTATAACAGACCTAAAAAAAAGTTAAAAATTTTCAGAGATCTAAAAATTTTCAGAAATTACTTCTAAAGGAGCTTCTTATATTTGGAGTAGAAACTATTTGGGAACACATTTTAATAAATACATTTATAATATAAATTACATTAATTTACTAAAATACCATTGCACCTATATTATACAATTATCATTATAGCTCAATATATAAATAAATAAATAAATAGACCAATACAAGGAACATTTTTTTTTCGATAATAAAGATATAAAACTACAAAAATGAAATGTTATAAATAAAAATAATTGTAAAATTCATGTTTTATAATGAAATCGTAGAATAAAAATATTAAAAAAAGACAAATGCCAAAAATTCTCTAATATATGATGATTTTTCGCATTTTTAATAAATTATAGGATTTTTGATAAATTGTATTTTCAACTATGGATAATTAAACGGAATATTCACATAATATTATTCATTTGTCAATTGAAGTTTAACTCAAGGGTTATTTATATTTACATAGGACCCCATTTAATTCTTTTTTTTGGTGGAACCATTTGACCATGAATCCATATTTTTTATGGAACCATTTGACCAAGATCAAGTACCCCTTGCCGCGAAATGATATGTTTGAACAGTTCTGGGAGTCAGTGTCTTCTCTTAGATCAATCTTCACGCAGGGTACCAATAATTGGAGATCCGGGAGTTGGACATCCTATAGATGGCCTTTTTGTGACCATTTCGGGCATTACGAGTCTTAAGTACTGCCGTCAAGGTTGGCGAATGCGCCGGATACCTTTAGGGATATCATAAGTTTTATTGAACCTCCGCGGACTATTTAGAGGTAGTCTTCATCGATGTTGCTAGTGGCGCGATGTAAAGGCGATATGAGTGACTTTGTTTCTCCATGTGGCATGTCTCAAGCAAAGTTTGAGAATCATAATCAGTTGAGAAGCGTCAATCCATCAAGATTCCTCAGTGGAAGTGGGAGTGGGTTATCATGGATTTCATTGCGGGCTTGCTAAAGTCACGTTCGGGTCGCGATGCCGTCTAGGTGATCATTGATCGACTTATTAAGTCCGCACTTCTCTCCCTATCTGACTGACTAAGTCTCTGGACGATTTGACGCGGGTATTCGCCTCCGTGATTGTTCATCTTTATGGCATTCCGGTCGATGATATTTCAGGTTGAGACACGAGGATTACTTCGGGGTGTTGGCGCAACCTTCAGCAGGCTTTGGCACGAACCTCTAGTTAAGTATAGCGTTCATCGCCAGCGGACGACCAGGCATTGAGGACGATTTAGATCTTGGAAGATATGCTAAGTGCCTGCGTATTCGACTGTTGGACAGTTGGATAGGCATCATCCATTTGGTGGGGTTTGCCTATACCGACAACTGTCATTCGAACATCCATATGGAACCACATGGGGCACTCTACGGGCGCAATTTTAATATCTCCCTTGTATTGGGACAGTTGGAGAGCACCAATTGGAGGTGGGTTGTCATGTAGCCTTGCCCCCATAGTTGGATCTGTCGTTCGTGGAGCAGTAGATCGGGATCATGGACCAATATGAGAATAGACTCCACACCAAGACCATTCCTTTGGTTAAAGTGCATTGATAGCACAAATCTGGTGCCTATGCCACTTGGGAGTAAAAAGGACACATGCGTGATGCATAATCGTATCTTTCCCTACTAAGAGTCTTAAATTTTGAGGACGAAATTTTTCGAAGGAGGAAATGATGTTAAGACTGTCACTTTTTGGAGGTTAAATATCGCGTTTTTATTTATATTAAAAGTTTGGGTGATCAATTTCAAAATTTGACTACGTATTTGTGGTTCTGGCATTCGCTTTGGCTTACGTGGAAGTTTTCGTCGTATTCTGACATCCTTGTAGAAGTTATGTATTGTGATTGGTATTCGGATTTAATTTTTTTAATATCCAAGATGAATAGTTTTAAATCTGATTTTATCATGAGATGTTCAATTTTGAGCTATCTTTCATACAAAAGTAGAATCAGATCAATTGGATTCATGTAGAAAAAGTTATGGGTAATTTTCCAAGTATACCCCGAGGATGAGTAAATCTTGACAGCAGCTCTGTTCGATGTTTAGCTCACATTTTGAAATAGCTGGAGGGAACATTTGATCTGATCATAAGTATTAAAGTTATAGATAATCTTCTTAGCTTTCCAATGGCTTTTGAATTATACAATTCGGAGCAATATAGTGAAAATTATGACTGTTCTAGTGAAGCCCGTCCGGAATTTCAGGTCAGGGACGATTTAGTCGTTTGACTCCTCTTTTGATCTATTTAAGAGCTCAAATGTTTCTCTCGCCTAGCACTCTCGACCAACCCTTCTTGTGTGCAATTGAAGAGGAGAAAGTGGCGGTGGTGATGAAGTCTCCTCTTCTGATGTCATTGTATGTATGTTGTTTGAAGGGAGGTACGGGGCGTCGATGGTGATAGCGGTGGAGCTGCGGCGCGTGGACATGCCGAAGCCGTGTATGGACCTCCCGCTCTCCTTGGTTGGATTCAGCCATGTCTTTGTTGCTGTTGGGAGGGGTGGAGGCTCCATTGCCTTGTGTTGTTGTTGTGTGTGCACAGAATTGAAGATGAGTGAGAGAAGCACATGCGCATGTGTTATGTGTTGTGTAGGTGTGCACGCCAACCGTTTGTGAGTATGTGTGAGTGAACCTTGTATGCCCGTTCTTCTCCTCTTTCCAATGGTTTTCCTCATACATTCTTGTACTTCTGTTTATGTGCTAAAGGGGTGCAGAATTGGTGCATCGTGCGCTCGAGATTTGCTTGAGAGGATTGTGGGGTTGCGGGTGCATGCTTGGCGTGCTCCCATGCGTGCGGAGTGCGTGGACAACGTGCATGGGGTGCTCGGGGGCGTGCTTGCGGTGCTCGGACGCGTATGAAGTGTGCTTGGGGATATCGAGTACCTTGTCATAGCC
Source organism: Acorus calamus (assembly GCA_030737845.1). Lineage (NCBI taxonomy): Eukaryota > Viridiplantae > Streptophyta > Magnoliopsida > Acorales > Acoraceae > Acorus > Acorus calamus. The sequence continues at coordinate 12,364,559 of CM060861.1, read as the reverse complement.
TAATGCATCCATTGAAAGATTCTCGGCGGAGTAGTTTCTTTATTCAGATTCAAGCTATCGCCCTCTTGTGTATCGCGAGCCGTGCGCTCGTTAGGTGAGTGTTTCGATCCAACCCTTCGGGATGTGCTCGATGCACGTAGTTGTGCATCGCGTATCTATGGGACTTCTTTGCACCCCTATTGATATTGCATGCTAGAGCTGTATGACTAGTATATTGTGTAGAACCTTTTTTCTACCATACATTTGCATATGTATCATTTTCATGTGTGAATTATTATGTTTGCATGAGCCCCTCTTGTGTGGGCATGTGTGATGGGTATTTATATGAATGTATCTCTTTTATGTTAGAGAATTTATTTAGCCTCTATTGCTAGTATATGATGATGGATGTGTTATGTAGGATTAAATACTATATTTTAGGGGTCATTTGCACATATTTATTGATATACACCTTTGAGTTAGCTATAACTTTTGCCTCTACTTGTCCTTTACACCATTTTTTACAAGATTGGTGGGTGCTTAATTATCTCATGTTCATAGTAATAACTTAATAACCCTGTTTGTTGAGGATAGATGTGTGTATGATCAGTTTTTAAGGTCATAATTGATATTAGTAAGTGTGGATAAGAAGTTGCTTCCCTCGCGTCCTCATGATGCACCTATTGGGGATTCTGATGGATTCCAAGTAGCTAGTTATGGAGTAGGGTGCATGTTGATCAATGTGATTTTCCGCGAGTGTAGAGTGTATCACCCCATCGTCATCGTGTGTTGAAACTACCTAGCGTCGGAGCTACCCTGTGAGGTGTCACCCCGTGATTGGTATCGTCCTGGACAGGCTGCTAGGGGGAGGGCTACCTGGGAGAGGGCTATCAGATGACGTGGGATGATTATGGATATTATGCAAGTCTCACGTATCACATGCACATTTTAGTTTGTGTATCTTTCAATGTCTGACTTAGAACATCTCTAATGGTATACTCGTATCTCTATCTTCATTTATTTTAAAATAATATTTGTTTATCAAAATTTAATCTCTTTTTTTCACAAACAAAAAATAAATGTCATTAAATATTTAATAAATCAAATCAATATTAATAAATATATATAAATGTTAATTGAATTATCTTAAAATTATAAGTTTTTTTAAAATAAATATATCAATATTGTTCTCGATTATATGGATTGACCATATAGTTCCAATGCTATCAATTTTGTTAAAATTAAATTTATATAACAAAATTTAAATTTTCTTTTATAAATGTTACTCTATATTTTAAATATAAGAAGTATGATTACAGATGCACTTATGCGTGATCTTTATATACGTTTGATTTTTTTTTGTTTCATTAAATGACTATCACGTATTTTTTAACAACAAGTATGAATATGCAATTCATTTGATTTTTTTTTGTAAAGCTACATATTTCATTAATTAATATATATATATAGACGCTAACACCCCTTTAGTGGCGCGTGATGTGGAGGTCCATGTTCACGAGTGAAGGTGATATTAATTAATGGGTTTTTTTGCATGTATACCATTCAAAAAGGGGTGTTAGCGTTGAAATATGTAGAACATATTATTTAAATTTATACCACTTCAAATAACCATTTATTTTTATACCATTGAAATATGTAGAACATATGCATATTTACTATCCTAGTTAACTTCCATCCAAATTTTCATTAAAACAATTAAAGTCTTGAAGAAAAGACTAAATTACCCTATTTTGCATATTTAACCTTACCAAATACAATATTTATAAAAATAAAAAATATTAATTTTAACATGAAAATAATAAATCTCATCTAAAATCCAAAAACATAAAAATTAATCATTCAAACTATTTATTAGAAAAAATATAATTATTAATACTTACTTTATTAAAAATGAAATAATATTATTTTGAGAACAATTAATAATATATATTACAAAATAAAATTTTAAAAAAAAATTAGATCTTGATTAGAAGAAGAGGAAAGAAGGGCTTGAATGACTCACAATTGATTTAGAAAAAACATAAAATTAATTAGGCTATTACTTTTAATTATTTACCTTATGACAAAAATTATTATATGTTAATGTTATTTTTATCATTTTTTACTTCTTGGTTCAAAAACTAACTATAATTAAGGTTAATTTTGATTAAAAAGGATAAAAGAGGGGCACATTTTTACATTAAGAAAAATTCTAATGGTATAAAAATATATATGGTATTTATAATGGTATAAAAATAAATATCATATTTTATGGTATACCTGTAAAAAAAATCATAATTAATTCATTAGACTATACCAGAAAAGGATGTCAAACACTAAACCTAACCCTGAATTCAGGGCCACATCAATACAAATAAACCATAGAATAATTTATAAATCAGTTTTTGTCATGTAACTATAAGCTATATAAGTAAAAAAAACTGTTGTCATATTTATTTGTAATAAAATGGTGTAATCGTTCTTAGTAATGTAGAATAATTATATAAATTAATGTATAATTTAAAAAACACTATTGATACAATTTTTAGATTATAAATTTTTAAGTTATTTTTAATATAAATTATTTCCAATCTTTCTCAAAAACTTCGATTACAATCAAACAGTCTAGATCTCGTCGTAGCGTTGACTCGCCAGTGAATTGGACATCATCGTGAAACGACACAAAACATGTAGGGAATCCCGGAGGGTAATCTAGTCAAATCACTAGCGTATAAATTAATATATATGTGGTTCTTGTAATGTCAAGAAGTACACATTTGTTAGTGTTTGATTTATTTAAGTGTTTAACTGATTATTACATCTCTAGTATACTTTGGATTGTAATTTCTTCCTAATGAAGCACATTTGCTTACTCAAATGTGTAACAATGGATTCTATTTTAGCCAACAGAATATGAAGAGGATCTGGGGGAAGACAACAACTCAATTCATTAGGTAAGAAAAGAACATCGGAATGCAAACATTCAATAATGCATTCAAGTGCATTGAAGTATTTATTGTAATAAAATATTTTCAAGTGTATGCATTAATATATGTTTCTCTAGCGTTTTACAAGTTATCATTTTTACATGACATGTATAATAATGTACTTACAAATAATATTTATATAAATTACATTTTTTGTTCTACAAGTTATAGAAAACAACTGCGATTTTGTGCCGCCGGGGAATTCAGGGGAGGAGGGTAAAAAACAAATCGGGTGTTTGTCGAAGAGGTGCTGAAAAGTTTTAAAAAAAGATGGGGGCACATGAATAATAGGGGCTTTGCTATAGGGGTATTTGGGCAATTAATCCATAAAAATACGGGGTTTAATCTCCTCTTTACATGAATGAATTCAACCCAGTTATTTTATTTTTTTAATTAATAAAATTGTTCATATGAATAAAATTTGCGTATGTAAATGAGTGTATGATATAATAGGTAAATAATAAGAACAAATTACTACCAGTTTCGGTCATGGTTGAGGTAGTGAGATGTTTGAGGTATTTTAAAATACCTCCTGTTTATATTTGAGGTATTTTAAAATACCTCCTATTTTTTCTCAACAAAATAGAAAAGAGAATATAGGTTCAACGGCGGTACTGATTTGTTTAACCTCCCAATGATCCTGGGCCGTTCATTTAGACATATAAGCTGAGTTTAAACAATTTTTAAAGCTCGATTAGGTTTAAGATTAAGAGCAAACTTAATTTTGTGTTTAAGCTCGGTTCTTTTGTATTATAAAAACTCGGTTGAAGTTTTGCTCGACTCATTTGTAAAATCTGAATATTAAATCAATACAAGATTATGGTCGTTTAGGCTCGTGAGCTTTGCTTGTTTAGACTAAAATTTTATTTTTAACCCTTAAAAACCTTAAAATGAAGAAGAATAGTAGGCTCATTTAGACTCGTGAATTCACCTCAGCTTGACTCATTTATAAACGAATTCGGTTCGTTTGGCTCATTTAATGTTCTTAATCATAGCAAGGCTATGATCCACCAATCTCATCCATCCAAACACACATCAATGCCCCCATTGAACTCATTTTCGTCTTCTTCGCCACTCACCCATTTGAAGGAAAAAAAAACATGTTCAACTATTAATATTTTTAAATGAAAAATCCATATAACCCTCTTTTTTTTCAGTGTTTGGTTCACACATGAAATATGATAAGGAATTTGGTTTAAATTTCAAAAATACCCTTATTATTATATATATAATTGCAATATTTATTTCTTTACCCGTATCACAATTATAAAAAAGGTGTAATTTTTTATAAATATTTAACGAATGCAAATAAATAAAATAACTGATTATATATTTAAATACACAATAATAATCTTCCTAAATTAGTTGAATATTATGAACTAATTAATTTGAGAAAAAGAGAGGCGGTGGATAGAAAAAAATAGAGGAGGCTATTTATTTTAGAAATGATATAGATAGTAATTTAATTAATTTATAAATAGTATAATAGTAATCTAATTTAAGATTTCTGATAGAATTTAAAATTACCATAAAAAAGGGGGAGAATTTCATTCCACTCTATTTTTTCACGTGCATTAATTTTAATTCTAATGGGACCCATAATTACCATCACGAATTCATCATTACCACTAACCAAATAGTGGATTTTACACACTTTCTGGACATATGGATTTCAAAGAGTTATTTAAATTTTGACTCATTTTTAAGGGTTAAATGCATATAATTGTTCAATATCACTACATGTTTGACTAATTGAAGGGTGTTTTAAACTTTTGATAAGTTAAAATGTATATAAATCTAAAAAAAATTGGGGTTTGATTTCCTCATTAAATGAATGAATTCAACCCAATTGTTTTAATTTTTGATAAAAAAAAAAACTTATTCGTGTGATTAGAGTTGGCTTTTTAAACGAATGTATACTATAATAGGCTTTTAAGAAATATAAAGGCACCAATTTCTAGCATGGTTGAGTAGGTGAAGGATTGCTCTCTTCATCCGCTCAGCCAAGCATCGAATGTGGTCTAGGCCAAGCGAAGGTGAGGTATTTCAAAATACCTCTATGTTTTTACTCCTGAAACCCCACAGAGAGGTCCTTTTATTTAAGGGAAAAATTCGAATAAACCCCTATAAAATGCGTGAAATCCATTTAACCCCCTAAATTTTCATGAAGTCTGTATAACACCCTAACCCCCCGTATGGCATGAAGAATTAGGCCAGAATAAGGAAGAATACAGGAGAATAGTAAAAAAAAGTTGTTTGTTTTGACAGAATAAACCCCGATAATTATGTCTGGATAAGTTAGGATAAGGCCTGATAACTATTCTAAGGAAATGTTGGAATTGCTTATCAGACCTTATCTATGCAAATGGATAAAAATACCCTTCTCTGTCATTTTAAAAAATTTATCTCACTTAACAGTCTCACAAAGATTTCAAAAACTGTCACATCTATCAAATCAATCATATATTTCTCACACTATTCCCAGGGGTATAGTTGTCATTTAAAAAGTTATAAATTCTTATTCATCCCTTATCAACCATTTATCATCACTTTATCCAAGATTAACCAAACAACAAAAAAAGCATTTTTACGTTTTCCAATGAGAATAACAAAAAATGCAACCAAACAAAAAATTGCTTATTCAGTCTGAATTGTTATCTATCCTAGTATAGCTATCAGGAGCGAATAACTCAATGTCACACCCCATACGGGGGGTAAAAATACTTATGTAAATCTAAATAAATCTCTGAGTTAAACTTCTATTGAAAATATTCTGTCTAATTAAGCGTAATTGAAAACATAATATACTTAAAATCCTTAATAATGTGAAAAATCATTTGTAAAAAAATATTTTACCCCTCTAGAAATATTATAAGTGGATTGACGATAAAATTTCAAATGGTATCAATATCGTTTTCGTTTTAAATGGATTGACGATAAAATTTCAATGGTATCAATTTTGTTAAAATTAAATTTATATAACAAAATTTAATTTTTTTAAATAAATGTTACTCTATACTTTAAATATAAGAAATATGATTAAAGATGTGCTTATGCGTGATCTATATATATAGGTCTCACATGATATATATGTTTCATTAAATAAATCATGTATTTTTTAACAACAAGTATGAATATACAATTCATTTGATTTTTTTTCCTGTAAAGCTACACATTTCATTAATTTATATATATATATATATATATACACACACGCTAACACCCCTTTAGTGGCGCATGATGTGGAGGTACATATACACAAAAATAAAACCATAGTTTTCCTCCACATGTTCACAAGTGACAATGATATTAATTAATGGGGTTTTTGCATATATACCATCCAAAAACATGCTATTTAATTTTATACCACTTCAAATTTTTACGCCCTAGAGTGACCGTCCCCGGGACCATACCAATCATATAATATCAGGAATCATACACAAGAGATCAATAATGACTCCGAATAAAAGACAACAAGGATCGAATAAGGTAACAAGGCAACAGGGAAGCGATAGCCAATTAAAAATGCGGAAGCGTAAAATACAAATAAGTCTGTAAATCAAAAACATTATTATAGACCTGATTACACAATCACTGTCCTGTGAGAGTTTAAGTCTAGTAAAAATACAACCACATGTGCGACACGCACGATTACTAATACATAAACAATAAAAAAAACAGGATTGCTGACAGCCTCACACTCGCCAATCAAAAGGTGGAACGCTCCACGCACGAACCATGCCAGAGGGATACTCTAACTCCATGCCAACCGACCCCTGGTGGATAAACAATACACGAGGGGTGAGCTACAAACTCAGTGAGTGGCAAGAATCCAAGGTCTACCATAATAATATAATATTAACACAATTTTCTTCTAAGGAAAGATGTGAACAGAAGAGCTCAATAGATATAAATGTCACGTGGAGACGTGACTTCACCCTCACCCCGGAGGGGGGGACATTTATAGTATCACAAACTAGCACAATGCTACAAAGATTATCTGCATCGAGATATAATACGTTATGATGCCTCGCATCATCCGGTAGCCCTCTCCCGGGTAGTCCTCTTCCTGGCGGCCATCTATGGTCAATACTCGGGCCTCGTACGATAGTGGCATCATACTCTGGGCATTCCCAACGATACGACATCACATGTGGTTGGTACTTGAACCTCGTATGGTAGTGACATTGTACTCTGGGCATTTCCAATGATACGGTGGCATAATATAGGACATATTCGACACTGGGTAGCTTCGACACATGATGAGGTAGAGAAACAGTACTCCATGCTCGCGATATCATCCAGTAGTCCTCTCCCAGGTAGCCCTCTCCTTGGCGGCCTTCCGATGCGGCAGCACCACCTAGGGAAGTTTCAGCGCTGGGCAGCTTCGACGCATGATGATACGGAGAAGAAACACTCCAACCTCATCCTCACATTCACCCTTAGGGGTGACATGGAACTATTGGAAATAAAAAAAACAACTCGATAACTCTCATAACCCTCCGGTAGACCTCTCCCGGACAGCCCTCTTCCTGGCAGTCATCCATGGTAGGTCCGACGTCAAGTGGTATCAAAATACACATTGGACGTCCTACTATGTGGCGATATAATCCTGGATAGCTCCAACGCCGGGTAGCTTCAACACGGATACGAGGTAGGGGAGAAGCATTCCAAACTCGCAATACGATCTTTACAGATCAACTATTATCCTCTAGCAAATACCATTGCTTTTCAGAATTATCTTGAATTCTCAAGCAAATGCCTCACTCAGACACGGGGGAAATAAGTTAAGTCCTCACACTCAATCATAATAAAACATGATCTTAAGGGCGGGTCATGCACACGCCTAACACAGGTAGGCCTAACATACTATCGTCATAGCTATCGGGTAACAAACACCGATATAATAATGAACTCTCATGAATTCTCATAGAGATGCATCACTCGGATGCAGGGCAGATAACTACAACATTTTCATACTAAAACAAAGTATGATCTTGACAACAACAGATCATAGATAAGTCGATCACAAATAAGACCAAACAATTAAATATACACACAATGTTAAATTATAGTGATGAAGTTTAGTTGTGTTAGAAAATGTGATTTTCTTTCATTTCTTTAGAATATTCTATGAGGAGTGGTGAGCTTATTTATTTCATAAGTTACATCCAATATCAAGTAGAGGTAAAGAAGACCCATTTAATGTTCAAGGTAAATGCAAAACATCAAACAAACAAGAATCTCATAATTGAATGAGTCTTAACTACATTCTCACAAGGAACAAGTTACTTAGAGACATACAAGACAATATTAGAAAACATTATGTAACTTATTAATATAAGGTCATGCCATATGAAGATTGGATTACTAGAAAAATAAATGATTAATTTTCCTATCAAGAGGTTAAAATATAATATGCATTTATATGCTCATCACTAGCGTGCATTCAGATTTCATAGGAATCACCTCTACTACTCAGTTTGAAAAAAGTGAGAGAGAATCTCATCATCTCATAAAAATACTCACATCCTTGCCCCAACATCAATGGCGACAACAACCCAATATTCACTCAACTCCACAACCAGGCCCAAAAATTATGCACCAAATTTTCGTGTTAATCGATCATCAACTTTTACTCATAAAAACACACATATGACATCTCAATACAGGCTTACTAGTAAGCTAATACAAATGCCCTAGCAAGGGCTAAGCATAGAATTATATGGATCAATTAATAATTAACCATACTAAATATTTACTAACATAAATGTAGTACTACGAAAAGACTACCTATGACATGTCATACTTTGCACTTCGTGATATATAAGATACCACAAATGATACTAACAAGTATAGGATCCTACACATAATATCATTCACATATAAACCTAGCATGCAAGTTATCTATCATAGTATGGATCTAATATAGCAATAAGATTTAGAAATTAAGATTGAGTATAACTATAAAGTCCCATGGATACAGCGATGCATGATTACATACATCAGGCGCTTTCCAAAATGGGGTGGATCGAATCACTCACAGATACTTGGATTATCGCGCGTCCGGTCTACGAGATCTGCAAGACACAACAATATATAGATAAACCACGTGACAAACATAACTTAAATAAATGAAGCATACACACAAATCCTGGCGCAATATAGTGCGCGGGGTGGCACTCCTATGGCAACACAATCACATGAAAAATATCATAACTTCTAAATCCTACTACCAATGATGCTCAAATCAAACATGAAGCTTCCTGACATATATATAAGCCTACTTCATTAAGATACCAACTCTTAATATTGCATCCAACATGTAGAATTAACTTATTGAAACAATCATGTAAAACTGCTACATCTGTAGCAAATACCCATAATTGTTTGATCTCCATAGCACCAAATACTCATCCAAAAATTCTAAAATAAATCACACACATCCCCTGACATGTCGGAATCATAATATGTGAAGACATCATAAATTAATTTATTCTCTACATGCTCGAAATAAATATTTCCAGATACTAGTCAATTCTCACGTGAATCTGGACAGTCCATACAATACATGTTCTAACTTACAACACAGATATCATAATGACACCAAATTTCATATATAACATTTAGACATATAGATGATCGTATCACAGGAGACATAAGCATAAAAATATATCTCTAGATACTAATTTCATAAGGATCTTTACAAGACAGAAATCTGCTTTACTATGACACAAAACTCCCAACAACAAGATATGGGAAAAATACATACAATAGCACTTGAGCATCCTTGTTCACCACTTAAAGCACTAGATAAAAATATTCATAATTCATTGAAGCATAAACATAAACATCTACATGTAATGTTTCGGTATTTTTCAGCATTATATATTTGTTTTAAATATATAATGAAAACTTTAATTTAAATTTAATTATTTCATTTTTTCAGATTTGGTGGTGGGCCCAAATGGGTCCAATTTGATTTATAATTATGATAATTATAAATTAATGCTGAAATAATTATTTTATATTTTTTTATAGATATTTATAGTGTCAAGATGCTTTGGTTGAAATTCGGTGAGATTCAGAGTTCGAAAAATTAGGTTTTTAAGATTTTATATCAAGTTATTGGGCCCAGGGATCTAGTTGCGAAATCCAGAATACCTTTTAATAGCCTTTAGGGACCTTTTTGTAAATCCAACAGGGACCTAGTTGTAAACTAGATTACTTAAGGGGTCGTTTTGTAATTTTGGTAAACCCCTTTAAATAATATGTTTGGGTTAGGGTTTTCATCCAAATCTCAGAAGGTACAAAGGGTGGTGATGACCTAACCCTAGATGAAGATGGTCGATGGAGTGATCGGATATAAGGATGAGATATCATTCCCTATTGATTTTGTTGTTTAGGTTTTAATTTATTTTTTATTAGAGATAATTGTGTAAATCAATTATTCAGGGAAAAAGGTTGATGGATTAGGGTTAGGGTTGATTGATTTTAATTGGATGATTATTTGATTTGATTTCAATGGATCTCAAAGGAATTGTTAAGATGAAACTAGAATTATTGATTTTGGGGATTTAAATGTTATTTTCAGGTTGATTATATGTTTGAACGTTAAATCATGTTTTTGATGATGATAGATTCGTTTCTGGGAAAATTATATTTCACAAACAGAAATAGGTTTCGAAAAGATCTTTCCAACGAATCATGAATGGTCCAATTCAGAGTTATGGGATAGAAAGTTATGATTTTTGAAATAATTCTGTGCTGTTTCTTAGAATTCAATATTTAGCTTCATGACCAAGTGAATTTTAGAGATTTAAAGAGATCCCAAATAGATGTTTAATGAGTACAATTTGATTTGTGGGATTTGATGGTGACTCAAATTGGATCTAAATCAATTAAATTGATTTAGTGGGATCAACGAATATTAATCGGATATCACTGTTATTGGGATATAAATTGATTGGATTTAGTTATTTCGATCATTGGAATTATAATTGAGCCTTATTGGATTTGTCTAAATATTTATTCGAGGATTGACCGATTATATGAGTCTTATGGAATAAATGGATATTGATTGTTGAGGGTATATGAATATTTTAATATTTATTCGGAGTTGAGATTTTTCGTTAGGTCTTTAAGATGAGTTGTGGATTGTAGGTCTATTAGGTTTGAGCTTTCGAGATGATTGGGCTTAGTGTTACTGTAAGTTGGTTGTCAGGGGTTTGAGTCATAATTGAATTATTTTTTATTTATTATTTCATAATTGTTATGCTAGGTTATCAACGTGCGAGTGTGTATCGTTCATGCGCATGCATCAGTTTGTATTGCGTGGACTAATGGTGAATAGGCTTATTGATTTAATTCATGTGAGCTTTTGCTGTATATTGTTGAATTTCACATGCTAATCATATTTGTGTGATATTATGTGCATGATTTGGACATTTTCTTATTTGATCAAATTGCATTTTATTATTAAATAAAATTGCATGATTTCATTTCTTTATGATGACAATTAATATAGCATGAATTATGCTATTCGTGTTTGAAGAATTAATAAAACGCATATATTGATGCTTATATTTTTTTTGATAATTATTTGAATTAAGAATTTTGGTACTTTTGAGATTTTTGAAAAATTTAGGACTAGTGGAGACAACCTAATCCTAAGAGATTTTATCAAGATGCATATCAGGATTTTGGTACTTTTGAGATTTTATCAAATGAATCTTGATAAAATCTCCTAGGACTAGGTTGTCTCCACTAGTCCTAAATTTTTCAAAATTCTCAAAAGTATCAAAATCTTGAATTCAAATAATTATCAAAAAAAATATAACCATCAATATATGCATTTTATTAATTCTTGAAACACGAATAGCATAATTCATGCTATATTAATTGGCATCATAAAGAAATGAAATCATGCAATTTTATTCAATAATAAAATGCAATTTGATCAAATAAGAAAATGTCCAAATCATGCACATAATATCACACAAATATGATTAGAATGTGAAATTCAACAATATACAGCAAAAGCTCACATGAAATAAATCAATAAGCCTACTCACCATCAGTCCACGCAATACAAACTGATGCATGCGCATGAACGATACACACTCACACGTTGATAACCTAGCATAACAATTATGAAATAATAAATCAGAAACAATTCAATTATGACTCAAACCCCTGACAACCAACTTACAACAACACTAAGCCCAATCATCTCGAAAGCCCAAACCTAATAGACCTACAATCCGCAACTCATTTTAAAGACCTAATGAAAAATCTCAACTCCGAATAAATATTAAAATATTCATATACCTCAATAATCAATATCCATTTATTCCATAAGACTCATATAATCGGTTAATCCTCGAATAAATATTTAGACAAATCCAATAAGGCTCAATTATAATTTCAATTATCGAAATAACTAAATCCAATCAATTTATATCCCAATAACAGTGATATCCGATTAATATTCGTTGATCCCACTAAATCAATTTAATTGATTTAAGATCCAATTTGAGTCACCATCAAATCCCACAAATCAAATTATACTCATTAAACTTCTATTTGGGATCTCTTTAAATCTCTAAAATTCACTTGGTCGTGAAACTAAATATTGAATTCTAAGAAACAGCATAGAATTATTTTAAAATTCATAACTTTCTACCCGTAACTCTGAATTGGACGATTCATGATTCGTTGGAAAGATCTTTTCAAAATCTATTTCTGTTTGTGAAATACAATTTTTCCAGAAACGACTCTATCATCATCAAAAACATGATTTAACGTTCAAACATATAATCAACCCGAAAATAGCATTTAAATCCCCAAAACCAATAATTCTAGTTTGATCTTAACAATTCCTTTGAGATCCATTGAAATCAAATCAAATAATCATCCAATTAAAATCAATCAACCCTAACCCTAATCCATCAACCTTCTTCCCTAAACAATTGATTGACACAATTATCTCCTAATAAAAATAAATTGAAACATAAACAACAAAATCAATAAGGGAATGATATCTCACATTACACATCCGATCACACCATCCACTATCTTCATCTAGGGTTAGGTCATCACCACCCTTCGTACCTTCTGAGATTTGGATGAAAACCCTAACCCAAACATGTTATTTAAATGGGTTTATACAAAACGACCCCTTAAGTAATCTAAGTTTACAACTAGGTCCCTGTTCGATTTACAGAAAAGTCCCTAAAGCTATTAAAAGGTATTCTGGATTTCGCAACTAGGTCCCTGGGCCCAATAACTTGATACAAAATCTTAAAAACCTAATTTTTCGAACTCCGAATCTCACCAAATTTCAACCAAAGTATCTTGACACTATAATATCTATAAAAAAATATAAAATAATTATTTCAATATTAATTTATAATTATCATAATTATAAATCAAATTGGACTCATTTGGGCCAACCGCGAAATCTGAAAAAATGAAATAATTAAATTAAAATTAAAATTTTCATTATATATTTAAAACAAATATATAATGCTGAAAAATACTGAAACGTTACACTACATTGCATGCCCACAATAACATTCACGATCACAAGAAAAATCATATAAGGAGGGAACGAAAAGGAGGTGTGGGGGATCACGAGCGCGCGCGCACACACACATTCTCCTCCAACACACCAACTCTTCCAATTCTCAACCTCTTCACATCCTTGGCTAGATGGACATACAAAGTAGGGAAAATGAGAGAGCTTAGAAGAGAAAGAAAGCGAGAGAGATTAAGTCTCACAAGGCACCCAAACATAATCAAATATTTTCACCTAGTCTTTCTTTCCGTCTTTGTATTTCTCTTCTTCTTCTCTCCTCTTCTCCAAATCAATAACCAAAGCCTATAATAAAATGAATGTAACCTCCCCCAAACAAGAATCTAAGCTAACAAACTAAAACAAGTCACAAAAGGAAATCAAAGGATTAAATGATCTCACCATAACTCTCTTCAAGCTCTCTCCTCCTCTTCTTCTCCTCTTCTCTCCTTCTCTTCTCTTTTATTTTTTTCTGTTCCAGACCTGCTGCTAGTGACCCAGCAAAACCCCCTTTTAAGTCCATGCAAAGATGTTGAGAGGAAGGAGAAATGACCATCATGCCCTTGACTTAAAATTCTGGACAACATTTAGTAAAACAGTCATAACTTCCACAATCTAGCTTTGAATTATGCAATTCAAAATCCATTAGGAAGCCAAGAAGCTTATCTACACATTTTATGTTTATGCCAAGATCCAATAACCCCTCCAACTATTCCACAATGTGAGCTAAACATCAAACAGAGCTGCTGCCAGACTTTTCTCATCCTCAAGGTATAATTGGAAACACTTATAACTTTTGCTACATGAATCCAGATGATCTAATTCCACTTTTGTATTAATGCTAACTCAAAATTGAATATCCCAAGATAAAATCATATTTAAACTACTTCATTTTGGGTATTAACAAAATTAAATCCGAATACTAATCGAAATAGCATAATTTTAAAACGACGTCAGAATGCGATAATACTCTACAGGTAGGCCAATGCGAGTACCAGGAGAATAAATATGCAATCAAATTTTTGATCTGAGCACCCCAATTTTTTAAAATAAATAAATAAAATACGATGTTTGAGATTTAAAAAGTGACACAGTCTTAACACAAATAACCTATTTATTTTTAGGCCATTGAAATATGTAGAAGTTATGTATATTTACCATCCTAGTTGACTTCCATCCAAACTTTCATTAAAACCGTTAAAATCTTGAAGAAAAGACTAAATTACTTTCTTTCTTTTTTTGCATATTTAACATTACCAAATACAATATTTATAAAGTAAATTTTAACATGAAAATGATAAATTTCATTTAAAATCCAAAAAAATAAACATTAATAATTCAAACTATTTATTACCAAAGATATAATAATTATTAATATTTACATTAGTAAAAATGAAATAAAATTATTTTGAGAACAATTAATAATATATACTACAGAATAAAAATTAATAAAAAATTAGATCTTGATTGGAAGAAAAAGAAAGAAGGGATAAGGTTGAATGACTCACGATTGATTTAGAAAGAACATAAAATCAATTAGGTTATTATTTTTAATTATTTACATTATGAAAAAAAATAGTGTATGTTAAGGTTATTTTTAGCATTTTTACTTCTTGGTTAAAAACTAACTATATTTAAGGTTCATTTTGGTTGAAAATGATAAAAGAGGGGCACATTTTTACATTAAAAAAAATTCTATTGGTATAAAAATAAATAGTATTTGTAGTGGTATAAAAATAAATATCATATTTTTTATGGTATACATGTAAAAGAATCATAATTAATTCGTTAGAGTATACCAGAAAAGGTTTTAGTGTTTTATTTTAGTTTTAAAGTTAAATCAGTTCATATTAGGTATCAATTAGGTCAATGTAAAGTATCCATCAAAACATATTCTTTTTTGGTCCGTGAATGCAGATTGAAATACCAAAAAAAAAGTTTATTCAAATATGTTTCAATCATCCAATTCAGTTAAATTGCATAGTGATATGGATAAAGATCAGGTAACCAAAAAAATGGATAAAGATGAAATAACGAAAAATATGATAAGATTTTATCTAAACATAAACCATTATTAACATACATGATCCAATTTAATTTTGTTCAAAAATAGATCATGGATTTTCATCATTATATAAAGATCATAAAATTGAAAACTATAATATCTATAAAAAAAAAATGAACTATTATTTAGTATGAATGCTGAATATTGATGTTCTCATTTTAAAAATGGCAAGAATTGAGGAATTTATAAAAAAAATTCATTTAAACATCTAATACCTGGCTATTGATGGTGATGAAGCTGAATGAAAGCGGAAGACAACTTATCTATAATTTCATGCAAAAGAGTTAATAATAAATGAATGAAAAGTTTCTTTGAAATAATAATGATGATGATGATGATGATGATAATAATAATAATAATAATAATAATAATGATGATGATGATAATGATAATAATAATAATAATAATAATAATAATAATAATAATAATAATAATAATACAGAGAAACTGAAGTTTTTTATGTTCTTTACCTCAAGAACTGAAGTAGTTTCTATTTAAAAAATGAGGATTCATGTTTTTAAACTTTGTTCGAAAAAAAAAACCTACAACACAAAACAAACAACTACTAAATCATCAAGTATAATACCAAAACATTCATTGAAATTAAAAAAATAAGTATTAACATTGATGCAATCAAGCAAATATATTATCAAAGCAATCATCTAATATAAATAAATAATTAAAAAATTAGAGAGGTGGACTTAACCTATTAAACAACCCACAAATTTTAGAGAGAGGTATTCACTTTTTGTTTTTAAATAATCCTCCACTAATTGGCCGAATTTCTTGTATCCACTCCCTCGACACCCCTTTTTTAATAACCCAATCGGCACCCCTTTTAGATAAACCAACTTCCCTAGAGAATTTGATTTATATCAACATATCCAGATTGTTTTAAATCCTGTCTCATCTTTTTGGTGCAACAGACTATTCATTCGTCTAAATCACTATAAATATGTGATAAACATTCAAAAAACACTAAATCTTTAATTCAATAAGATAATAAGATTGAGTAAAAATCTAAACATACTAAATAATTTTAAGATTTGTTGATGGATAATAAGATTGAAGTAAATCTAACCAAGCTAAATAACTAGTTAATGCACATGTGCATTACACTTGAATTATTTTCAATATTATTTATGATCATTAATTAGTTTTGATTATTAGATTAATATTTTAGTATTAATAAAATATATTTAACTTCCGTTATATCATTAGATCATATTAAATTAATAAAAAAAATTATAATTAAATTTATATGGTTAAATTTGGATTACAAAATTTTACATATAATTTCAGAATTTTCAAATATAATTTTAAAAAAATAATTTTATATTTGAAACTTAGATTAGATATTATAGACACATATATTTTTTTTCCAATGATCATTTAAATCAATTAAACTTAGTGTACGCCACAAATATATATTTTGAAATATCTAAATCTAAGTAAATTCAAATAATACTAATTATCTCTTAAGAAAATGAATTTATTTTTCTGTAATTTATTAAATTTTAAAAATTTTAATCTATCTTAATTTATCCATATGAAAGAATAAAAATATATTATTTACTTTGAATCTAAATTTTCTAAATAATATTAGTTTAAATCTATTTAATATGGATAATTGTAGGGCCCAAAAATGTGACCCATCTGTCAAGCTCCACGCGGTGCCGGTCCACGGCCCATTTAAGGCCAACCTACAACCCGTCTTAGGAAGGCCCACGACCCGAATCGTTTATCACTTCTTTTTTATCAATAAAAACCCCTTCCCAAACTGTACAAGCTTCTTCCAAAGCATACGACTTTCTATATGTATATGATGATATCTAGACAGATGGATCTTATATGAATCATATGATGAAGTACCACAGGAGTCCGTCGATCGGTCAAAATCCTAACCTAGTCAAACCAATTGACCTCCCAGATATTACAAATCCAATAGATCCAGGTCTATCATTATCCTAACCCTCTAAAAAAGCCTAGGAAAGGATTTAGGACTAGATCAACCTTTAATATCAGTAAATCCAAATCCATCATGATCCTAATCCTCTAAAAAGCCTAGGCATGGGATTTGGAACAAGATCAATGTGGTCAATCCCTGTTGATGATCATGAATCAGAGATCTCAACAAATCCAAATAGAGGTGATCTCTAGATCCTAAGAGTACTATAAAAAGGAACTACGTTTGACTTGATCCCCGGAAGTAAATAAAGGGGTACATAGGCAACCTAGAGAAATATCTTAAGTTTCAGTCCAAAAAATAAATTCCATCACATCCAAGATTAAGAAGCCGGTCGTACGAAGGAAGAGATAGGGTAGAGCGGAGCAGATGGATCTTGTTGACCCGAACCCAGATAACCAATTTTTGACCCTCTAGCTTGGCGCGCCAGGTAGGGGATGCGCGTGATCAGAATCATGCCTCCCAGGAGGAACCTTCTCTCCTTTCCACCTCCGGTGACTCGATCTGCACTACGGACCGCATTGTCTGACCCCGGAGGTCTACCGAGCGATGTACCGCATCCGAATGCTGACCCCCCACGACACGACACCGACGAAGCCAGACGCGAAGCCGATGCGACAGAGCTTCGTCGCACCGTGGACGAGATGCGCCGTGAGAATGAACACCTTTGCAACTTGCTGGGCAACCCACCGGAGCCTGGAGTTAGGTAGCATCACGAAATGCCCCATGGAGCATAACATATGCGTCGCTCAATCCTCCATTGTCGTGCTGACGCCAGCCCAGCGAGGGAATCCTGGCAAATCACGCCCACGAGGAAGAACCCGCCAGTTCATCCAACATGGCCGTCAATTCGAAAAGGCCACGTCAGGAAGATCCGGGACTCCGAGAAGATCTGACGAGGGCGGTGGACCAGAAGTTCCATACCATGAGACCCCGGACCGCCGCCGATCATGCCTTCCAAACTACAGAGTTAATTCACTTGTCCCCATTATCAGCGGATATCCTCTGGACCCCTCACCCAGACAAATTCACTCCCCTGAAGTTCAAGCTCTACAAGGTCAAGACCGATCTTGCCGAACATCTTTTTCTATTTCAACAAGCATGTCTTTAGAGGCCGGAGACGGTGCCCTGCTTTGCAAAGTCTTCCTACAAAGCCTTGGGGGGGCAGGCCTTGGCTTGTATCTGAAAGCTCATCCCTGGCTCCGCTGGGTTCGCCCACATTTGTGTGAGGTGTTCATCGGTCACCACATTTGCCACTGCAAGCCTAAGAAGGATGTCGCCAACCTCTTTGGGATGAGACAAGCAGAGGGTGAACAGCTAAAAGATTACCTCAAACGCTTTAGCACGGAGATGACCCAGGTTGATGATTGCGACCCTCAGGACTACTGCTATGACCATTTCGATCGGGGCTTCGTGGCCACCGGCAACTTCTACGAGTCCCTAGTTTTAATGCCCCCCACCGATATGGACCGACATACTCTCCCGGGCTGACGGCTATATCCATTTGGAGGAGGATGCCGCACTCGCCAATCGGAAGGTCGCAACGGCCATCACCGTCACACAAGCTCAAAAGGGAAGAACTACGTAAAAGAAACCACTAGGCCTGTCAACGGGTCGGAGTCCAGACCCGGACCCAACCCGATCCGGACCCGATTACACGTGTAATATACCCTGACCCAATTTGTACCCGATCCGGTGGACCCGAACATACAAACAGGTTGGTTCCAGGTCCACCCCGCCCCGACCAGTTGGACCCGAGACCCGACTAATTTATTAATTTTATTTTTATTTATAAAGTTATGAGCATAAATCTTCATTTATTTTTCTATCTACAAGTGCAAGCCCATAATCAACCAAGTGGTCCAAGCCCACCACACCATAAGTCCATAAGTCATCCACCAAAGACCAAACTGTCCAAAAAAAAAAGCCCACCAAATAAAATTATTTCACTGGTGCCCTAAACCTAAAGTGAACAGCTGAACATTAGAACATACGTGTGCCGTCGTCTCTGTCTCGCTCTCTGCCTCTGGATTTCAATCAACAACCAAACCATCCCAACCTCCCCAAAACAGAGTTTTTTTTTTCAATCAACCCTTCCTTGAACCAAACATCTGCTCAAGAAGTATCACAAGAGCCATGGCAACAGTGCCATCAATCCCATGCCGGACCACTAGACGGAACAAGTCAACCCCAAAACGGACCCCTCCCGCCGTCGCCTCCTTCCGCCTTATCTCTACTACCTACCACCGACTATCGTCGTAGACTGAGCAACTCCCCTAGGTGTACGATCCCTCTATAAAGAAGCCTCGGGCGGCGCAGCCACCGCCGTAGGGTGTGACGTGGGCGAGGGAACTTTGAATTGAGACGTAGTTGTCGACGCGAAAAATGAGGTTCCTCTTCGCATCGAAAAACTCTGATTTCGTCTCGTGCCCTATGACGAACGCGCGAGCGACAGCCGACTAGCCATTCCGTGCGTGAGTGACAGCCGACGACAACCATGCCGATAGCCATTCTGCATGTGCGAGCGACAGCCACCAACATCCATTCCGCACGCGAGCGACAGCCGATGACATCTGTCTCTGCGCGATTTGTCTCCGCACAATCTACGGCTCCACGCGATCCATCTCCGCACGACAGCCTCCGTCGGCCACTCCGTGCGAGCGACAAGCTATCTCTCTCTCTCTTTTTAGGTCATCCCCAGGTCGGGTCCGGGTCCGGGTCCGAGTTCGGGTCCGTCTTTTCAAAGACCCGCCAGGTCCTGGGTTGAACCCGGACCCATTGGGTCCAGTCTCAGGTTCGGGTCCGGGTCTACCCTGACCTGGACCCGGACCTGACCCGTTGACAGGCCTAGAAACCACCTCCCGGCCCGAAGAAAGGAGATGCGACGACACCAGCGGAATGAACTCCCAGGGGGAACAACACCGAAATGACCCCTCTTACCGTCCCGATCGGGCAAGTCTGGAAAGACAACTGTGACAAGGGATTCTTCACATCCCGGTTCCAATCAGATCACCTATGGAGAACCGCGATCAGAGTAAGAGGTGCGAGTTCTATAACGAGGTAGGACACACCACCGATGAATGTCGTAGCCTCTGTTCGCAAGTCAAAGCGCTAATACGCGACGGGCGCCTCGCGCACTACATGGCCTGGCAGATCACCCCGGCAGTAGGGGGCACGGAGGACCGTGCCACCAATGCAAAACCTGCAAACCCGCTGGCTCGGATCGTATCATCCATACACGGGCGACCCGGTCCGCTGGAAACAGATCTAGAAGGAGAAACACCCCGCAGGCTAAACAAGAGGCCGAACCCGGACTCTGAAATCACATTCAGGATCCATTCCATCCGGTTTGACTCGCATGACTTGGACGAGGCACTCTTTCCCCACTCTGACCCATTGGTCGTTACCCTCTTCATTTGCAATTGCCAGGTTCAAAGGATCATGATCGATGGAGCCTTCAACCGAATGAGACTAGACTCCGAGATCATACACCTCTCGAGTCCACCCCTGGCTGGGTTTGATGGGAAGAGTGTCAGTTTCTGTCATGATTGAGTTGGTTTAGGTTTGTCCCCCTTTACCCGCTCGGCCAAGCATCGAATCTGGTGTATAAATGATTTCATAAAGAAGGTGTGGTATTTCAAAATACCTCTATGTTTTTGCTCTTGAAACCCCGCGGTTAAGAAAAAAGTTCAAATAACCCCCTATAAAATGTGTGAAATCCATATAACCCCCTACATTTTCATAAAGTCCATATAACCCCCTGAAAACACTTATGTAAATCTAAATAATCTTCTGAGTCAAATTTCCGTTGAAGAGATGAGTTATGTTATGTTAATATTCTATCTAATTAAGTATAACTAAAAACATAATATACTAGGAGAGTGACAAATGTGTAACAATGAATTCTATCTAGTTATAATTTCAAAAAGTTTTGTTCTTACTTTGGTCAAATGGATTTTGTTTTTTCTATTGGAAGGGTTGTTTTTGGCTTTTACTATAATCAATTGTTAATAGTGTTTACTTAGGTAAAAAATGCTTACATTTATCTTATTTGGAAAAAACAAAAAAACAAAAACATAATAAACTAGGAGAGTAGATTATACATTCATCGACTATAAGCTTATAATATTCTCCACATACATAACAACATTAAATTATACAATTTTATCAGCATATGTTGAATTGTGGACTAACAAATTTTGTTGATTGTTTTTCATTCTGATTGTGAAAGGTGCCTTCTGAGGGAGGCTGAAATGTTTGTTATAAAATGTTAATATCTAGTCACGTTATGCAAGTCTCAGGTATCACATGCACATTTTAGTTAATGTATCTTCCAAAGTCTTACTCAGAGCATCTCTAATGGGATACTCGTATCCCTATCTTCATTTATTTTAAAATAATATTTGTTTATCGGAAATGGCTGGAGTGGAGGCTGGAGCGGTGTCTCGAGCGGCGAAGACTAGAGCTGCGAAGTCAGGAGCGGGTGGCATTGGTGCGAAGGAGGCTGGAGTGGTGAAGAATGGAGCGGCGGTGTCTGGTGTGGCGGTCTATGGTGCGGTGCGAGATGGTGCGGTGCCACAGATTTCGTTGGCCGTGAAGGAGGTGATCCCTTTGGGGAGGGTGGATAAAGGGAAGGGGATACTTGGGGGGTCGGTGTTGGCAGTTGAGCGGCCAACGGTGTCTCTTCTTGTGAAGGAGGTATGGCTTCCTCGATGGGGGGGGGGGGGGAACGGGAAAGGAAAGCCTGGTCATGGGCTATCGATGACTTCCTGTTTGGGAGATCAATGGCAAGTGGTCTCTAGGAAGGGTAGACGCCCTCGTAGCGGCCTTGCGGAGGTTGCTAATGTGGGGGAGGCGGGGAGCAAAAGACGTAAGAGATTGGCTCGGATGCCGTCGTGGCTTTTGGCACGCCTTTCCACTAGGTCAGGGGCTTGAGGTAGCAGGTGTTTCAAGTGCCTGGGTTTGGTCATTATGCAGCTACCTGCAGGGACCCCCGCACTGCTTGAGGTGTTGGGGTGTGGGACACCGGAGCTCGTCGTGTCGGCCCTCCATCCCATCGAGCAGTTCTGTTCCTTTGACATTCACCCCCCTCCTCACTGTGGGACCTATCGTCCCATTCCTAGGGTGGAGATCGGCTGATCACAGGAGGTCACGGACAAGTTTTATAAATATAGTCGGTGTGTTATGGTCTCCTGGGTTGGGGAGAAGGAGAATTTATGTGATGAGATGGTCACGCTACTACAACAAAGGTGGCCAGAAATTGAGTTCAAAAATGCTGGGTGGCTATGCCGATCGTAAAATTATTCTGTATCCCTGTTCTCCGGTGATTCAGGACCAGTTGGTGGAAAACTGGGTCCCTCTAGTGTGAGGGTGGTTCTCTGTTCTTCTCGACGTGTGATTTCTCTGCGGGTGCTTTGGGGGTGACTGGGCTCTGTAGGAGAATTACCCGTTGGGGTATTCCTCTTGTTTGGAGGACGGCGGAGGTCATTCGGAGGGTGGTTGAACCCATGGGTTGGTTCCTATTTATGGAAGAAGTTATGGAGGAATCGGAGGCTTTCCTCCTCATCGCAGTGTCTCTCTGGGTTAATGATACTTTGTCTCTCCCGGATGTCATTATGGTTTGCATGGGGGGTTTGGAGGTAGAGGTGGCGATCTCTGCGGTTGGGTTTCCCAGCCTATGTCCTATGCTCAGATGGTTCGCCAGGGCCTCTCTGGTGCGTCTTCCAGAGGCAAGGTTACTCTACATTCCCCGGTTTAGGGTGTGAACAGGTGCCGGAGCATGGTGTTCAGGCCAACCCTAAAGGTCCGACGGTTCTAGGCATTGCCCGTACATGTCTTTCGATGGTGGTGGGAAGTGTTGGAACCAGACTTCGTCTTCTGATGGGTCTTGTGGGATCTCGCTTGTAGATCGTGGTGATACTTTGGAGGATTCTCTCTAGGAAGGGGAGGTAGAGTCGAGGATTGTCAGAGAGGTTCTTCCTTCTGTATCATATCCTGTTATGGGTGATGGAGGGACGGAACCGTTACTGCCTATTGCTTGCCTCACAGTATGCACATAGTTGTGCAGCTGTATCAGGAGCTCCCCTATCTCGGTTTCCTTTGGTGGGCAGGGAGGCGAGGAGGAGGTGTTGGAGGGTTTTTCGGGGGAGGAGGCTTGCAAGAAGGCGCATTCGATAGGTGTGCATTTTGCGGGATGGGCTAACAAACAAAGGCTTCTGGCTTTCCTCCACAGAGACTCCAAGTCTGATCAAGCATGATCTCCTCTGGTCTGGGTTGTTTGTGTGGATGCTCGTAAGTTGCCTATGTTTAAAGTTCTATGTTGGAACGTGAGGGGACTTCATGACCGTTGTAAAAAAGAGGCGGTTAGAGGTTTTGTCCTTCAGAACCAGGTGGACATGTGTTGTATTCAGGAGTCCAAGTTCCCGGTAATTACTTCGGCGATCATTCATGCTATGGTGGTGGTCGTTTGGGGGACTACAAGTTTAAGCCGTTGGTAAGGGGCTTCTAGGGGAATTGTGGTATGTTGGAATCCACTTAGGTGGCGGTGTGTTAGTTCTAGAATTGATGTTTTCTCCATTTCTGTGCTGCTGGAGGATGTTGGCTCGGGTTGGAGATGGGTATGTTCAGGGGTGTACGGGTCACAAGTCACTTCAGATTGCCATATTCTTTGGGAGGAGCTTAGCACGGTGAAGAGAGATTGGGAGGCGTCGTGGTGTATTATGGGAGACATTAACGTCACCTGATTGGTGGAGGACCGTAATCAGAGTAGTGGCATTATGGGGAAAATGACCGAATTTTCCGATTGGATTATGTATGAAAGCCTCTCGGACCTCCCATTGGTGAACCAATCCTTTACCTGGAGTAGTTTGAGAGAGGAGCCGTCTCTCGCAAGGCTAGACCGTATTCTGGTGGACATTGAATGGGAGGAGGCTTTCCCCTCGTGCTGCCTCACTGGCTTGCCGAGGATTGCTTCAGACCATGTCCCCCTCTTACTTGTTGGGGGGTCACCTGGTGGCAGGAGATCCCAATTCAAATTTGAATCTTGGTGGCTGCAGGTTCAAAGTTTCAGGGAAGTGGTCTACAATTCTTGAATGCTGCCACTTGAATTAGTGAAAGGTGCCAAGAAGATGGCCTTGAAGCTTCGTCGTCTCAAGCAAACTTAGAAAACGTGGAGCAGAGAGGCTAAGCGTTAGCGGATGGAGGAGAAACAATTGCTTTCTTCGGCCATAGCTAGTCTTGATGCTCTCAAAGAGTGTGGCCTGCTGGATGCTTCAGAGAGGGAGGTCCGGTTAACTAAGAAATCGTCTGTGATGAACATTCTTAACATGGAAGAAGCTGAGTGGAGGCTTCGATCCTGAGCGTTGTGGCTTAAAGAAGGAGATAATAACACTCATTTTTTTCATAAAATGGCCAATCAAAGGCGTCGCTCCAATCATATAGCCTCACTAAGAGTTGGGTCCACAAGGTTTGAGAATGCTCTGAAAATTCAGCATCATTTTGTGTCCCACTTTCAAAAGATTTTCAAGGCTCGACGTGGGACGAGAATGCATTAGTGTGATGAGGAGCTTGGGGTTCTTTCTTTGGAGGATAAAGAGCTGCTGGATCATCCTTTCTCTGAATTGGAAATCCAGCCGCAGTGTTTAGTATGGAAGGGGACAAGCGCTCGGTCCAGATGGATTTAGCTCACACTTCTTCCAAGAATTTTGGGAATTGACTAAAGCTGATATTGTGGAGATGTTTTCAGACTTTTACTCAAGGACCTAGGGAGTCGGGTGTATCAACTCTACATTTCTTGCCTTAGTCCTGAAATCTCCTGGGGTGGAAGCAATTGATGATTATAGACCGATTAGTCTGATTAATGCTTGTTGCAAACTAATATCTAAGGCTGTTGGTAACAGATTGAAGGGCATTATTGGTGGTCTCATTGAGGCTAATCAAACAACGTTTGTCCCTGGTCGATCTCTGCAGGAAGGTTTCTTTGCAGTTCAAGAATGCATCTCTTGTGTCCACCACTCAGGGGAAGAGGGTGTTCTGATCAAATTAGACTTCCAAAAAGCCTATGACTGCCTGGACTGGAGCTTCCTCGTCCAATTACTGCAAGGGAATGGTTTTGGGCAAAGATGGATTCGAATGATATCTAACTGCATCTCTTCGGTTTCAGCTTCGGTGATTGTTAACAGGGTGCATTGCGGATTCTTTCCTATCCGTAGGGGGCTTCGGCAAGGAGACCCGCTTTCCCCATTCCTCTTTATTATCGCTTCAAATGCATTGAATCGCATGCTTCACAGGGCAGAGGCTGTTGGTTAGGTGAATAGTTTGCAATGTGGAAGGTCGACCTCCTCGCTGTCTCACGTTCAATACGCAGACGACACGATGCTTCTCTATTATGGGGTGGCTCAGGAGGTTAGGGGTGTAATGTTTGTAGTGAAGATCTTCGGTTGACTTTCAGGTCTGAAAGTGAACTGGCATAAGAGTGCCTTCTTTGGCATTAACTTGTTGGAGACTCTCGAAATGGTTGTGGAAGTTTGTGGCTGATCGTTCTACACTATGGAGGAGGGTGTTGGTCCAATGCTCTATGGGAAGCAGACCAAGCGACCTCTTATTCCCCCGTCCAGGACGTGGCTTATCGACGGTCTGGCGGTCCATATCCTTGCTCGGTAAGCATTTTCAAAGTTCTGTTAGGTGGTCCTTAGGGAATGGGGAGGCTATAAGGTTCTGGTCATTCACGTGATGTGGTGCAAGACCTTTGAAACAGGAATTCCCTGGGCTGTTTGCCTTATCACTGAATAAGCTGGGTCTGGTGAAGGATTTCTGGGCGTCTTCTAACCAGGGTGGTGGATGGAGCTTGCGCCTCAGGCGTAGGCTTATAGATGCTGAAATTACTGATTTCTCCCATATGTTTGATTTGTTAGCTGGCTTCACGATTTTGGCTAATGTTTAGGATAGGCCGGTGTGGCTCCCTTGCCCATCTGCTGAATTCTCTGTCAAGGTAGCCTATGACTGGTGGAGGGAGGGGAGGGCAGTCAATGCAAGCATGGCTTGTGTCAGGGCTCCCCTCAAGGTCAGATGATTCCTTTGGCTTCTCTTTCAGGAGAGGCTACTCACTAAAGCTTATCGTGCGCAATGGTTCCCATCAGACTCATCCATGTGTGTGCTTTCTGGTGGGGCGGAGGAGATAGTGGTGCACTTGATCTGTGACTGTAGGATAGCTAAAGAGGTGTGGTCCAATCTGATGAGGGCTGTTGGGAGACGTTGGGGTCTCAACTCTCTAGATCATCTCTGGTCGGCATGGATTGGTGTCACCTGTCAGGGAGACCGTAGTGTTTGTAGCAAGATCCTCAAGCTCCCCTTCCCTGCTTGTTTGTGGGCTCTCTGGTTGGGACATAATGAAGCAACCTTTGGGAGCTCACTGGTTTCGACGGATGGCATATGGGAGAGTGCTAAAGGCTTCATTGCTTCCTGGGGCTGCTTCTGTGTTGGAGCTTCTTCAGTCTGGGTGCAGCCAGCTGCCATCATTATTGAGGGCTAGAAGTCCTCTTGCAGGGGGTGGTAGATTAAATCTTTTAATCTAGGGATTTTTAGTTTTAAGTCCCTGGAAACTATCGAATTTAGCGATCGATCCCTCACTTCTTCATATTTTGATTATAGTCCCTGTATTTAAATGATAATTTAGGAATAAGTCCCTGGGAGGGACTTATTCCTAAATTATTAAGTTTATTTTTTAATCCCTAGGAGGGACCTATTCCTAAATTATCATTTAAATGCAGGGACTTAAACCAAAATATGAAGAAGTGAGGGATCGATTGCTAAATTCGATAGTTTCCGGGGACTTAAAACTAAAAATCCCTTTAATCTATACACCATTTGTTGTTTTGTGTGTCCTTTTAAATTTTTGTTGCTCCTTTGCCCCCTCTTAGGGCTTGCACTCCTTTATGTTAATCAAAAGACAAAAGAAGTAGCAAGTCTACCATTTCATTTTTCAAAAAAAAAAAAAATTTGTTTATCAAAATTTAATGAATCAAATCAATATTAATAAAAAAATATATAAATGTTAATTGTTCTATCTTAAAATTATAATTTTTAAATATAAATTAAATATAACTAAAGTAAAAATAAAAATAAATCTTTTATTGTAAAGATAAAAAAATATAGTTGGAGATGATCTTATGCGTAATTTTTATATATAATCTCATATGATATATATGTTTCATTATATAAATCATTCAGTTCTTAACAAGAAGTATGAATTTACAATTCATTTGATTTTTTATAAAGCTACATATTTCATTAATTAACATACAAGCATTAAATTTTATATAAAAAAATGCAAGCATTAAAAAAAGCCAAGCGCACTGTTGAGTTGTGACAAGGCTTGGCCTCTGCAGATACAAACACCCATTTAGTGGCGCATAATCATGTGGAGGTCCATGTACACACAAATAAAACCATAGTTTTCATCCACATGTTCACGAGTGAACATGATATTAATTAATTCATTAGATTAAACCAGAAAAGGATGTCAAACATTAAACCTACCCTGAATTCAGGGCCACATCAATAGAAATAAACCATAGCAAAATTTATAAATCAGTTTTAAGCTAAATGGGTAGAAATCTATTGTCATATTTATTTGTAATAAAATGATGTAATCGTTGTTAGTAATGTAGATTAAAAGTATTTACATCCAAAACAATAATTATATAAATTAATGTATAATTTATCATTTTAAAAACACTATTGATCCAATTTTTAGATTATAATTTTTTGAAGTTATTTTTAACATAAATTATTTTCAATCTTTCTCAAAAGTTTTTATTACAATCAAAACGGTCTAGATCTCGTCTTGTCGTGGACTCGCCCGTGATTCGGACACCCTCATGAAACGAGGGTAATCTCGTCAAATCACTAGAACGAGGGTAATCTCGTCAAATCACTAGCGTATAAACTAGGCCACACCAGAATTAGGGGTGGTAAACGAGCCGAACGAGTCGAATTTTGACTCGACTCGTTTATAAGCGAGTCGAGCCGAGCCGAGCCGAGCTCACGAGCCTCAATGAGCCTAGCGTTCTTCTTCATTTTAGGGTTTTTAGGGATTGAAAACAAATTTTAGCCTAAATAAACCAAGTTCATGAGTCTTAACGAGCAAAACTTTGTATTAATTTAATGTTCTGATTTTATAAAAGAGTTTAATTAAGCTTCAACTAAGTTTTTATAACACAAACGAATCGAGTTTAAATACAAAATGACGCTCGATCCAGTTTCCGAGCCTAACCGAGTTTTAAAAATTGTTCAAGCTCGTTCATTTGTCTAATTGAACGAGCCTGAACGAGCTCAAACTGAGTCGAGCCCCAGCCGAACCTGAGCGGTTTTGTTCGTTTACCAGCTCTAACCAGAAACCCAATCCCGTGAATCGGACACCCTAAAGAGAGCCACGTGTACGGTGGAGATGTCTTTAACCCAAATTTTCGTTTTGCCGCGCTTTCGGGTCTCCGAGCCTCCAGCTTCGGATAACTCCGAACCTAATCTCGTCATTCAAATGTTTTTCTTTTTCGATTTTTCATTTTTTGTGTGTTCAGTCTCTCTCTGTCTGACTCTGAGTCGAATAGCTCATTCAAATTGTTTGATTAATTGAGATTTGAAGTGTCTCTGAAGGAGCTGGACCACGACGGACCCGAAGAAGGTCGAGTTTCTCTGATTTGTAGAACTTTTTGTGATCTTGGAAAATCTGTTTTTGAAATATTTCGAATTTGGAAAGTCAAGCTTTTCTTCGTTTTTTTTTCATTTCTGTTTATGACCAAAATTCAAATTTTTTACTTAGCAAAAGAAATGTAATTCGATGTTTTTCACGGTTAATTTTCAGCTAAAGCTACCTTTTTATTATTATTTATTTATTTGCTTCGCATCGAAAGCAACCTGTTTTATTTATCGCGTGATCCGAATTAAATGCGTTCGAACCGTTTTTCGTGATGTGCAGGCACAAATTAATTGCAGAAAAAAGAGACTGAAACAGAGGAGGCTTTGTTAGGGTTTCTGATCAAAGAAGCCATTTTTGTTGGAGTTTCATTTGATCATCATCAGCCGCGATGACGGATTTGGATCCCCTGTTGAAGGATCTGTGGGAGAGGAAGCAGAGCGTCAGACGAAACGTAGTGAATCTGGCGTCGGAGCTCAAGGACGCCCGGACCAGGCTGACTTTGCGGGAGGAGTCCTTCAACAGAGAGAGTTCTACGAGAAAGATGTGATTTTTTTTGAACTGGGTGTTGTTTTGAGGTCTAGTTGTTGATGGGTTTTTGAGGGTCTTTGATGTGTTGTAGGTGGTAGAGATGAAAGCTAAGGGGATGGAAGATGAGATAGCGAGGTTGCACAGGGGGTTGGAAGAGAGGGATGGACTGTTGGAGGCTTCAACTTCTGCTTCTGAACAGGTTGGGATTTTGAAAAAGTTTCCTTTTTTAATATCTATAATCACTACTGGATCATTATAAACCATTATAAATAGTTACTATTTTTTATTAGCATGTTTTGGTCGACTTTTTATTCGTGACGTGTAACCTCAACATTAGTTGGAAAAACCCCAAATGATATGTATGTGTATTACGTAAACTCAGGAGAATTCAATCGCGAGATATAAGGAGAGCAAATTTATGTCTAGTGAAAGAGAACCGTGGATGCATGGAATAAACCCATGGTCAACTTTGCTTATAAACTTTTCATTTTTACCATCCAATAGTGTCAATCAGGGTGTGGGTGTGACGAGCAACACTGGGCCTGTGATTGAATTTGTCAACTGAAAAGGCAACATTGGTAGACTTGGTGTTGTGAATCAGGAACTTTTGTTTGTATTTACATTAATTTCATGGATAATAGGCCACGAGTAATATCTCACCAGTTAAACTTCATAAAATCTTTCACTAGTGGGAGAAAAAAATTGTTTTGTCAATAGTATGCATTCCTATTGAGTTTCCTTCAGTTTTTTTTCTCTCCTCCAAACTGCACTTTTTTTTTCTGAATCAACCTTCAACCCTTTAAGTTTCCTTTTGTGCTAACTACAGAGGAATCTAAAATTCTAAATTATTACACGTGGATGAGTGCGATGATATGAATGTTTGGGTTCCCTATTTCTAACATTCCCTTCTCTCCATTTTGGAGTGCAGGAGTTGAAAGGTTTTCCATTGCAGTGATGTGTGGTAGGTGCAGTTATAGTGTCACCTGAAAATCATTGCGGCTGCAAGAAGCTACAAAAATAGCCTAAAATCGACATATTGAGTTGAATGTAGCCTTAATGTTGAATGAGTAGCAGTTTACTATCTTTTAATGTAATTTCTTTCTTTGTAGTTCAGGTCCTAAAATATGTAAAAGATGTAGAAATTAAGTTTTGTTAACTAATATGTTTTCTTGATAATTTCTGTTAGAAGCATAGGACCATAGGTCAATTAGTCAATAGTTTTCCTTGGGTAGATATAGATATAACAATGATTTTGATTTCGGATAAATGTGAGGGGACATAAAAAGAGCAGTGACCTCCTTTGTATTGATGTGTATATCTGAGCATGCTCTTTCCATAGTTAGCTGCTACTAAATGTGTTTCTATTTCTTTTTATGCCTGTTTTGTATGTAATTAATGCCTACCAGTAATATAGAATGGTTCCATGTCTTATGCATAACTTAATGAGTTGTGCTTCTTCTGATGTTTCACTTATGCTCCAGTACATCAAAGAATTGGATGCTTTGAGGTCACAGCTTTTAGTTTCTCGGGCAACTGCAGAGGCAAGTGCTGCCTCGGCAGAATCAGCACAGCTGCAGTGTGTGGCCTTGTTGAAGTAACTAGATGAGAAGAACATTTCAATTAAAGAACATGAGGTACAAGTTAACAGGCTAGCAGATCAATTAGATCTTCTGCAGAAAGATCTGCAAGCCAGGGAGGTCTCCCAAAGTCAATTAAAAGATGAAGTCCTGCGAATGGAGCATGATATAATGCAATCAATTGCGAAGGCTGGAAATAACAAGGATTGTGAGCTTCAAAAAATTCTAGCACAGGTTTCTCCTAAGAATTTTGAGAATATCAGCAAGTGTTTGGATACGAAGGATGCAGAGATCGTGAGACTAAGAGATGAGATTAGGATCATGTCTGCACAGTGGAAACACAAAGCACAAGAATTAGAGACGCGGGTATCTTCTTGATCTCTGGGTTTCTATAGCTAGTGAATTTTCGTTAATTTGGCTAGTGCGTAATTGTGATATTGTGATGCTAAAAGAAACAATCCAACCTGTATTAACTTAGTCTCAACCTGGAACAGTTGGAAAAACAATGGAGAGTAGACCAAGAGCTTAAGAAGAGGGTGGTGAAGTTGGAATTCTGTCTTCAAGAAGCTCGATCACAAACACGGAAGCTTCAAAGGGTAATTCATAACTTTCTTTCAAGCATATCATTGCTGGACTAGTTTTGGTGCTTTTGACTTTATTCCCTCGATTATCAAAGGGCAATTCATAGTTTAAGGTTCCATTATTTTGAGTGGTGCAAACCCAAATATCATCAATGATGTAGCATACAGTTACCATAAGAAAAGTAATGCCAATCATAGGTGCCATTGCATATTATGGATTTCAATGTTAAGAGTCCTTGAAAAAATACAGATCAAACACACTATTATAATATTTGGGATTTATCTTAAAGTGGAAGAGAGAACTAATCCCCCGGGTAAGTGTGATTTGAAGAGATGAAACAGTTTCTAAAACTAACAATTTTTTAAAAATTTCTTCCTTGACTCGGGAACTTTAGTATTTTAGAAGATAAAAAATTTATAGTCAATTTGTAAATGAATATAATTCCTATTTTGTGCCTAGCTTTCTCATCTTAATGGTCATGTGATTCATACCTCAGATGGGGGAGAGAAGGGATAAAGAACTCAAGGAACTGCGAGATCAGCTAGTGGTGAAGCAACAGAATGTAAGCAGCAGCATCGAAAAGCAGAACTTTTGGGAGAGCTCTGGTCCATGTCTATGTTGGTGTTGGTGGTATTCACAAAACAGTAAAACATGATTCCCCTGTATTTTATGTAAGCCATTTTGAGGAAACATATTCACATTAAGCATTCTGTTCAAAGAAAACTAGAAAGACCAATCCAGTGACTTCAACCTTCAAAATCAAATACCAGTGGTTGTCAAGTATAGATTTAGATATTGATAACGGAAATTTGTGCAAAAACAAAAAATTCCTGTGGTTCATTACAGATAGCACGCTCTGAAAGTCACAACTTAGTGAAACATATTGATCAGGTGATGCACTTTTTGCTTCATGGCAACCCATATGAACCAATCTTATATGATCAAGGCAAAGCATAAAGTGGCTTCATGTACAACCTGCCTAAAGAGAGGTCATCTGTCCCTAACTGTACATAATCTTTGAAAGATCTCACATATGTGATGACTCACGCACACACTCACCAATGCTTTCTGTCATCTTAAATAATTAACCATGCAGTCATCAATGCACAAGAAAGCAAAGGTTGCAAACCAGTTGAAACAGATACAGAGCTACTGTTGCCTATCGGAGAATCCGATCCAAACACAGAAGAAGCTGGAGCTCCTGGATTAGTAGTGTTGTTGTTCGCGTTCAGCAAAGCCGCGTTAGGGCTGCAAATTCATGAAACAAAACCTCAACACACCACACAATGAAATCTTAGATGAATCTTAAGCAAAATGTGTTTTTACCTTGATGAAGCATAGATGCAAGTAGCAGAACCTGTTCAACAATATGAACAAAAGAGGTTAGGAGATTTGCATGTGTTTATTAAGGCTATCTAACAAGTTTTTCTTACTTGGATTAGTGTTCACGACCATGGCAGTCCCTCCAAAATCGCAACTTGATGCAACTGGATTCTTCTGGTAATAGCTGTTGAAAGCATAAGAGGCATGATTTTGCAGGGTGTTTGGATTATAACAACTCCCAGTCTGCTGGATTGCTGAGCAGTCGGCACCACCAATCCCACACGCATAATCCAATGCAAGTTGCAGCGCAGAATCCAATGAACCTGTCCTTGCCACACACCAGCTCTGTCCCCCTAGACCAGGTGGAGCAGTTGTCACTGGTGGTGTGGTTATGGGGATCCCTCCGGGAGGCGGAGTAGGAAAGCCTGTCACAGGATTCGTGACAGGTGCTGTTGTGGGGTTTGTGGGGTTCGTCACGGGTAACACTGGGGGTGGTGGGGGAGTGAGAATTGGAGTGATTGGAGGGGCGGTGATGGGTGGTTGCATCGGATTGGTTGCAGGGACTGTGATGGGGGTGGTGGGTGTCAATGGATTGGTTGGGAGGACCGTTACGGGGTTCGTGGAGGGGACAGTGATAATGCCTGGAGAAGGGCTCGTGGAGGGGATCGTGACGGGTGTCGTGACTGGATTGGTTATTGGCACTGCAGGGAGGAACCCAGTCGGGGGTGGGACTATAAGATCATCATGGGCAGTTGTTTTGGGAGCCATGTTTAGGAGCTCTCTGTGGGAAGAGTGAAAGATCTCTTCAACGGGAGAGATTTCTACAAACAATCCGTATAGTTTTTCAGTGAGGTTAGGATGTTTGCGAATTGAATTCATTGTTTTGTCGATGAATTCGGATACTTCAACACCACTTGAAACTACAGGGGTCCTCACATGCAACACTAGGGGCAAATCTTTGTAAGAGTGAAGAACAGTAGACACAGAGATGGCCCTCTCAACAACTGATCGAATGAATTGATCACCCAAGTTAAATTGGTTGTCAATTATGGTATTGACTGTAATAAAAGACCCGGATTTCCTGATGTAGTCCAGGATCCTGAAGAGGCTCTTGTTGTGGGTTCTGTGAAGGTTTTCAAGTCTGGACAATGAAACTGCAATGGAGAATTTCAGGTGATGGTGAAGATCCAAGGTTTTGAGTGCAGAGTGGATTGAAATCAAAGTGGGTAGTAGCAAATGTGGGTGGTTTTGGATTATTGAGTCACTACTGACAGTAATGCTGGAGATGTTCATGTGTTGGGGTGTGTCCATCAAGTGGGTTCTGATCCATGAAACAGCTGAAACTCTTGAACTCAAATCAGAGCCATTCATGTAGAGATCAACGGATATACCAGAGTATGACTTGTGTTTGTAGATTTCATCAACAGAGACCCTGATGTGAGAAGGGTGTATGTTGTTGCTCCTCAGTAAAGCCAGTGTTTCAATGACTGGTGGTGGTGGGACTTCACTGTTTATTCTCCTCCCATCTATTGAGAATCCAATCAGGGTTCCTGAGAATCAAAGAAACACATTCTTCAAAGACACCAAGGAAACCCATCTTTTGTGATCTTTAATGAGATGCCCAATAATACTCAAAAGTGAAAACATGGCTTATTGCATTTACCCTACAAAATCTTAGCGTTTATAACTTATTAAGAGAGAGACTCACCTGAAGCAAAAGAAAAGCAGTGTATCAAGAAGAAGAAGAAGGAGAGGCTCCTAATAATAGCTTTGACAGCCATTGAAAATGAAAGAGGCTTTGAATGGGTGGTTTTAGAGGAAACACAAATGGGTGTTTTTATGTGATCTCTGAAAAAACAGTGTTTAGGGTGAGCATTGTTGAATGTACAAGGGGGAATCCAAAGAAAAAGAAAAGAGTGTGAAAAGAAGAGTCTGAGCCCACAAAGGTATGAGGTGATACAAAGCAGAGAGAGAGGCAGTGAGTAGGGGAGACAAGGAAAAGTGGGGAGAGTAGAAAAGTTGGAAAAGCAGAGGTGAAATACATGTTCAAGCAGTACAGAATATTATCTTTTTGTGATTTTTTTAATTGAAAATAAAGAGGCAGAACAGGATGACTTGGGCTGCAGTGGGGCTCCACACACTGACATCCCCAAAGAACAGACAAAAATTCGTTCTTCTCAAGATCAATCAATTTGCATGCATCAGGGTTTTTTTTGTTTTTTCTTATAAATGCATGAGTAATTTTATATAAATTTTTATCAAATTTGAAATAGACAAAAACTCATATACATTTCTAGTGCTAATAAATATTAACTTTAACCCAATCCACTTTAATTATTTTTAATTTATACTATAAAATGATTAAATTATCTCTATTTTTTATACAATTTTCAAACAGTACCTCTATTACAATGAAAAAACATAAAATCTAACACGGATAATATGGTTTTACAGATGTTGATTTGTATTTATGATTGCTTATAGGGATTATAATGTCTACACAATTATATGGTGATGAAATATTTTCATAATATTCTATGAAGTTTAGATGAAAATTTAACTCATTGATGATAGATGGATTTTTGTGAGTTTACAAGAATTTATACGTCTATTCTAATTTTGAGGGGGGGGAATATATGAGATTATTTATGTTTACAATGGTGATATTTTTTAACTCTTTTTTTTAATATGCATTTTGGCTGTACATGGTGTGTCATCAATCTAAACACAAGCCTCGGGTTTTGAAAAATGTTAGTACTATTTTGTTTTAGGCCATATTCATTTACATGGATATTCTTCTTTATTATATGATTTTTAAAATAAAAATATTTATGATCTGAAGGTTAAAAATAGGAGTAAAAATTGTTGGGTGTACTACCAATGCTCAAGGTTTTTGTTTGGAAAAATGTCGGTCAGTCAGTTTTTACAGTCAGGATAACTTTTGAATTTCTTATAAAGCATATATATATATAATTAATAAAGTATATACTTTCACTCAACTTAAAAAAACATGAATTGAATGAATAATCTTATGGTTTTTTTAATAGAACATTTATTCACACAACATCATGTTCTATTAGAGATTTCATGTATTGAGATAACCTTACTGGAATTAAAAATTCTCACACAGTATCAGTCAATTTGCATGCATGAAAATTGACCCTTGTGCTTCAATTTTTTTAGTTTTCCATTCATACAATGTGTCATCTATCAAAGCACATGGTTTGGGGTGGAAAGGTGTTTTGTGAGATGGGGATGGCTAGGCAACCATGGCCATGCAGGATAAGAGAGGAGTCATAGAGCATTGTTTTGTTAGATTAGGTCTTTAGATCTTTCTTTTTTTGTAAAGACAGAGAGAAAGAAGAGGGATAAGAGATGGAGGTTCTTTTTATCATCTGTTTAGAGAACATGGTGTGCTATGCTTTTTAATCAGGCTTGCTTGTACCCTAAGGCTGGTTATGGGCTTTTTTTATATTAAGGGCCCAGCCCCTTATAAAATGTCCTTCTGATCCACTGACCCTAACTTACTTTTGTTGGCCGTGCACAGTTTGAATTAAATTTTTTTGAATTATATATTTATATTTAATAATACAACATTTTATATGTACTCAAATAAATTGAATACATGCATATTACATTTTTCCATAATAGATTAGATATTGAAATAGGGGAGAATGGCATTTATAGGAATGACAACTCGTTTTCTGGATGTAACAACATTATTTCTCTATTTAAAATTAATAAAAAATAAAATATGGAAAAGCAATAAAATAAAAAAGATAAAAAATAACTTTTCACTTAGCATAAGAAGAAAAAATAAATAAATTCTAGTATGAGTTATTTCTCTCATTATTCACTTAATAGAAAATTAAGATGATTTGAACACTTTCAGAACACGGTTAAGGATGATCATTTTAAATATATATAATATAAATTAATATTTTGAAGATGAACTTTTGTTAATAATATAATGCTTTTTATGAAGTTTTTTGCTTTGCATTTTGAATAACTTTTTTCAAGCCTCTTTAGACCACATCATTTCATTCTTGCATGCACCACATCATCAACATGGTATATGTAATCACCAAATACAATATACATTTTATTCAAAAAATATAAAAAATATATATTCCATTCATTAAAATATGTATTTCATCAACCAAATATATATTTCAAAAAAATATTACTATGTATTCCATTAATCAAATACATACATTATAAAAATATCAATTTCTGTGTGGGTTGCAAAAATAATTGCAGAAATGATTGAGTATTTTATTTTTACTTCAAAATATTCAAAACATACTATAGATAAAAATAAAAAAAAGGTCCATCTTTAGACCAATGTCAACTCCGAGTCTCAGAGCCACTCAGGTTTAATAATTTTTCATAGATAATGTTACGAAAGATCTTTTCCGGTCTTAATTACAGTCTATAAGTATTTTGAATTCTTTAAAAAATAGTATAAATTATCTAATGAGATATAAGTTTTTATAAAAAAAAATTATATAATTCAATTAATTGTATGAATGCATTTATTGAAAATGTGAAAAAAATTATCGATGCATATATTTCGTTAATGTAAGTATAGGTTTCGGTAATTTTATATCGATGCATATGAGAATAAAATTGGGGCTAAAAAAAACTATGAAATAACACTCGTTTTTTTTATATATAGAAAACTAGTAGACGGTTCCTTTTACAACATTGTTTTATTGTACATCTGTTTTGATTTTTTTAAAATAATATAATTCATGTAATGGGTATGTATATATTTTTTAAAAGGTGAATTATATATTCCAATGATTTGTATGAATCTATTTTTTAGAGAAAAAAAAATTATAGGCAAGGTATATAATCATTGAGAACTCATTATCTATCAAATCTGGAGTAACAACACACTTTTAATAAATATTCAGGTAATAAATTGTATTTGTGAACTATTCATTACCACCAAATCTGAATCCAAACAGAAAAATGGAATAATTTTTAGTCACAATTGTTTGGACATAAATAGAAGAAACAGGAGCCTACATGACGAAACCCTGATTTAATTAGACATCTTTTAATGGAAAAGGAAGTAGAATCTAAAGAAATCTCAATGAATGATGTGAAAAAGCATCTCTTGGCATACAATATGAGGGCATATGAATGTGTGAGGCATGTTCAGTGTCTCCTTGAAAATTCTCTTTAGTATCAACTTGCAATATAAAGCGAGTGAAAGGTTAGAGCTTTCTATAGGCATATGTACCCCACTGCATTGTCCCATGTTTTTACTACAAGACACTCAGTCATTGGATGATAATCCACATATTATCTTTGTGGTTGGTAAATTTTTCTACGAAATATTGTAATCACAAACAAAAGCAAATTAATCAGTCTCTCATTGTCCACCAAGATAGGTGCATATTTTTCGTGGGATCGGATCAAACAGGCGGAGGTAGTTTTTCCAGCTCGATCGTAAGATCAGCCACGGGGAATCCCTCCAATATCAAAAAAAGAAAAAGTGCATTAAATTTCATCCCTATGAGATGCCAAAGATTTTATTGTTGTTAAATGCAGTCTATGCAAATGTTCAAAATTCGAGGAGCATATCAATGAATCTTTAAACATGAATCTTTAAAACAAAAAGTCCATGACTCTAGGGGTTAAAGTAAAATTATTATAAATGGGACTGTAAAATTGAATGTGATTAACTAGTTACATGATATTGTTAATGAGATTGTAAAATGATTGGAGTGTAATAATTTAATTTGTTTTTTTAAAATAATAACCCTAATAATAATGACACAGAGACAGGCAAATAAGTACGAATAACAAGCCAAGAAAACAGTGAAAACATAATCTGTTCCAAAGAATCTAAATCAGGTCCCTCAACAAGACAACCACTGACTACACCACCCTGACTTGTTTTAACAATGCAAATTTGATTTAATATATATTTTTTTCAATTTTTTAGATGTCTGTTCTGGGTCCCATTTAGATGCTTGCCTTGGAACCATTGAGTCATGTTTGGATCAGCAAATTAAAGAGAGAATAATAATAAAACCTATTGAAAACTCAATTAGGAGATATTCTATTGTCTTATTAATATTGTATTAAATCATTAAATCAGAATGTACTTTTATTTATTTATTTTGGCTTTTCAATGTGAGCATTCGTCTTCATCTGATGTGACAAACGGTTTGTTGGTTTTATTTAAAAAAATAAACAAATAAATAAGGTAGTATATTATATATGCTAAAGATTAATATATTGATGGAACATCATATTAGCTGCCTTTGAAAGTCATAAAACTTCAGTGTCGGATGGGCTTTCACATTCTCACTTTCTGATTCAGTTTACCTGACCTTTCCAAACCTTTTGTTTTTCTCATGGACAATGTGAGATACAGTATTTTTGCATTCCCAGTGTGTTTTGAATATTTTTTAAGGATTATGTCTTATCCAATGAATTGCTTAATTTTACAAAAATGAGAGAGAGAGAGAGTGAGCACTGTGCAAATCTGGGCCGGCTCAGATCAAATTCACGCCACACGGTTGTACAGTTACACCTTATCATATATATATATATATATATATATATATATATATATATTTGAATGAATTGAATGGATATGTATATATATATTTTTTTCAATTTAATATATTAGATTATTTTTTTGAGGCAAGATAATCCATTTTATAACGAATCTATGTTGTTACAAGATGGGTTGAAGTGCCAAAAGGGAAAACAGGGAGAGACAGGAGGAGCAGGGGTCCTAGACTAGGCATTGTTGCAAGGGTGGTGCCCTCTCCACGGTTGCACAAGCAATGTCATTGCAAGGTGTGCGGCCAATCACCTAGCATCCAATTGGCTCATGTCCGGCGCCCCTTACCGGAAGGAGAAGAAGTAGGAGGGGTGGAGGAGGAGAAGGAAGAGGAGAAGGACGAGGAGAAGGAATGGGAGCGAATTACTCAGTTACATGTATAGTTCTCCCCTCGAGATTAACACGAGCTGCTCCTGCGAGGTGCAAACCCCAATCATGCAGCAACAAACATGTCGTGGCCCATAGGTTCTCCGCATAGAACCTTTGCTCTTTGAAGATCACGCTGTTTCGAGTGAGCCGCAGCACCCAGAGGCCTGCTGGCATGACCTGCTGGAGAATAAGTGCCGATTTACTCGTCTCCCCTGTGCATGAGGGATTTCATCACCTCCCACAACTCTGCCACGTCGAGAAAGTGGAGGTTCAAGCCCACAGTTGCGTTGAGATCCACCCACAGGTTAGAGGCGGCCTGGCAGGACATGAAGAGATGCTGCACCGTTTCAGCCTTGTTCTGACAGAGGACACGTGGTAGGGGATTCCGACCTCCATTTTGCACGGTATGTCATGGTCAGGAGGCGATCTTGGAGTGCGAGCCATAAGAAGATCTTGATTTTGCCTGGTATGCACCACTGCCAAGTCACGGGGTTATGGTCCACCATCGGAAGGTTGCCTTGCTGCTCCTCGCATGAGTAGGCTGCCTTGACTGTGAATCCCTTGTGCGGTTGTGGAAGCCACAGCGCTGTGTCCAGTTAGGCCGCATCTGGTTTAGCTCCCTAGATGGTGATGGAGAGCGCAGCAAATTCATCGATTTGGGCTTCGGACGTGAATCTCCCGAAGGAGAGGTGCCAGTCCCCCGAAATGTCGTCCCCCCGCCACACGCATATGTTAGATTGTTAGGATTACAAGAATGACACAAGAATGACATTATGAATGACTGGCACCTTTTCGGGTAT
This sequence comes from Acorus calamus, assembly GCA_030737845.1. NCBI lineage: Eukaryota > Viridiplantae > Streptophyta > Magnoliopsida > Acorales > Acoraceae > Acorus > Acorus calamus. The sequence continues at coordinate 12,323,523 of CM060861.1, read as the reverse complement.
TTTGACATTATGAATGACTGGGTATTTTGACACTTTTTTCACTTCCTTTTATATTATTTTATATTATACAAACTAAATATTTGAAATTATACGTGATCAGAGAATTGAATTAGAAAAAATGACACATTCAGACATGTTTGTAACGTTTTATTGCGAGCATTTGAAAACGCAGAGAAAAGAGACATCGCACAATGTGTTTTTGGTGTGGAATAGCATGGACGGAAAGTCCCCGCTAAGTGATTTATTTTTGAGATTTTAACTTAGGAAAATTTTAAATAATCTTTATTTTCGACATTCATGCCCTTAACCTTTTTATTAATAACATGTGTATCAATTATTTTTACTATTACATCTAGAATCAGGAAACCTTTTTTCATCTCCCCAATTTTTATTATTTCAAATAATATATTTAATTTTTTTATTTGATAATTCCCTTTATCATTCGCTTTTTTACAATCTTGGAATGTAATATTTCATAAGAATATTGTGATGAATTTGAATTTTTATTTAAGTTATGTTAATTATTATTATTATATATATACATATATATATATATATATAATTTTTAAATTAAATCACATATCTACTCGCTCCACCAATACGTTTTTTTATAAGAGAATATAATAAAAACTCCAACTATATTGTTCACAGTCATTAATTAATTCACAAATACAGTCATTCTCGATATAGGATAATAAATAGCAGAGTAGGTTTAAAGGGATGGCATAAAAATCATAGACTTTATCAAATAGTGGGCCCATCGATTTGACGTTCCAGATCATGCCACTCACATGGAATTACAGCGAATTGTTTGATCCAAGATTAGTTCAACTAATGCACGAAGCCAAACAGTTTTATATACTAACCCCCATTGCGATGGAGAATTAACATAGAATAAGTGTGAATATTAGAGGATAGACATTATTCGTTTGTTTGTTTTTTCTGAATAAATCTTGATAACTATATCTAAATAAATTAGGATAATGTCTTATAACTATTTTAAGATAAAAAATTATTGGAATTGTTTATCAGGGTTTATCTATGCCAATAAATAAAAATATTTCTTTGTCATTAAAAAATTTATTTCACCTAACAGTCTCACATACACATTTCAAAAACTGTGATATTTATCAAATCAGTCATATTTTTCACACTTATTCAAGGGTATAGTTATATAAAAAGTCATAAACTTTTATCTATCATTTATCCACCACTTATCATCATTTTATTAAAGGTGAATCAAACAATAAAAATATAACTTTTATGTTTTTAATGAAAATAATAGAAAAGACAACCAAATAAAATTTGTTTATTCAATATGATAGTATAATAATATTTTGGATACAAATATCCATCTTATCCATATCTGATCTGAAATATTTCGGATATGAATATTTTATTTCAATATGGATACAGATTTTCAAATATCGGATAAATTTTTAAAATTTTCATATACAAATTATATGATACATATTATTATTTCAAATAATTGACATACTTATTAACTGATCTGAACCAAACATACTTGTTGTGGGTAGGCCTGTCAACGGGTCGTGGGTCGACCCGGACCCGACCCGGACCCGACCCAATATAAGGCATAAATACCCGACCCGAATGATCCGACAATGAAAACGGGTCGGGTCTGGGTCCACCCTGACCCGATCCTGTGGACCTGATGGACCCGATTGACCCAACCCAAATACTTTGTAATTTTTTTTTATTTATGATTCAACCCAACATTTATGATCCAACCAAACATTTATAACTAAATATTGAATATTCATTTAAAATTTTAAGCATTTGAAATATTTTTAAAATCTTTTGACTTCACGTAAAAGCGTAATAATCTAAACCGTATTCCAAATGTCATCTTATTAAACATTAAAAAATCAAAATAGTGAAAAATTATTTATAATATATTACACTCTATTAAAAAGAAATAAAAATAAAGCCATTGTATGCTTTTAAAAAGTTTATCAATCTCTCTTTGTCTGACATACTTTTGTTAATGGGTCGACCCGACCCGACCCGAGACCCAATGTGGACCGGACCCAAAGGACCCGACAATTAAACGGGTCGGGTCCGGGTCCACCCCGACCCGACCCGGACCCGACCTGTTGACCTAGTTGTGAGTCTGAGAAGGCCGACCAGATCAGCGGAGCACCCAAACAAGGAGTTTTTTTTTTTTTTTTAAGAAATGGTAGGCAGACCCAGATAAGGAGTTGGTTGGTGTTTTATTTGAGGGGTGTGTAATATAAACTCAATCTTGAGAATAAAGTCATCATTTATTTGGATGCAATTTTTAGGTTGTATTTGTTCATATCTTTCAAACTCATCTTTTGAAAAATATTATTTTATTATATTTTCAAGAAAAAAATCGATATAACTCATTGAAAACTTATAAAAATCAGAAAAAATTTATGTAAAGTTGATAAATCTCCTTAGGTCCCCATCTTATTAGACAATATTTATTTTAATCCCTATAACTAACTAGATGTGTGGTTAACCCTAACCATACATGGTAAATTATTGTTATGCCCTTTTAAAATTTATTTTCTTTGTTGAAAAAAATTGATATAACTCATTGAAAACTTATGAAAATCGAAAAAAATCATTATAAAATAAAAAAATCGTCTTAATTCATTGAAATCTTCTTAAATCACAAAAAATCGCTGTGATTATTTGAAAGTATATTCTGATTTATTTAAATTTTATTAAATAAATTATAGTTTTATAATCAAGGTGTTACGCTTTTTCTTGCTAATAATTTTGAGTTGAAAATCTGTTATAAAATTTTGATTTGGTTTTTAATTTGTTTTCTCTTATTTTGTATTGGGGTTGATGAAGCTGTATTTTTTTTTGTTCGGTCTCTGTGATGAGATTGAGGAGGTGAAAATATTGAAAAATGACTCCATTTTGCAGATCAAATGATGTTCGAGGGCTTCTTTTTTTTTTTTTTTTTTTTACAGTTGAGGTAATATTTCAGGAGATGGGAATGTTGAAAAATAATGAGGGTATTTTTGTCTTACAAAATGATTAAATCTGATTTTATAAAGTTTGTAGGGACTGAATGCGATTTTAGTAAGTTTCTGAGGACCTATTTCGATAGGGGGCGGTTATTACCACCCCATCAAATATTCACCCCACCCCAAAAAAAATAATTAAAATATACTATCATGGGCTTTTGAAAGCATCCCTACCCACCCCATATTGCCCTAACCCACCCACATTATTACCCACCCCAGACATCTGTGTAAACCCCAAACTCACCCTTAGAATTAAAACCCCAAAAGAACTCGCGCCTTCTTCTCTCTCCCCGCCATCAGTCCCCTCGGCACGGCACAGCACACCTTTCCGGCGTGGGTTCTGTGCGCCTCTTCTATCCACCATCACTAATAATCCCCTTCTTTGCTCCACAGGGTCATAACATTGATTTGGAAGCCCTAATAAAAGAGGTAACAATTTTCTCTTCATCTACAGCTTTCATTTTTTTGTTTGGTGGTCTTGGACATGGTGGTGGTGGTTTATATGGTGGTTTTTGCAATGGTTGTGGTGGTACCCATGTTAGGGTTTGTTGTGGTGGTGAGACATTGTGGTGATGCTGATTATTATGGTGTTGGTGATTATTTGGGTGGTGGCAACGCTTTTATTCGTCCTTTCATTGATGGTGGTGGTGTCTGTGTTGTTAGGATTCGGGTTTCATTGATTTTGGTTGTGATGGTGCAATCTAAGGTCTTTGTGGTGGTCTTAATAGTTGGTGGTGGTGTTAGTGCTCTTGTGTGGGTAGTGTAATGTGGTTGTGGTGGCCTTGAGGGTTGGTGATGGTTCTATTATTTAATTGTAGTTAATTTATTATATTGTTTATAATTCTAACCAAATGGATTATCTTGTAGATATTAAATCATCTCGATTGTCATTGAAGAGAAAGATTACAAAATTTGAAAGTATTGATACAATGGACAGAGAGGTTAGTTTCTTATATGCATCATCTAATGAAATGAAAAATTATATAAATTTTGTGTTGTAATGGTGGTGTATTATATAAAACTTGTAGAATGATATGCTTCCAATCGTCAAAGAAGTTGATGTGGGCATCCCATATACTGACACCACTGAGCATTTCATAACCCATATGGTAATCTTCTCTCCTACATTTATATGCGTTTACAATTTGAAGTATAGAAGTTAATTTATTTTTTCATATCATGTTTTAGGTATTTGACAATCGGAAAGAATTGATTGAGTGGGTTAAACGTGTCGGTCGTGCGATTGGTGTGATCGTTGTGATCGGTAGATCGGACGTTTCCGATCCTAGGAGAGCACCGCGTGTTATCCTAATATGTGAAAGAGGAGGGAAGTACGACAACCGTCCACGAAGAAATGAGAAGGGCAAACCTAAACGACAGACGGGTACAAAGAAATGTGAATGCCCATTCAAATTGCGGGCTACCGAAGTAAATGGAAAATGGAGCGTACATGTGTTATGTGGGCTGCACAACCATGAATTGATAAGGAACTTCGAGGGGCATTCTTTCGCAGGAAAATTACTTGATGAAGAACTCAAAGTGTTGCAAGGAATGTCAAAAAGTGGTGTGCATCCTCGCGATATACTCGCTCACCTGAAAAGCAACGACCCCACTAATGTGAGTACTATAAGGAACATATATAATGCTCGAAAGAAGATGCGGCTATTGGAGACCGGTGGGCGTACGCAGCTACAACAATTAATGAAGCTGGTCTATGAGCATGGGTATATTGAGCATCATAGAGTTGATGCAGAAGGTGATGTTCTGTTGGAGTTATTTTTCGCGCACCCAACTAGTATGAACATGGTTAAAGCTTTTCCCATAACATTTATGATGGATTGCACCTATAAAACCAACAAGTATAGATTGCCCCTATTGGAGGTTGTTGGCCTCACGTCAACAGGGAAGACCTTCGCTGCAGCATTTGCATATCTACATTCGGAGAAGGAAGAAAATTACACTTGGGCATTGGAGTGTTTTAAAGAACTTTTTGATGGCTTTACCTTGCCTAAAGTGATCATAACTGACCACGAGGTTGCTTTGATGAACGCTATATCCACTGTCTTTCCTACAAGTACAAATCTTCTTTGTCGAGTGCATATCCAGAAAAATGTGTTCAAAAATTGTAGGAAGGCATTCGATGATGTTGAATCATGGGATGCATTCATGGAGGCATGGACCTATGTGATGTGGGCCCCAACTGAGGTGGAGTACATGAAGAGGCTGCAACATTTAGAGACTGATTTCCAACAATATCCAAAGGAGCTTGCGTATCTTCAAACCACATGGTTGATCAAACACAAACAAAGATTTGTTTCAGCATGGATTGATCAACACATGCACCTTGGGAACGCTTCGACTAATAGGGTTGAAGGCCATCATGCTAAGCTAAAGAGGTATCTGCAGACTTCCATCCAAAACTTTGTTAGCTCATGGAATGTCATTAACAATCTACTCGAGCTACAGATTTGTGACATTAGAGCATCGTTTGAGGAGAGCCTGACTAAGATCCCCCACAAGTTCAGAGGTTCGATGTATAGTGATCTCATTGGTTCTGTCTCGATATACGCTCTTCAAAAAATTAAAGCTGAGATTGAGATGAGTGACACAGTGGAGCCCTACCCAAACATTTGCGATCATGTACTTCAAACCACTTGTGGATTGCCATGCATGCATATGCTTGCGGAGTTTAGGAGTGAAGATTCTCCCATCCAACTGTCAGTCATCCACCCATTCTGGCGCAAGCTTGACTGCAGTTCACCATTTGTTGAGGACTATACTGATGTGGTCGACATTGGTCCGGAAATCGAGCTCCTATGCAATCGGTTTAAGCATGGAAACCTTGCTCAACAAAAGGAAATAAAAAAATGCCTTAGAAAATTGAGTAACCCTGCTGCGAGTCTTTTGTTGGAGCCATCAGTCAAGATCACTACAAGGGGCCGCAAGAGGAGTGGAAATAAAAGGGCTAAAGCCATTGCAGAGGAATCAACTAAAAGAGATCCTAGTGGATTTGAATATGTCCTTCAATCCGTAGAGAAATCAAAGCAACTAGAAGCCACCATTCTTACACAGGCCCATAAAACTCCAATCCCCAAGAAAGCAAAAGTTGTAAAGATCAATGCCCAAAGACCGATGCTCCTCAAGAAAAGGATGGTTGATACAGACATGTACCTGAATGAATTACCTCCCTTTCTATCACCATTCATCAGAGGCTTAAGTGATGTTCCCGGTGATGGTCATTGTGGATATCGCGTGATTGCCGGATTTTTGGGCATGGCCAATGATGGTTGGAGAGACGTCAGGAATGATCTGCTAACGGAAATCGTTGAACACCCTGATTTATATGAAATAGTCTTCTATGGCCTTGATCGTATGGAGGAGTTGAAAAGGGGTTTGCAATGTCAAGCATCATTTGCAGATGTCAGCCATTGGATGTCGATGCCGGATATGGGATGCGTTATTGCTTCATGTTACAAGATAGTAGTGGTGCACATATCGAAGCTTCAATGCCTCACATTCTTCCCACTTCAAGATCCTCCACCTCCTGCATCGTCACAAAGAGTCCTTTGCATTGGATACGTCAGTGGATGCCACTTTATTAGAGTTGAATTGACTTCGGATTCCCCGATACCTCCTGCATCCAAGACATGGGAGCGCTTCCGATCTAACGCCGCATCAGCTTGGGTAACACCATATGTGGACAAAATGAAAAAATTCAAGACTTCTGCTGGCACCGACGTTGCGATTGTGGACATTCTTGAATCCTCATAGTGTATGTGTATATATATATACACAACATACACTAAGACTTTACTTTTTTGTTAGTCTTGCAGATATCATAGGGGGTCTATTTGGTACATCTTGTATAGGGAATATTTTGTATCTCTTGTATATGTAAGATAAATCTCTTACTAGAAGTTAGGACATCTTGTATATCCCATGTAGACAAGCTAAATCTCCTACTAGCAGTTATTTGCTCTATATTGTATAAAGTAGACAAGGTTGGTTGTTGGTCTTATAAACTATTAACTTTATGTATTGATTAGATATGATTGATTGTTAGTTGAAGATGAACACCCTTTATGCATGAGGTGTGGATTGACATGTTTTAGAATTTCTTACAAGTAGCATTTTGAAAAGGAAGATACAAAATTCTGACATGGCAACCTGCTCGTGTCGACATGTTCAGTGTCGATCAATGCTAACTGCATCGACAATATAAATGTCGATGGAAAGCAGTGAGTTACTGTCCCTTCGTTCGACATTACAAGTGTCGATGGTACCTTTATTTGTCGACAGTATCAGTGTCGAATCGAACAGGGCCAGTTGCTGACCCATATTCGACAAAGATAATGTCGATGAAAACTATTGTACGTCGACATCCATGGTGTCGAATTTAACCTGTCCGCTACTGTCCCATGTTCGACACGTATAATGTCGATAGAATCTATTAAATGTCGACATTCATGATGTCGAATTTAACATATCCGCTACTGTCCCATGTTTGACATTTATAATGTCGATCAAAAGTATTTGGGATCGACTTCCATGATGTCGAATTTAACATATCCGCCACTGTCCCATGTTCGACATTTATAATGTCGATCAAAATTATTTGACATCGACTTCCATGATGTCGAATTTAACCTCTCAGCTACTGTCCCATGCTTGACAGGTATAATATCGATCCAAAGTATTGGACATCGACATCCATGATGTCGAATGTAACCTGTCCGCTACTGTCCCATGTTCGACAAGTATAATGTCGATGAAATCTATTACACGTCGACATTCATGATGTCGAATTTAACCTATCAGCTACTGTCGATCCCAGTACATATGATGTAACAAATGCAATATTAGTCGATAACATCACTGTCGAAATAAGAAAAAACAGTCGACATGTTCATTGTCGAACCTCCCAGGACAACAACATGATTTCACTGTGCTTTCATTAATTCTACCACCAATCAAAACATTCAAACATCCTGTTATTAAACACTTCAAAACACATTGCATGGACCATTCAAAACACATGCTCATGACCAAGTTAAACAAATTAAACCTTTCTGAGGCCATTCAAAACTCATTAAACCCCTTTGACATAAAGCAAAGATATATCCGCCTTTTGACATTTATCACCAACAAAAAGGCCAAAAAAATCATACAACTATCCCAAAAAAACATACATCCCCACACATTGGTGTAATGCATTCATTTTCCATGACATGGGTGATACTAGTGTTGCGAATGCCGAACATTTAGTCTTTTACTGCGACGTTCCGTAGTTCTCATTGTAGTTGGAGGGATCGACACTGGCAGAGGACAACCATCTTGAATGTAGTCGATCACATTTTGCATATGCTTTTGTAAAACACCCGCAGTGTATCTTCCTTGGACCAGGGGATGCAAGTATTCTACTATTGCAGATCGCTACATCAAGTAGAATGTTGACGTGTTAATACACATTAGGTTAAAATGAGACTTGAAAAATCAGTGAACACTTACCCAGTCCTCATCTGAAGATTTATCAACCATAGAACTACTGGTTGCCAATCCATATCTCCTATGGTCTGGGTTTTGAACGAATCTGTGACTTACTCTATCAAACCACCCCATATATTCTGGAACTGTGTCCCATGGACTTTGTGTTCGGGGCCCTTTTGATCTTGGACCCAACAAGTGATTGTCCCATTGCTCCATATACGTCGCACTACCACCATAAGTGACTCGGTAGCAACTAGCGGCGCGTGGTCGTCTACTCTTTCCTTCTGGCCGGATAGGTTCCTTTGGAATTGTTTGGAGGTGACCAAATTGTCGAAGCATTCGGTCGGGCATATACGGCTCATACACTCTATTAGCGACCAAGCAACCATTAAAAAATGCGTATTCTTGTAAGGGAAATGCTTGCCGTATATTCAAATACGGATCAAAGTCAACCTGAGCAATACAGCCACAACCAAAGACACATTAGAACACTAAATCTATAGAATGTATGAGCCGCGCTTGACTCTTGCAAGATACTAGATCCATTTTTACCTGCTCTGGAGTCAATGAGTCGATCAATTCCCTGATGGTAATGACATTGCTCTTTTGCAATCCAAGAGAATTCCTGCACATCTTCCATAATGCAGCTCGTGGGTATCTTTGGATGACACGATCGTTTTGTACAGGCCTAAATAAAGGAATATACTCATACACCCATGCCTGTATAGATGACAACCAATTAGTTAATGGCTTATAACGCGCTGTTATGTAAATTTTTATGAAATGTAATGCACGATATAATTTACAGTACCTGAAGGAGAGTTAAGTATCCAGAGATTTGTTTGCACATGGCTCTTGATGCAATCCCAAGTTGACGATACAGGTGCACTAATGTGGCAGCCCCCCAAGCATGATCTTTTACTTTGTTGAGATCCCGTAGAATATGAAGATACTCAACTGAGACATATGAGCCGGTCTTATCAGAAAAAATAGTGCAACCCAACAAATAAAGAAGATACCCTCGGACAGCACATTCGATACTAGGTAAGGGCATGGTACGCGTCTTCAAAGCAAGATGTTCTCTCAACCAAGACAATCTAACTGATCTTCCATTGGATGAATTTAGTTCCTTGATGATGACTCCTTGTTGAATCAGAGGCAATGTATCGCTTACTAATTCGACGGCTGCATCAAAAGATTCAATTGGTGGGATTGACACTGCACGACCCATGATAGGAATGCCTATAATCTGATTCACATCATCTAGTGTGATGCCCATCTCTCCAACCGGAAAATGGAATGTATTCGTTTCTGGGTGCCACCTTTCAACCATTGCAGATATTAGAGAGCAATTGATTGTTTTGAAGCTACATTGCACCAAGGGTAGCAGTCCACTCTCCCTCACTCTATCAACAAAGATGATAGCTTCATCATCTAATCTCCAGCTATCTAGCAGGCTAACAGGTTGACGACACCTTAACACAGAACGCTCCTGTGAAAAAATAAACCCAATTCAATGTTAAAATATAATTTTATTTAAATAAATATACAATAATCTTTGTATAGTATATACCTTTCCGTTCCAAATATTATATGCCACATGGTGTCGATAATCGACAAGGATATCATTATTTACTGGTCCACCTTGAAAAGGACCTTTCAAACTGCTTTCGTCGATCTCTGAATCTTCTTTTGCCTCTTCTACCACCACTTCCTCTTCTGGTGGGTCATCAACAATGTTTTCAGAACTTGAAGGCATATCCATCGATTTAGTCTTCCGATTGGAAGCCGTAGGTCGCATGCGTTTCTTCGAAGCCATCCTTTATATTGAAAATGTTAAGTTAGTGTCCATATATATGCGAAAAAATAAGGAAATCATGTTGAAGGAGGATAGAGGGAACATGTAATCATTCAATCACAAAATTCACAAGAACATTAATCTCATGTAATAATGAACACCATAACCCATGTATAGCCATTTATCACAGTACCAGTGGAAGGAATTGGATTATAAAAAAATAATAAATCAGCCGATCAATACATTTAACCAACCATTAGGCATCAAGGTTTATATTCTAGACTGTAACCATCAAGAACAACTTATTTTACATATCATGCATATCCTAGTAGACTATGTCAGATGTAAAACCAGGAAAATATACAATTTTTAAAACCCAATTTCCTTCAAGCACAAAACAATGTACTATACAATACAATTTACATCCAAAACTCCACAGCACGGCTGCTTCCTAAAGGTCATGGGTAATAAACAAAATAAGAATATTCCATCACAGAATCTAGAAGAAAATTTTTCTTTTAGCCAATATATTAAAAAAAGAAGACCAACAATGCAAACCTCCTCTGTCATCCAACTGGTTCCTAAAGCATATGTATTTGTTCCTAGATATATGGATGCAAGAATGGCATTAGATCAATACCTCAATCCAAATGGTTTCCAGTCTTTTTTGACATTTGCATATTTAATCTCAAACAAGTTTATCAAAACTAAAAATGCCAATGCCACAGTGGAAGATTATTTACGTCAATGCAACAAGTTTAGCTAAAATATATTTTTAAAAAATCAAAGTCATCACTGAGAAAATTTAGATGTGTATAGTGTCAATTTCATCATGGGACCTTCTACTGTTGACTGCTGACTACTTTATATGCTAGGGGTTGACAATGCAATCTTTAACAATGTAATCAAAATTATACAGAGTGCTATTAGTATACAAAAAATACACATAACTATACCACTACAGAGCTTGAAAACATGACTTTAACTCCATTTAAAGAAGAGATTGACTGGACGGAGGGTTACTTTTGGAAAGACATTGGTTGGAGGGTCATTTCACAAAAAAAGTTGGCAAGCAACAACAGGTGAACTTCATCATTTTTTTTTCACTCAAGTTTATTTGATAAAGAGTTATACCCTTGAATCCATGTGAATGTGACAATAACTTGAAACTATGATCATGTGGGGAGTTTTGGCTTAATAAATTAAGAATTGAAAAGTATTTGTGAAGTGTGTTGTTGACTTGTTCAATGGTGTTGTGATTTCAGGGTCCATTAAAGAAAGGACTGGCTTATGTGCTTTTTTTCCCATTTTTTATCACATGACTGAACCGTCAAAGAAAGTCTGGTATAAAAGTTGTGCACATCCAAGTGCATGTGAAGAAATTTAATCGATCTATGCATTGATGTGAAGACATATATGCTCAATATATGCTCGATTTGGAGAGAAAATCCCATCCGATACAATGCAACCACCAAAACAAATTTAGAAGTCCAAACCATAATGATTTTAGTAACATTTTACAACTAACTAATCAATAGAAAAAAAAAACAATACAATAAATAATCCATTAATAACCCAAATTTTTTCTTTAAACAACCAATGCTACTCATTCCATCAACCAATAAAAATAATCTCTTTCAAAAAAACCATTTCCAACCATTTCTCCAACAATTTTTTTACAAGACAAAAGTTCTCCAACAACCCTAAAAATGGGATTAGGGTTATGTTTGAAATAAACCAATCTAGGGTTTCTAATATAAAATTTCATATAGACAGAATGTAATACAAATATCACATATACAGTGAATATAACATGAACGAAGAAAAGAAAAGGAGGGGATCTAACCTTCTTTGTTGAATGTGGTGAAAGGAGACGTTGAAATCGGGAGCCGCGATAGGGGGTAGAACTGGGATCGGTGGAAGAAGGAGATGGTTCCGCTGAGGCCTTTGAACGGTGAGATCGGTGGATCGGAACAGACGCCGGAGGATGGGGGAGTTTTGGAGATGGAGGGGAGAGGGAAAAATGAAAAGAAAAACGGAAGGGAAAGGGAGACTGACGAGGAAGATGAGAAACTTAGTGGGGGTGGGATTGAAATTCTAAATCATCTTTTATATATTGGGGTGGGATAGGGTATCTTATCATTTGTAGTGGGTGGATAAATTAACGGGGTGGGGATCATATAAAATGGGGTTGTAATACCCGCCCCCTTTCGATATACTTTTGATCGGAGAACTAAATTCATTAACCCTATATATTGTCTAAAAAGAAAAAATAGATGAAAATGTGTTTAGACCTGAGCTTGAAAAATTTTAATTTTTTATACGCAGAATCTATTTAAAATCATATCAGACAGTACTTCTAATAAGATATATACTTCATTAAACTGATTGACAAAGACAGATTGCAAATTGGATTGGAAAAAAAAAAATCAAAGGAAACACAAAGAGAGTTCAACATTAGGCGGAGGATCCCATCCAAGACGGAACTGTAGCAACTGAGTTCATCTTCAGTCGCCCCAAAATAAATTAATTAATTAAAAATTTATACACTACGGTTTACGATTCGAAGTTTCAATGCTTCGTTTTTACTGTCTGTGTTTGTGAAGCAATCTCTCTCTCTCTACACCACCTACCGCTTCCATTGATCTCTCTCTCTCTCTCATCAGTTCTTCCTATGTTACATCACCCACTCGGCCATTATAAGATCCGAGAGGGATTCTCTCTCCTTCTACAGTCTGGGTGTCCCCCGTCCGAACCCAGATCCGGAGATCCATTGTCCCTCCACCGCCGTCTCCGCCTCCGACGACCTCAAACGGAGACCTGTCGGCGACTATGGGGGTTGTTGGCCCCGTCTATCGGTGCTTGTTTTGGGTTCTGGTGACGAGTGAGTAGAGTTTGCGGAAGATCAGTGGCTGTTCTTTTAAAAGGTAAATCTTTTAATGGGTTCTAGTGGAATTGTTGTTTTTGATCTATTTGAATCTGGGTTTGTTAATTCGTGGATGTGACATGGTTTTTTTTTATGATTTTTTTTTTTGGATTTTTATGTTTTATTCTTGTGTAATTGGGATTTTGTGTTTGACATTGCCTGGTTTTTATGTTTTGATAGGTTGTGATTTTTTTGAATTATTAATTATGGATTAAAAGTGCTATTGTAGACCACATTGGATATTTTTGTAACTGAATCATGTGTTGATAATCCCTTCTTTAGTGAGTGTGTACCATTTGTCAACAAATATGAGATTAGTATTGAAAGAACGGACCTTTATTGTGCTTCAGTTTTAATTGTATGGGTTTGATTGACAGATTTGTTCTTTTGTTTCTGTTTCTGTATTTTGACTCTTGGAAGGGGTTCAATTGTTTTATGTTGTTCTATAGTAATTAATGAGCATGAAATGGAAACAATTAGGATGGTTTGAGTGTTTTTTTTTTGGTGGGTATGGCTTGAGTATTGATTGTACTGATTCTTTCTTTATTCATAACTGTTTTTTTTTTTTTTTTGCTTTGGACATTGGAACAAACCTATAGTCATCTTGAAGAGAAAAAAAATGGTGAAATTTGATAAGATAAGATAAGATAGTTGTTCTCTCTTTTTTATTTGGTGTCATCTTTCTTTCATAGAAGTGGACTGGGATATATTTTAATTTCCATCATTGGGAATGCAGTGGTATTGTTTATTTTTCCTTTTTGGTAAGTGTTCGATTAGGTGATTGCATTATTTCCATCAGTTTGATTAGGAAAGCTGGTATTGGATCCATGCATAAGCAGTTCTATCCATTTTTTCCTGTCTCATTAACTTGCTAAAGTGTCTTGCTTACTAAAACATTATTTTGTTGTTTCTTTGTTTTGTTTACTTTTTCATTGAGTCTTGCATAACAGGAACACTGGAAACAATGACGTTTTGTATTTCTCTTCAATGGATTAAATTATTATATTTTCACTTAATGGATTAGGTATTGGACCATTTGCCCACACACTTGTGTTCAACAACAAATTATTTTGTTTAATGTCTTTTGGTTTTTGTGCTTTTTCTAAAATATATTATCAATATCTGCTTTCTTGAAGATATCTTAGATTTGCATGGTAGTTTGTGGGAATATGTACATACATTGTAACTCATACATGTGGCAAAGAAAATATTTCCTTTTTAGCTGACTATTTTTACATATACTTTTTTCTTTTTGGTAGGGAATTTAGTAGGCACTAGGCAGGTATAAAATGTCTTCAGACAGCTCTCTTAATGGCCAACTATCTGAGAAGACATTTCTCTTTGGTATGAAGCTGTGGGTTGTGATTGGGATAGGGGTTGGCGTCTCCATCGTTCTGATACTTCTCTTACTAGTCATGTGTCTCTCTGGGTGGAAGAAATCGAGAACGGTTTCATCGAACCCCCCAAACACTCAAATTCCAACAGTTTCAAAGGAAATCAAAGAAGTGAGAGTGGAGCAAGTGACATACAATGATTTCGTCACACATGATGGTATACTTAGTGAGAAGGAGTCAGACAAGGTTGTGCTCCATTTGGGTATGAATAACAATCATTCGGGCTCATTCCATCGTGTCGATAGGGATTGCAGTTCTCAATCCGGAGAAGAAGGAAGTTCAAGAACCATAAACACTTACAAGCCTTCACCTTTGACGGGGCTCCCTGAGTTCTCACACCTTGGGTGGGGCCATTGGTTCACATTGAGGGACCTAGAACTCGCAACAAATCGATTTGCGAGAGATAATGTGCTCGGGGAGGGTGGATATGGTGTTGTGTACCGTGGTCATTTGATTAATGGAACTCCTGTAGCAGTTAAGAAGCTCCTCAACAATCTGTAAGTTCTTGTGACTTAAGTTTGTCTTTTATTTCCGTTCTTGGTTTATTCATCTTGTATTTATAATATTCTGTCATTGATTTGCAACATTTTTTTTTGCAGAGGTCAAGCAGAGAAGGAGTTTAGGGTGGAAGTAGAGGCTATTGGGCATGTACGCCATAAAAACTTGGTTCGGCTTCTTGGATACTGTGTCGAGGGCACCCAAAGGTGTGGCCTGATTGATTTTTATTTCTTACTTCGAATTGGTGCCCTTTGGTTTCTCTCTTCCCATATTACTGCATTAGACACTAACTTTTGGTGCTACACACAACACAAGTTGATGCCAAGCATGTAATGGCTACTTGATGGATTTATTATCTTATTGTTATAAATTGGTAGCTACTGAGAATAAATTGAGATATGATCATTTAGTGGCCGGTAAGTGTTTCATATCAGTTGTATGATTCCATTATATGCATTAGCTTGATCAACGCTAAGCCTTTGTTCTTCGATATATGCAATAAGCAATATATGATTTTCAAATAGATTTTTTATTTGCAAAAGTTAACTATGAAGGGATTATATTCCTTTTTTTTTCCAAAAGAAGGTTAGTGTATGAGATTAAACTCTTATAATGTTCATCAATCGATCTATCCCTCTACATGTATAAAATTAAATATCCATTGCTTATTATTTATTCAGGATGCTAGTTTATGAATATGTCAACAATGGAAACCTGGAGCAGTGGCTTCATGGAGCTATGCGACAACGTGGTTCTCTTACTTGGGATGCTCGCATAAAGATTCTCACTGGCACAGCCAAAGCGTAAGTGCTGCTTTTACGTCTTTGCGTTCTTTGGTTTGTCAGTATTAAAGGCTTTTACATCTATGGGTAGCCTTTTGGTTCTTTCAGTAATTACTTTGTTCTTATTGGGTGTCTCAGTAACCTATTTAGATTGAATTCCATCGAAAATGTGGTATCATTTTTGCAGTCTCGCATATTTACACGAGGCCATTGAACCAAAAGTGGTGCATAGAGACATCAAATCAAGTAATATTTTGATCGATGATGAATTCGATGCCAAGGTATCTGATTTTGGGCTGGCCAAGTTGTTGGGTGCTGGAAAAAGCCATATTACGACTCGAGTGATGGGAACCTTTGGGTATGTCTTCAAATTTATTGTCATTAAATATATGTCCCAACGTTCATTTTATATCTTTTCAACTTATTGAAAATTGAGGCATGGAAACTTTGTTGTTCATGCAGTTATGTGGCTCCAGAATATGCAAACACTGGACTTCTGAATGAAAAGAGTGACATCTATAGTTTCGGAGTTCTTCTATTGGAAGCAATTACTGGCAGAGATCCAGTCGATTATAGTCGCTCTGCGCATGAGGTACAAAAAGATAACTCATCACCATGTAATTGAGACAATTTTTATATCTAGTACACAAATTTCACCTGAGTCCATTTATATATGATATTAGGTTATGATCACACCGTATGTCCATATTTATATTCACTGTTTAAGCTTTTGACATTTTCAGGATCTTATGAGCAACATCCAGTGATGTATTTTACGTTTAATTTTAAATATTTAGTTTGCAGAAGTGCCCTAACTGGGATTATTCTCTTCTCTCCTGTTTATTTTTTACCAAATTATTTATTCAAGGATAATGTTACACTCAGTAGGAATCATTCCTAAAGTCACTTTTGCAGTTCCAACATGTTTTTTTTTTTTTTTTTGGAAGATGCAACTTGCCTACATAGAGTGAATTGAATGCATATTTTCTCTGATGGAGTATATACTCGCCTAACTGAGCATTTACCTACTAGAGATTTCATTTACCCACTAGAGATTTCATATATTGAGTTGGGATTGTTGTATCAACACCTTTTTTTTTATAACTTGTGGTGGTTATAGGTGAATCTTGTTGATTGGCTCAAGATGATGGTGGGCAGCAGGCGTTCAGAAGAAGTGGTCGACCCTGATATCGAAACAAGGCCTTCGACAAGAGCCCTTAAGCGAGCCCTTCTGACGGCTCTGAGGTGCGTCGATCCAGATTCGGAAAAGAGACCTAAGATGAGCCAGGTTGTCCGGATGCTGGAATCCGATGATCCTATACCGCGTGAGGTACTACTCATTCTCACAAGTCACAAGAGATTATATCAGTCCTCTTAGGGACTTTTAACACTGACTCAACTTGGTTCATGTCATTTCTAAATTATGCAGGATAGAAGGCGCCGCAGAAACAGAAGTGGGAGCGCTGATATTGAATCCCAGAACTCCGATACAGACAAAAGTGACAACCCTGATTCAAGTTCTGATAACCGGAGGATCAGATCATCGGCGAACAAGTAAAACTTCCAAAGAAAAACTGGGAGGATCTGTTTATCTAATCTCCATTACATTCTTCTGAACCCCTGCCTTTTTCCAGTCCTGTGTCTACTGTTTTTAATTCATCTCTTGTAGATCTGATACAGGTAGTTTTACATTTTTTAGTTTTGTTTAAAATCTTTTGGTGTATGTATTGGTGCTGTTTAATGCTGGGAACTTCAATGTGTGTACAGGTAAGTAGTAGTGGTATAGAATTTGTATTGTGATTGTGATTTTTCTAGTAGACTGATGAGAAGTAAAATGTATAATCAGCTTTTGATGATCAATTGGATGAACATTGTTCAAGTGAAGATTTTCCTCCTGAGCAATCAAAGTGCCAGAAAAAAAAGGATCATGTACAATAATATAACGAACCAGTTAAAACGATACTGACATAAATCATCTACAAACTAGAAACAATTGCAAGCAAGCCAAAGTGAAAGGTGGGTGGGGAAATTCAATGACTGGGAGTCTCACCGGGAGGACCAGCCCGGGTGCTCAAAAGAGGCTGGAGAGCTTTGACTACGATGCTCATGTTCGGTCTGAAATCAGATTCGTATTGCACACACAAGGCGGCCACCGCAGCCATCTGTTTGAATCAGAGAGCAATCAGCAAAACACACTGCGCAAAAACTATCACAACTGTTCAATTTCATGTAATCACCCCAGGAAATACCTTTGCGACAGCCTTGGGAGGGTATTCACCTCCTAATCTATGGTCAACACACTGCCTCACCTTGTCCTCACTTAGTCTTGGTGTGGCCTGCAAATGTTCCATATATATTTCATTGGCAAGTGAACGACAGTATGAAATCTAACAAACATGAAATGCATAGAAAACACGGTACCCATGTCACAAGGCTCTGCTGGCCACGTGGTAACGTATGGTCTACAGGTTTGCGACCAGTTAAGAGCTCCAATAGAACAACACCGAAGCTGTATACATCACTTTTCGAGCTAAGCTGCCCAGTCATTGCATACCTGCAACATGATGTATTAAATTAAAGTTGCAACAGATTGATCAGAGCCAATAAATGGAAATACTGATTTTGCTTTGAGATTAGGACTATTAATGAACTTACTCAGGGGCGTGATATCCAAAGGTTCCAAGAACACGGGTGGAGTGAAGCCGTGCGGCCATATCAGGAGCTTGATTAGACAAGTCAAAATCAGCTATCTTGGCAACATCATCATCAAAAAGGAGTATGTTGCTGGACTTGATGTCGCGATGAATGACATGAGGTTGTGCCTTTTCATGTAGGTATTCAAGCCCCCTTGCAGCTCCTACGGCAATTTTTACTCGTTGGGCCCATGAAAGAACTGGACCTGGTTGTGCTCCCTTAACACCTTTCCGGCCTGTAATCAATATATCATCACACCATTACTTGTATTTGTATAGTTGAGTAGCATAAAATCAACTTTACCAAGTGCAAACACAGACCCTTCACTACTACACAGCCAAGGTGGCAAAAAGATTTGGCCAAACAGGTGAGATAATGCATAGGAATTATTTGAACAGTTAAAATTAATGACCAGAAATTATGAATATTATGCAAGTTAATTTCCAACTAACTTGGTACTATAATGAAGTCAATGAGACAGTGAAATGATGGTGCGTGTAAGAAAATGGTCAAGATATCACTGATAACATGCTCCATGGAAAAATGGTATTTCAATTTGGTAATCTAGTTAATCATTAAAAAATTTAAAAATTCATAAGATCATAGTCAATTTTAACACTGGCACACACATAAAACATCCATACAAAAGATATATAATAATTCTTTGATCAGACATTCTCAAAAAATAATATGGTGACTGACTGAAATTCACTGCCTTCTGAGTCTTAATGTTGCGGCAGTCTGCAACAATATTCAACCACTACCTGCAGTAATACATTTCAAGGCTTTATAATTTCTTTATAAAAAGGCATATAGTGATTTCTAAAGAGGTTGCTTCTAGAAAATAGGTGATGTGAACACTCTTTTTCAAAGGAATGGCGGGATCTAACTTTCAGATGAAACTCCAAGAAACGAAAAATGAGAAAGGACCCCAAGGGTCACTCCTTATAAATGGAAGATATGAAAATGATTAGCCTATACTATAACATGTATTTTTGTTTTCTGTTTTCTGTGTGATGCCTTGGGTATTACCCTATTACTGTTCCTTTCTTAGAAGACATCTTATATTCTTATGCACTTTTTGAATATTCTCCATCATACGTAATGTTTTTGGAAACATCCCACCTTTCCTTTTAAAAAAAAGACTACAAAACAGAAACTACAAGGAAACTCTATATAAACCAGAAAATGATGAAGGTCATAGGAAGTGAGCAAATGTTGCTGGGATGATACCAGTGCAGGGTAAAGGATACACTCATGCATTTTCTAAGACTCTGAACTTAATTTAGACCACATGTTTCTTTGTAAAAAATAACACAGGGCAATTTCTTACCATGAAGAATATCATGAAGGGATCCCATTGTTGCAAACTCATAAGCAAGGACACGGCTACCATCAATGGAATACCCAACAAGCTCAACAATATTTTCATGTTTCAATCTTGATACCATGGACACCTGAAATGTCTATTTATCAGCATGTGCAATATCAAAGAGACCGTGTCAGTTAAGTATAAGGTCACAAAAACAAAACCTGTGCTAGAAATTCTTGGTCAGGTTGCTTACTGGCATCCAACTTTTTAATAGCTGCAGCCCTGCCACTTTTCAGGACACCATAATACACTCTGCCATATGAACCCTCCCCAATTAAAGCCTTGGTTCCAAAATTATCGGTTATTTCTTTCAGTTCATCAACTGGTATAGCAGGAACCGCAGGAGGCAGGACTTTTACAGGTGGAGCACCCTTGGGAGCAGGATCTGTTGCACGATAACCTCCGTCTTGGCCTGCAACATGATTTTGCACTCCATTGATCACGGATTCAAAAGGTTAACAAAAAGAAGAAGTAGAAGGATTGAAGTGGGAGAGAGAAATCAAGAATATATCAACACGTGAATGTACAAATCCAAAACCCTATGATATTGATAGCTGAAAATGACAGAGATGACTGGACAGACAAACAGTGAGAATTCATTTGATATTCACCAAGGAGCAGGAATCAATGTGCCACTTCTTCCCTCTACATAAAAGATGTTCCATTGTTCTCTTTCATGTACATAATGCATTTTTAAAAATAGAAAGGAAGATAAAAATAACATCAGAACTGGATTTGTATACTCCTAACTCAGGGAACTGCTAATCAAATGTCCACTTAGCATTGGCTCACAGTGATGAGTTCATTTTTGTTTGTAGATGGAGACGCGTCAGTAAGCAATCATAGGAGGAGCCCACCACAAAATTCTGCTTTGTTCAGGGTTTACATTAAGTTTTGTCAAGTTGAGAAATTCATTTCATCAAAATATCAACTTGTTCAGCATGAATACAAATCAACATCCTTGTTACCTTATTGCCCTTATTCATGAGAAACAAGAATCAGTTATTCTATGAATGACATCAAAGGAAGGGTCCAATATTTCACTACTAGTGATTTGGCCAGAAGGAAAGCTGTCATAGTCCATACTGATTTTGAAAAAAAAAAACTTTCTTCATTACATTCACAGCTATTAAGCACAACACAGAATCACTTCGTCCAATCTAGATCACTTATAATATGAATCGGCATGCCACTGATATAGAGATAGCATTAGATGGTATGATTACATTATGTCAAATTCTTTTTTAAAATTTGTTGTCATAAATCCACCACATGTGCAATCTAGATTCCTTTCTCTGAATGTAAAAGGAAGCATGCTGAATTGGTTGCATGGCATTTTTGAATCTTAGTAGTCTAATTAGCTTTTCCTGGTATTTCAATTTCTGCTCTCCATAGTTCTTGTGTTGAATATCAGATTATCCATGATAATAAAAAAAAGAGGACCCATATTGCCACTTGCTTACTCGTTTACCTGGTGCATTATGAGCCACAAAATGCCCTCTGTTATCTCTTGCGTTATGGTCATCTTCAGCTCCACAGCATGAAAAGCAAGACATCCTCTCAGGCTCCACAAGTCACCACCCTTTGAAAAAGAAGCAACCTTCCACTTTCCACGAAAAGAGAACTGCTCATAATTGATAATTCAAGACAAGTTAAATGAGAAAACAGCCCCAAGCAAGTTTCTCCAACAATCACTGCTTGATATCTTTGGAAGTTCATAACAATATACCAAACTACTAAAAAGGCTATCAAGAAATATGCATAACTTTAATTCAAACATACTCTCGTGCGCAGGGGTAGCACCACATTGTATGTGATGGGGTCAATTGATCCCATCACACTTTTTTTTAAAAAAAATCAAATTATTACTGTCACATTTTCAAATCATGGCAACCCAGCTCACCAGTGACTCTGCCCAACCCAGATTTTATACTTAAAATCTTCAAATTACCCCTGTTACGGTGTTATCATCGAGGATAATTGTAAAAGTTTATATATTGGAAACCTTATCTCCTTTCTTTGATGGTTTATTTGTTTACTAATGTAAGTTGTTATTCTATTTTCAAAAAAAAGTTTATGTTTTTATAAATATATGATAAGAGTATATTTTTTGTAAATTTTGTGAAATTTATTTTTTTAAATGACCCCATCTATGAAAATTCTTGGAGCCGCCATTGCTCTGGCGGGATTGGATTCAAATAATCTACAACAAAACAAGGTGCGGCATTTCCATACTGTATAATGTGTTCGACATGGACAACGCCAACCTTACACTCGGTTCATCAGAATACGCATTTCCTTTATGAAGCACGTCGAATTAGACTAATAGTACGAAAATTAATACTGCTCAGAATTCTACGAGGTGTTGATTCACGAAACTTCGCGAGATCGATTTGTTCAAACACTAGAAATCCTTCAATTCGTTCGATCATTCAAAACAAAACAAATAAAAATGTCCATAGTTAGTGGAGATCTTCACCAGACCATGACATAAAAAGAAATAAAGAATTCAAATGCAATCTCAATCATCCACAGTCGATGATTTCTACAAAAACACGATCATGAGACATTCGAAACCGCAAAAAATCCAAAACCGTGGTTTTACATATTTGGAAGCAGAAACAACAGTGAAACTTATAAGCAGAACTAGAGTCAACATTCAATCGAATAGAAACACTTAACAGTAGAAATCCAGAACAGACGAGTTGATGATCTGAAAACCTAGATCGATCCAGAGCAGGCGATGCACTGTGATACGATATTTATTATCGAGGGGAGAGAGAGAGAGAGAGAGAGAGAGAGGTGCTAAAGCGGAAAGCGAGAGAATCGGATTCGGACCGTGTTTCAATTTATGAAAAGGGAAAATGCCAAATAACCCCCTGTAAATCGTTCAAAATTCATATAACCCCTTACTTTTCTTGAAGTTTATATAACAGTTTGAAAACACCCATGTAAATTTAAATTTAAGTAATCCCTTAACGTTAATTTGACAATGAGTTAAGGTTTTGAAGATAAATTTTCATAATTTTAAAAGATAAAAAATTTATCAAATTTATTCATATTTGTAGTTGTCAAAATTGGGACAAAAAGTTGAAATAAATGTTATCTCAGCCTTTAAGTGGAACAAAAAATTCTTATTTTTATTTTAAAATTAGGATAATTGTATGCAGTTTATCCTGATTTTTTTATATACCAAATAAGGATAAGTTGTCATCCCACTAATTTATCTCCATAATTATCTTTATCCCACCACTTATTTCCTTGTCAAACCAGCCATTAATTAAACTTTTCGTTGATAGATGAACTCTAATTGAAAACATTGTATACTAAAAATACTCTAGTTAAAAATGTGAAAAACTCATTATAATGACAATTTTACCCCTCCAAACAAATTATAAAACCCTATATACAGGGATAAAATCGTCATTTATAAAAGACTTTTTGTATTTTTAACCCAATGTTTGGAGTTTTTAGTATATTGTATTTTTAGTTAGGGTTAAACAAACAAAATATTCTCATAATATTTCTATTATTTTAATTAAAATTTAACTCAAGGTAGATGATTTTAGGGTTATAAAGTCAGAGGTTTATATGGATTTTGAGTAACTTATAGGGGTTATATGAATTTATCTCTTATAATAAATAAATAAATATTCGCCTAAATAAGACTGATATTTATTAGGGCATGTCTATCCCCACTAGTCAATTCGCTGAGCCCACCAATAAAAAAATTACGTATGTTTAGTTTGAAAAACATTCATCCCATCGATTTAATCGATCGTCGCATTGTTAATTTTTCTTTATAACACTCAACAGACGATCTATCGACCATTATTTAAGTCATTCAGCATAATCCTATCAACTAATGTTTATAGCATTCAACAATATGTTTGTCGATCTAAGATTTCTAGATCGACACTGAATATGTCAACGAAAAAACTTGAAAAACTAAATATGAATCTATTTTTTTCTAAAGTATAAGAAAACATTAACCAAAATCCCCCTCTCTTCTCTCATGATCTATTAACAAATTTCATTCTTTTGTTGTGGTGGATTCAAAATTGAAAAAATTAACCTTCAACACAAAACCATTAATTGATTATATCAAACAAACTAATCAACTCTCTCCTAAACCCATACGAAAATCAAATATTAATAAAAGAAAAATAAAAAATCAAAACAAACTTAGTTTACATGAACTCTAATAATAAGATTGGTTGTAATAGGAAGAGAAGATGAGAAACAAAGATGGAAGGATAGCGCCACCACCTTGGTGTGCCAATGTTAGCGACAGAGAGAACGTGGCGGGGTGAATCTCATCTATGAGGAGGGGAGAAAATAGTGAGAGTAGATGAGAGAAGGGGTGAGAGAAGAAAAATCTATTGCAAAAAATGAGGGTGATGGGTTAGGATTGGATAGGATTTGAATAAAAAAAGGTAGTGGGTTTAGAAATAACAAAAATCTTAGGTGGTGCGCATAGATTTGCCTCTCGTATATACAATCAGGGTACGCCACGTGTCCACTCAAGAGACAGATGTTTTACCGTCTTTGACCTCTGCAGTTGGTTTTAAGATGTTGTTTAGGTGCTCCGCGGTGAGGACTAGCGTCCGTGTCACTTCTTTTCATCGTTTTTTGAACCGTCCGATCTGTCTCTGGGTTTGGACGGACTGTCCAGATCATCCCACCGTTGCGTACACTTACACTTGGGACTGTATACGGTGACTAAAATGCACTTGGTTTGGTTATAATATCGAGATTGCCACTGGTTGTTCGTTCAGTCGACGGTCCTGATAGGCTGATGGCACTCAAAATTAGGGCCAATTAATATATACTTATAAATTATAATAACTTATATAAGACGCCGGTTATAATTTATAAAATATAAATTAATTCTTCGTCAATGATTGATGGAGAGTTCCCTCTGCCCCGATTTCATCATTTAATTTATTTCCTTGCCTAGGGCACTCTCTTAATATATATTTAAGGACAGATGTTTATCATTCTCTCAA
The DNA here is from genome assembly GCA_030737845.1 of Acorus calamus. NCBI lineage: Eukaryota > Viridiplantae > Streptophyta > Magnoliopsida > Acorales > Acoraceae > Acorus > Acorus calamus. Next base: position 12,298,537 of record CM060861.1, on the reverse strand, counting down.
AAAAAAAAAAAAAATTTATAGAGAATTATCTTATTTTCCACTTTTTTATTTAATAATTATTAAATTAAATATGAAAATAAAAATTTAAAAATATCAAAACCAGTCACTTTTTAAAATTATACAAGACAAAAGTATCATTTTACAATTTGGCGAATTAAAAAAGGGGTTTTTGCATGTATATCATCCAAGAACATGCTATTTAATATATATCACTTCAAATAAACTATTTATTTTTATGTCATTAAAATATATATAACTTATGCAAATTTACCATTCTAGTTAACTTCCATCCAAATTTTCATTATAACCGTTAAATTTTTAGAGAACAGATCAAATTACCCTTATTTGTTTTTTATTTTTTTTTGTATATTTATCTTTACCAAAATACAATATTTATAAAAATAAAATATATTAATTTTAACATGAAAATGATAAATTTCATCTAAAATCCAAAAACATAAAAATTAATCATAAAAACTATATATTAGCATAGATATAATTATATTAATAAACATGAAATAAAATTATTTTGAGAACAATTAATAATATATATTATAAAATACAATTTAAAAAAATTAGATCTTGATTCGAAGAAAAGGAAAGAAGTAAGGGTGAATGGCTCACGATTGATTAGAAAGAACATAAATTAATTAGATTATTATGTTTAATTATTTACATTATGACAAAAAATATTATATGTTAAGGTTATTTTTGTCAATTTTATTTCTTGGTTAAGAAACTAATTAATTAAGGCCTATTTTGGTTAATATTGATAAAAGAGGGGCACATTTTTAATTAAGAAAAAAATATAATGGTATAAAAATAAATATATAATTTGTGGTGGCATAAAAATAGATACCATATTGTTTTATAGTATACATGCAAAAAACCTATTAAAAAAACTAACATTATCTTATGTAATTAAATCCTTTCAGTGGCTTTCACCCTTATTAGGTTATTGATTTATACTTCTTATAACATTTTTCCTATAATAAATTATAGGAAAATTTCAAGGATTTAATTATATAAGAAAAAATTTGAGAGATATTTTTAAGGATTTAATTACATAAGGGTATGTTAGTCTTTTTAATTTTTAAAATTGTGAATGAGATTTTTTTAGGTATAATTTTAAACAATAGCTGATCTGGGTTTTTGTAACTTTTAGAATATTTTTTTTTATATTTTCCCATTAAATATACCAAAGAATATGAATTAGTATACATCATTAAGCTGTAGGGAAATTTAATAGGAGTAAGTAAAGATTAGATATTTTATCACATGTATAACAACTGGATGACACGTGTCCAATAAATAATTAACAATAATTCATAAATTGAAAATATATTGATATGTCCATAATGATTTTCATAAGTATATCTTGATATAAATTTTTTAGCGTTAATACATTCAGTTTGTTTTGCAATCTATTTTACAGCATCATACATTATGAAAGCATAGTATATATTGCGATATCAAAATGTATAAAATTATATCATAGTGTATGGAATAAAAAAAATTTTCTAAAATGAAAAAAAATATATAAATGTATCTTAGTATATATTCCATTTCATACAACATGTATTTCAATAGTAGAGTGTATGAATTTAAAAAGAAAAAGAAAAATGGTGTGCATTGCAAATGGGGTTTACACAAGGTGCCGGACGTATTATTTTCCTAAAAATTTTCTACAGTGCTGTTACACTCTATTTTTTTACAGTTCAAATTACAATCTTTATACTTCGTTACAGATTCAATGAAACATATACCTCATTAGACAATTAATATTTATACGTCGCTAATTTTTTTCTTACACTTACTAATGATGAGTTCATTCAACTTAAAATAGGCCAATATACATTTTTTTATTAAAGCATATACATCATTAAATGATATTTATAATTAAAAAAAATAAAAATATGTGTGATATGAGTTTTGATCGATAAAAATGACTAAATATAATATTTTTCAATTTGCTACGATTTGACTGCTTTGATGGGCCAATATGCTCAATCTAAAGAAGCCCGAGTACTGTACCTCCATTGGTGCTGATGGGTGTAGGGGTGATAAACGAGCCGAACGAGCTGAGCTTTGACATGCTCAAGCTCGGCTCGTTTATAAACGAGTCGAGCCGAGCTCACGAGCCTCAACGAGCTTAGCGTTCTTTTTTCATTTTAGGATTTTTGGGGGTTGAAAATAAAATTTTAACCTAAATTAGTTAAGTTCATGACTTAAACGAGCATAACTTTGTATTGATTTAATGTTCTGATTTTATAAATGAGTTTAGTTAAGCTTCAACTAAGTTTTTATAACACAAACAATTCGAGTTTGAACATAAATGAAGTTCGATCCAGGTTCCGAGTCTAATCGAGTTTTAAAAATTGTTCAAGCTCGCTCATTTATTTAATTGAACGAGCCCGAACGAGCTCAAATTAAGTCGAGCCCGGCTTGATTCGTTTATCAGCTCTATTCAACCACCCCCCCCCCCCCAATATAGGTGCACGCTGCACTATTGCGCACCCTAACTAATCTAAAGGTGCATTTGTTTTGATATAAAATTCACATGGTGATTGAAGAATGATTTCTGTAATCGTCTTAAAATCTTGATTTTTTTGGATTAGCCTAAAAAGAAAGTACGTTGTTTTTCATATATCATTTATCTTCACAGGTATTCTCAAAGTTTCACTAGACATTTTTTATGATAGAAATATAAAAAAATTATAATCTATATGATATATCAAAAAAATTAAATGGTTTTAAATCATAATAAATATCTTAATATTTATCAATACGTAAAATATACTTTATTTATTTTAAAAGATATGATAAATATTTTTAAAATATATAATAAGCATTATTTAAGATATTTTGAAATATAATAAAATTTTTAAAAAATTTATTAGCTAATATGACATTAAGTAAATGTGTGAATCTTATGGACACATCAAGTGTCAGGGCTAAAGTAATATCATTTTTAATGAAATATGGTATACCGCTTCAACACAAAACATATACACTTTTCATTTATTCGTTCAGGGTTATTTTTACAAAAAGAATGTCATTTATAAAAAAAAAAAGGTCATTTATAAATAATGTCATCAAAATAGTGACATTTACATGGAACGTAATACTCAAGAGTGGCATCAATGAAGCCAGATTCTTATATCAGCATAAATAACTGTTGTATGTTTAAATGCCCACTAGTTTTTTCTTTTTTTCATTTTTGCCATTTACCGTCGACAGCGCATCCTCCTCCACCTCCGCACCCAAGAAGCCTAACATGTCCTTTGTCGCCATGACATAATACGTCTTCATCTGAATTTTTAGGAAAGGGAATAATCACCGGTTTGCGTTTGGTTTGTCACTTGTCAGCCCAAATATCAATTTAACATGTTTGTCGTGCCATGCCGTGCTAGGCAGACCTATTTTACATGAATTTTTTTTATAACAATACATAATGATGAGATTGTCATGAGTATGGATTAATGACCCGTGTTTATCAAAATACACTAATAAGATTTTTATTAATAATTTATTATTGTATTTTGATAGAATTTTATTAATATATTTTGCGTTTTCCAACTACGATCGAACGCACTAGCGGTGGTGATGCTATAGACACTGCACTGATCGAACGGTTGTCGTTGATTTGGACCGAAAAGCAAGACCAATCTCGTGTTCCACTCATCCCATCCTCGACTGAAAAATGGACTCAGTTGGACAATTTTGACCGTCCAACAAAGCGGAGTAAAGAGCGTATAAAATAAAGAAGAGACAGCATAACCAACCGACTCGTTTATTTTTCAATTCCTCGAATAGGAAACTCGATTGGTACCCTATTTAAGGCCTCTTCGTCCTCTACTTTTGGTCTTTATAGAGATTTTCTTCATCGTTTCCTCTCTTCAAGAGGCTTCGCTAGGGTTTCCATTTCGACGACGAGGACCTTCGAAGGGGATCACAAAATCCGGTCCAGTTCAGATTGCCTTCATCGGATCCGTAGATCTGGTATGCATAGCTTTGTAAACGTTTTTCCTTTACCGTCCGGGGTCACTCGAGCTCCAGCTCGGCCTTTCATGGCGATTGGGTTGTATGTTGTATCGTCGATGGTTTCTTGTCTGGTATCCGGACATGGAGGGACCCAGTTCAGGTTTTGATTTTTTTTTTTTTGCTTTGTTTCGTGGTGTTCGTACATGTTGAAATCTCATGTTATGTTGATGTTTGAGGTGTTTGATTGGCATGTATGGATTGATTGAGACTCTGTTTTAGCTGAGAGTGTCGATTCTTGTGTAATTGGAAAAAAAAATCTGTAACTAAATGATTCATTAGTTTCAGTTTATTTTGAATTGATTATATGAGAGCATAATTTATAGTTTGTATTTTCAGATGCCTTTAATATAATCTATGTTAAGGTTTTGTTGCCTTTGAATAAAAGGTTGGTATTGCAAGATTATATAAAGTGCCTACTCTTAATGGAGAAAAGAAGAGTTATGCAAGACTGAGTTTGATGGAATTTCATGCTGATATGAATGATGGTGTTGGTAATTGATATGTCCATGGATTGTGGATTTGCGGTTTATTTATGCTTTCAATGAATATCATATTTTTGTTGAAGAATTCTAGCATTGGTTTGTATATTATTTGTTAAGATTGTTCTGCGAGGGACCTGATACATGCATTTATCACGCAAGAACGGAGTTTTCGGGTGCGTTCAGTAGCGTGATTGCAGAAGTGATTCCACAGAATCCGAGTTTTAAAACTAATTATGCAGGAAGCTCAACCCCCCCCCCCCCCCCCCCCCCCCCCCCCCCCCCCCCCCCCCCCCCCCCCCCAGCTTTTGGAAATCGCAGTTTTTGGGCACTATTTGCCTGAAATATGTTTGTAGGAAGTTATTACAGTAAAACTATTTGGTTGCATAATTGTAGAAGTAGTTTCTTACAAACATAAAAACTGTGCAATCACGGAATCAAATGCGCCCTTCTTGTAACATAGTATTATATGCCTGCTTACATGGTTAAGGACAAAGTGTGTAAGCACAATATGAAGACATGTATGTTCTACCCTTGAGTACATTCATATATTAATTTGTTGTCTCTATGTGTATCTTGTTCTGTAGGATGAATATAGAGCAATGTTTTTTAGGGGTCTAGGTGAAACAATATGCTACTCATGTTTAATATGTACGGAGGTGTTCGTTTGCTTAGAAAATCGAAACTGGTTAGGTTTGCAGTTTGAATATGGCAAGTTAGATGTATTGATCTTAATTTTTTCCTAGAAGTATCATTTTGAATTTATGACTAAGGTTGCATTTGGTTGCATGATTGCAAAACTGATTTTAGGCAAAAACTGGATTTAAAACTGATTTTGCAGAAAATTGCCTCTCCACAGCTTCTGAAAAACTCAGGTTTGGGCCTTTTATCACATAAATATGTCTACAGTTCTTTGTCTTAGTTTTTCCGTTTGGAAACGGGTTTAGGAAAAGCAGCTTTACAAACCCGAAAGCTGCCCAAACCAGTTTCCAAACGGGCCCTAAGTCTTATCTGTGGGTCGATTACACGAACCATTGGAGCCAATTGAAGAAAAACCAACCATCGGCTCAGTTTAATGTGCTAAAAAAAAACCCAACCTGAGCCTGAATCAACTAAAACATGAGTACCATACTTCATTTTGCACCTATTTTTCACATTTTGGTTGATTCGCCAGTCCGCTATCGAACCCATCTCCAACCTTACCTCTGCTGTCTCACTCCTCACTGATACCTCTCTTGTTCATCTGGTCTTTTCCACCAAAGAATTGAGAGATGACAGATCTGGTACGTCATTGGAACCCTATTTTGTTTGCATTGGCCTCCGTGGATGATGACATTGTCACTGAGGAGAAGCAATTGGACGGCTTGGGCTCCAACGTTGTTCAATTTGAAGACAAACTCACATGAAATGTGATTGGTAATTTCTGCACAATAAAAGGTTCTTCATTAATTCAATGTGTTGCAAAGGATATGAATGCATAACACTGGGTGGTGGTTGTTTCTGATTCTGTTGTATCTTTTCTTGTGTGATTTGATTTACTCACCCCTTGTTTCCCTTCCACCAAGTGTACATTCTTCGCTTGTCTATGAAAGCAGCAAGTTATGCCCAAATTTTAGAACGAATTCCTTTTCTGCTCATTGATGTTGCAAAGTTTTCAATTCGACTACTAATCAAGATGAGTCCTTGCAGCAAAAATGCCGAAGGAAAGCAGAGGCCATTCCACATCCAACACGAGATCGAGGGCATCAATTGCTCCATATCCCTGCAACAGCACGAGACACAGAAGCGGAAGCTCTTTCCCCCATAACCCCTTCTCTTCATCCAAGAACCACAACTTAGAAGCGTCAGAATCTTCAGAGGACATCCGAAGGTGGGAAGACGCGAGGTGCCCCGTGTGCATGGAGCACCCCCACAACGCGGTCCTCCTCCTCTGCTCCTCCCATGACAAGGGCTGCTACCCCTTCATGTGCGACACCAGCCACCGCCACTCCAACTGCCTCGACCAGTACCGGAAGGCCTTCTCCGCCGCCCAGAAAGACCAAGACCACCAAGACCCCCAATTCGAAGAAGACCACCAGCAGCCGAAGCAGCTCACGTGCCCACTGTGCCGGGGCCACGTCACAGGCTGGAAGGTTGTCGATTCCGCCAGGAGTTTCATGAATGCGAAGATCCGGACCTGCTCCCTCGAGACATGCTACTTCTCCGGGTCGTACTCGGACCTCCGGAAGCACGCAAGGCACGTGCACCCACGCGTGAGGCCCTCCGACGTCGACCCCGAGAGGGAGCGCGACTGGAGACGCCTCGAGAGGGATCGGGACATGGGGACCTGTTGAGCACCATCCAGTCAGTGTTTGGCGAGGAGCGTGAGCATCCGGAGACTCTCGAGGAGGAGGAGGGGATCGTGTTACCGATCAACAACGGGCAAGTGACGTTCATCCTCCTAGTGCGGGTGGTCCGGTCTCAGCGGCTCGAGAGGAGGAGGAGATTGGGTGGTGGTGGTGGGAGGACGACCCATCTTCCGCATTGGGGGGAGCTGTTCGAGATCGATGAGGAGGAGCAGACGAACAGAGATGCCGAGATGGATGAGTTCGACGAATTGCTCGCCTCCTCGCATAGTGAGACGACGACGACAACTCCTGCTCTGCCAAGCGATGATCGTCAGTCTGAGGCCTCGTGCGATGAGATTGATGGTTAAGCTGCTGCTGTTCTTCTTTGCAGGGACCCTAAATTGTTTATGAAAAATCTGTGATGGTGGACTTGTGCAGGTGGTGGGGATGGTGTTGCTTGGTGGTCTGTTGTGGGGGCTTTTGAGAAGGGGAAGAACTTTATTTATTTATTAATTTTGGTGTTTTTTTTTCCAAGTGTTGGATATGAAAAGTATGCATTGTTTATTTGCTCTAGTTCCAGTTATTTGGCTTGTATATTTAGATTCAGTGTTTTCTTGTCTTTCTTCCAAGTTCGAGCTTGGATGGGTTTTGAGTAATGTTGGGTAATGTGTTGGATATAAGAAACCTTTTTTTTTTGTATTTTATTTTCAAAATTAAATTGAGAAGGTGTTCTGGGGAATCATATCTGAAATTGAGGTTACAAACTTAAAAAATAAAAATTCATAGCAAGGACTCATTTACTAAATTAGGTTTCAATTACCCAACTACATATGTGACTGGTTGGATTTTAGCACATTTACCGTGCAAAAGTGTGGTTTTTATACAAACCAACAACAACATAAATCTTGCATAAAATTTGAACCTCATTGTCCTTTGAATAAGACGACATGTTGGAACAACCTGAACGAGCGTTCGTCAAAGGGTCTGACTCATAATCGTCAACCAAGGCCGCTGCAACACCTATATTTTGTTGGAGAGTCGCCATCGTCGGGTCCTCCTCCTCTTCCCTTGTGCGTGAAGTGGTGAAGAAAAAAATGTTCAAATGTCTATATTTGGGGGGGGGGGGGGGGGGGGGGGGGGGGGGGGGGGTTGTAAATGATTTCTTGTTTTTTGGTTATGCAATGATGTCTTTATTTATTAGATGGCGCAAATTATCCATTTATAAATGGATCTTCTTTTCAAAGATCCATATAGGGGGGGGGGGGGGGTGGATAGAGCCACTGGCGTTGATACACTCATCCATTTTGCAGTCAAACAATCTCCCAACCATCTATACAATGTAGTAGCTCAATAATGCAATATATATTACATTATCGCAATATATGATTTTAAAAAAAAAAAATTATATTAGTGCTTATTTTTTATAACAGTTTATATTTCAATAAATGAGTATAATTTTTTCTTTAATAGAAATCGATGAGGGCTATCAGGCTATGGATGACATGGGGCTGCACACAGTATATGGGCCAGGCCTTGTTCGATGAGCGCTGATACACGCAGTCCATTTTGCGCCCCATACGCGATGAGCACTGACACACAATCCATTTTGCAGTCCATTTTTCTGCCTCATACGCTATGATAACATAATATATATTACACTATCATAGTATGTAGCCCAAAATATTTTTTTATTTTTTCACCATGAAAAAAAACTCTAATGTATCTCAATATATACTGGTATGTAATTGGGACTGTAACGGGAGCTACGTGTATCTTTTTCCTTAGTGAAGAGCAACCCGGGCCTTGCAAAGCTAGCCAAATCCAATATATGGACCGAATAGCTTGTCTTGGGAGGCCCATCAGCCCATATTGATTTTCCCTGCTCAGTCGCTAACAAAATGATCAAACTTTCATCTTGCAACATGTTTTGAATTTTTTAAAACTGTGTACTTTTATAGTCAATTAGATATATTTTATAAAAAATTAAAATGTATACTCAAATAAAAATGAATTTAATTTTTTTTTAAAGAATGTGCGGGATTATAGAAATGATTGAATGTATGATCATCCACAGGATTTTAACATATCTGAAAATTTTCTCCTATCAATGAAATATAAGCTTCATTTTTTTTTGTACAAGAGTTTAATTATTGAGAAAAGATGTGTTGAGAAAAGATGCACAACAAAGAAGAAGAGGACACACAATATAATGTAAAAAAAACTTTCAAGATGAAAGAGAAAAAATCACGAGCCGAACTTCAAAAACTTCTATTATAGAAAATGAAATTACAATATCTCTCTAGAACTTACTAGAGAAAACACTCTCAAGAGAACAACACTCTTGGATAAACACCTCACTCACAACTCTTTTTGGAGTTGAATTACAAGTAGGAACTCTCTCTCTTTTGTTGGATTATTTGCTACTCTCATCTCCCTATTTTATATAGAGAGGATATGCCATGTCCTATGCATAGAGAAACACAAATTCCTTTCATCTACTAAAACATAGGAGAAATCACTAATTAAGTTCATACATGGTTCAAGAATGAACCATATGTTCTCCAGGCATTGAATACATGTACCAAATACCAAGCAAGTGCAAGTACCGTGTACCAAGTGAGTACAAGTACCAATGCCACCACCTCTTCATGGGATGGATCCCATTCCTAGCACTAATAGACCACAAAATCTTTGAAATATATGCTATATTACTATTTAATAAAAGACCATAAAATCTTTTGTTTTTGTTTCTAATCTCCTATCTTTGAGAGGTTGTAACTTCAAAATTTTCTAATGAAATCGGGATAGCAATACTCTACCATTTCCTCAAAAAATATAAAACAATAGAAAGGATTGGATCGTCACAAACCAATAATGAACCATGGATTAGAAGTCCATAAAACCCAACAAAGGGCTCTACATCCACATGCATTTTTGTTTGGTTTACTGGACTCTGACTCGGAAATGTCTCTTGTTAACTACAGAGTCATCTGCTTAAGGGACAATGAAATGCAGTCATTCAAGGTGTAATCTTTATGGTTGATGACATGGTTGGTAACTTGGGTTGAGTTAGTCTGACTTGTTTATTAGTGCTTGATATGTTTTCTTAATTTTATTTTCAACATTATAACTACAGTTGACTTCGTATGTATGGCGGCAAGATGCAGAGCTTTCAAACAGTATATTTTATGTTATTATTATTCATAGAATAATAATATTGAAATATGGTATTGCACATGTTCAATGCATCTTCCACGTTATTTAAAATCGGATGTTTTATAAAGAAAAAATTGATTCTACAGTTGACTTCGTATGTATGACGTAAATTTTTTTTTTTAACGTGAAAAAAATTATACTAATGTATCTTAATATACATTTCATTTCATACAATATAATTATATGTACTTCAATGTCATAGTGTATAATTTTTTTTTTGAAAAAGTATATATGGACTGTACATATCATTTTCCTACTATAAATAGGGGATGTTGTTTCCATTGCTTTGAATTGTGGTATTGTGGGCTTGTTTTAATTTTTATTGACCTCTAATTACTTATTTTTTTATCCAAAGTGTCATGTTCTCTCTAAAGCAAATGCAATTGTGAGCTTGCCAAACATGTAAACAATACCCTTTTTCTTGTTTAGGTAAGGAAAAACATTATGACATTTAAAAATTTTAAACAAAAATTCCAACATCAAACTGCTTTTATAACATGATTATTTGATACCGTTGAATATATTACTTTTAAACAACACAGATTTAAATGTTCTAATATGTGAATTTGTTCTTGTTATTGGTATGGTAGTGTTAAGATCAAATTTTCTTAGGGCATTAGGCGGTTGGCAGGAGTATGTGGAGCTTGGGAAATTCCAAGCTTTACAACCTGATTCTTCAATCGTTCATACCCATAGTGACAGGTTGATTTGAAAAGAGAGGAACGAAACGATTGAGCCCTTGAGTATACATGGAAAAAATATGAGAGACAGTGGTAAGCTCTATCAAGGATTGGGGGGTGCGGCATAGCTGGTGCTAGAGGGGCCACAATGTCCATTGATTATTTTGTAATCACTGAGTGATGCACTCCCTTAGTGGGAGAAAAAAACGGATAAGTAGATATTCCTTCTATGGATCACCCAATCCACCCCCCATTTAGTGTGCACTTAGTTTTTTTTTTTTTTTTTCCGCACCCCTATTAAGACTTATAAGCCATTTTGGAATATAAGTGAAGGTAACAAAATCTATCATTTTCTAAAAAAAATAAAAATAAATAAAGATGTCAGTCAATCATGATTTTTTTTGGAGATCTAATTATTTCATTATAAATATAATTATATACGGAGAGAAAAAATTACATGGCTTGACATCACAAAGAGATAGGTTTTTTTTTGAGAGAGAGGTAGATCTTGCTACCAACATTTGTATTGAAAGTGGGTTACAAGTCCGAAAGGTGGTGAGAAGAAGAGAGAAGTAATTAAAGAAAGAAGAAAACAAAAATACAAAGATAAGAGGTGTCGATAATGAATGTGGGGTGAGGAGGTAGCGATGCATTAGACGGGATTGTGTACCCCTAATTTTGACCGTCCAGAGAGACAGAAATACCAATGGCTACCCACCCCCACGGAAATATCCCCAAGTGGACACAAAGATAAGAGGTGTCGATAATCTGTGATGACTATGCCGTTTCGAGAGAATAAGATCCCCCTTGCTCTGATGATGCCACGCCCCCAATCAGACACAGAAAGCACCATCATTTCCCACATATTTTTCACGTAGACCCTGGAGTTCTTGAATATCGCCTCGTTTCTAGTCCTCCAAATGGCACATGCAATCGCCGGTATGATCGATCGCAACACAGAGTTCGTGAGCCTTGATGTGTCCGGCTGGCGGATGTCCTTCCCAGCCGTCCACATTCCCTCAATGTCATGGAAAGAAGGTCTCCATGTCGTGGTTGCACCCACTGCGTCTCATAGCTGTCTAGACACCGGACATTGACAGTAGAGATGATCTACCGTCTTAGGTTCCTCCCCCCAGAGAGCACAGTCAGTCGGCTCGGATGGCCTCCACTTCGCTCGGTAGACCTTTGTGAGAAGGCGCTCTTGGTACAATTGCCACATAAATACTTTGATCTTGAGAGGTATCTTAGGCTGTCAAATTTGTCGAAACTTTGGGACCGTGTGTTGTGCCACGGGCCGAGCCCTTCTTCTCCATTGGTAGGAGGTTTTGACCGAGAAACCCGATGTCGGGCTCGGTCCCCACGTCACGCAATCGCTCTCCTGCCCGAAAGAGCCTCCCCGTGATGAGAGGCGCTCTGCCAACATTGCCAACTGATTTGTTTCCACCTCTGAAAGGCGACGTCGCCGTAGTCGGATGTCCCACCCGTGAAGCGCTCCTGAACCCGACCAGTAGGAGGCAATGGGTCCATCTTGGCGTTCTGCGAGTGCATATAGCTCCGGGAAGTCTTCTCGGAGGGGTGTGTTGCCGCACCACCGATCCTGTCAAAAATGGGCCTTCTGGCCATCCCCAATCCTCCACATGAGCATGGTGGAGAACTCCTGGGCCAAGCCAACGATGTCCTTGGAAATGGCCGTTGACCTGGCTGTGATCAGTGGCCAACGTCTGTCTCCCAAGCCACGCCCACCATAACACTCGAATAACATTCGGACCCAAGGCCTAGATGGGTCGTTGAGCCACCTCCATAACCAGCGATCAAGGAGTGCCTTGTTCATGTCTTGGAGATCGAGCACACCGAGGCCCCCGGCACGCTTACTCAAACACATCGTGCCCCAGTCCACCATATGTGGTTTGGACTCTTGCATGTACCCTGCCACAAAAACTTCCTTCTGATCACGTCAATGCGTTCCAATGCTCCAACTGGCGCCCGAAAAATTGAGAGGAAGAAGATGGGTATACTGGACATCACTGCTTGAAGGGGTGTAAGCCGACCCCCCGTGCTTAGCATCCGGTCCTTCCACTCCGCGAGTCGCTTTTGGAACCGCTCTATCAAAGGATTTCAGTCCTCCTTTGTCATCTTCGTTCGCACCAGCAGGAGACCGAGGGCTTTTGTGGGTAGGGAGTGAATGCCATAGCCTATAATGGCTGCCAATCGGTTTGCTAGGTCCTCGTCCATGTTAATGGCATACATGGCGCTCTTCTGCCAGTTCAGGCTGATACTAGCTCGAAGCAGCGGGTGATGAACCGCACGCTGCATGCTGCACCCTCTGATGCCTCGCAAAGGATCATTGTATCATTGACATATTGAACTAGCGGAATTCAAGACCTCCAAGGGACCCCTGTCGAAACCCCTAAATCCACTCCCAAAGCCCCATCCACACCCGTCACTCGGAGCCACCCGAGTGTTTGATCGTGCCGCGTTCCCCCGCACAAAATCCTACTCACCCCAGGCGTTAGCCACCAAAACAACCCGGGACCGCTAGGAGCCCTCCCCGGGGAGATAGGGGGTCACCTTGTCTGAGGCCCTGAGAAGAGGAAAAAAACCATGTCGTGATCCGTTGATAACCTAGGAGAGAACCGTAGGCCGACCCTGTGCATTGGCGGATCATCCCATTGCCAATTGTCATCAAAACCGTGATTCTGGAGACCCAGACATTCATTTAAGTTGGTATAGGAAATCGCGATTGATGTTGATAATCACCTCTATGTCTTCCCTTCGCAAAATCAAGTTTGGAAGGAGGACCAAGCTGCTTCTTTTGTCCTTGTATAACGCCGAGATGATTTCTTGGGTGATAAGCGAGAAACCTTGGGCCCTACGGTACCAGAGTAGCCTCCCTATTTGATTTAACCGTAGGAAGGCCTACTGGGAGGAATCATCAATAAGGTCTGCGCAAACCACTTTTAGTTAATTTGCCAGCATCTTTGAGACGATCATGTAGCAGGCGTTCACCATGCAAATCGGTCGAAATTTCTCAACCGACGACGCATCGTCCACTTTGGGGATTAGAGAGAACCGGGAGGCATTGATGCACCTGATTTTCTAATTACCGCAGAAGAACTCATGGACCATCTGGATAATGTCCTCTCGGATAATGTGCCAATATGTTTGGTAGAACCTCATACTGAAACCCTCGGGACCTGGAGCCTTGTCACCCTCTGTGCCGAAGATCGTGCTTTTTATCTCACGTTCAAATGGGAGGACTGCCAAAGTTGCTTGTTGATCTGGTGTCACACGCGGTAGACTTTCATCCCACCACTTCGAGCGCCATCCGCGGGGCTTTCCAAAGGAGTTGGTTAAGTATCGAACCAAGTTCCCACAAATCTCGGATTGGTCGCTCCAGGTTTCCCCTCCAATTTAGATCTGACTGATGTAATTTAAATGCCTACATTGGTTGTCCATTTTGTGGAAGAGACGAGTATTGTTGTCTCCCGATTTGAGCCACAACACCTTCGACCGTTGCTGCCATTCCATTTCTTCCATCTTTAGAACATCATTTAGCTCGGCTTTAGCATGTTGGCGGGTTGTCCGGTCTTCGTCCGATAGTGGGCTCAACTCTTCAGCCAAGTCGAGTTTCGTGATCCGAGAAGAGAGGTTAAGTTTCTTCTCTGCTCTGTTTCGCCGTGCTTCACGGCCCCACTCTCGTAGCCGTCTTTTGAGGCGTCGCAATTTGAACGCAACTCGACGAGGGCCGTAGAGGCCGCTTGCGCTCGCAGACCACGATTGACGCACAACCTCGCCGAAAGAAACAGGGGAATATGATCCAACACATTGCGAGTCAAGCCCGTGACTGCACAGCGTGGAAAGGCTTCCTCCCAGTCTTCATCAATCAACACTCTATCCAGTTGGGCCAAAGAAGGTTCATCTCTCATGTTACTCCATGTGAATGTATGGTTCACGACCGGGAGATCAAGCAATCCCTCTTCGTTGATCCATTCTGAGAAGCGAGCCATGGCAGAGGATATGAGTCCTCCCCTATTGCGATCCCCGACGAATCTTGTCACGTTGAAGTCGCCCAAGACCACCCACGGCGCGCTCCATTGCTCCCTGGCGACCGAGAGGTCCTGCCAAAGCTCCTCACGGGAGCTATCTTCATGGGGGCCGTACACGCCGGAGCACATCTATCGCCATCTAGACCGCCTGCTTTTGAGGAGAACGGAGAGAGAGTAGCTACCTGAGGAGTGTGCAATCATCAGCCACTCGCTACTGTCCCAGCAGATTAGAAGGCCTCTTGCAGCCCCAGAGGCAGCCTTGGCCACTCCTTCATCCAACCTTCCACCACTCACCTCTCGGAAGAGGCGTTGATCCATGTCTTCCATCTTTGTTTCTTGGAGGCAGCAAATGTTTATTCGGTGTTCCTACACCACTTCCTTAATGGCCCTTCATTTCCTTGGATAATTAAGACCCCATATATTCCCGCATAGACAATTTAACATAAATAGAATAGACAGACCCTTTAATGCTGGAAACACAGAGCACAGGGAGGAGCGGAGCCTCAGCTTCTAGCTCCAACCTCCCATTCCCCGTGAACTGGGGAACCCGCAGAGGCAAGCCTATCGAGTTCAGTGAAAGCTCCAGTGGCACCGAAGGACCCCTTGATGAAGCGAATGAAACCGGCTTTCTCCGGAGAGACGTCGATTTGGAGGTGTATCTTTTTCCCGCACCTACAAGTCTCCAATGTGCCCCCCGCCTCGACCGAATTTCCATGCGAAAGCTCCCGCTCTTGATCCGAGCTACCGCCTAGGGAAGCAGCGGCCCCAGCGACAACCACCACTCCCTCTGTTGCTGTTTCGGGAGGGGCCGGGTTGTGAGATGGTTTATAAGATAAGTTGTGAGATAAACCACAACCACCACAAAGAGATAGGTTGTGAGATGGTTTATAAGTATTCAAAATTTTTCTTATTTTTTTCATAAATCATCATAATACAAAATTATATATATGTGATTGGATCTAATAAGACATTTTTGAACTCCTCTCATCACCAAAAAGTTTGTGTTGGTTGGTTATATTGTTGTTTCCAAGGGGGTCAACTCCTTATTTTAACAATGTCAAGATAAAATAAAATAAAAGTAAATTAATAGAAAGAAAAAAAAAAGTTGAACAAGAAGAAGCTTATTCGTCACTGCAATCATCATACACATAATATGAGAATGGATAGATAATATATGCTCAAAATTTCCATATGGCACATGTTCTTTTTAGATAGGTGAAATCTGAATTTAATATTAAAGAGAAACATTGAATGTAAGTAAAGCTAAGGTCAGATCTTTGACAAAAAATAAAAGAGAACTCGGCAGTGCTGGAATGCCATATACAATAACTTGTTGATTGAGAAGAACCTAACAACTATCACAATCAATGAAGTTTCATATAAGTACAAATTTTCTTTTTTTTTACAATGTTTTGTCCATGAAAATGAGATCTACTTCATAACAATGAGTCTGACCAAAGCACACATAAATTGGAAGCAGTTTAGATGAAACATTTATCACATTTGTGATCATAATCTCTGCATCCCATGCTGTTTCAATTAACAAATGTCGAAACTCTCTCTCACTAAAATAATTCATACATTTAAAAAATATTTTTCCATGGCAGGATCTACAAGAAATCAAGAAAAAGATCTGCATAATATAAATATAATAAGAGATGCTGTAACATTATAACTTGTTCAACATGATTTGTTTTTGCATCAAAATAAGAGATCACACCTACACATGAAAAGATATTTAATTGCAAGTATCCAAAATATCCAGAACATGCATTACCGAAGCATATATAAAAAATTCTGTTTCATGGACATGGTCATCATCAGTGACGCGTTGCCTTTGTTTAGCAATCTTGTAATACAAGAAATGTTATGATGCATCTCGTTAAATCTCACTATCTGATTCAGATGCTCACCATATTGTAAGAGAGATGGCTCAGTTGGAAGGCAGAGACGACGTGGAGTCATTGAGGAGCATTAGATTGTCATTTCGAACACATGCTTCCAGTTCCCGGAGAAGCCTTTCAAGGCACTATGAAGATGAGGACGAGCTTCAGTGGGCTGCGATCGAGAGGCTCCCAACATTTGAACGGCTGAGGACATCACTGTTTGATCAATATGAGAACGCGGGCTTGGATGGGGAATTGAAAGGTAAGCGTGTGATCGATGTCACTAAGCTTGGAGGCCTCGAGAGGCGAGTGTTCATTGAGAATCTCATCCAACACATTGAAAGAGATAATCTTCGGCTGCTGCAGAAGCAGAGAGAGAGGATAAACATGTAAGATTTAGTCATGCATGCATTCTGAGTTTCTGAGACATACAAGCAGTTACATATCATATGAATGTCATGTATGCATTTAAGTGTATTAATAAACATAAAAACATGAATAGCACACAAATGGATGTAGAGGTAGGCTGATAACATGCATCACATATTGATATCTACATAATAATCATATTCGAATCTAAATAATGATACACAGGCTATCATTTACACATTGTATTAATGTTAGTTCAGTAAATAATGAAGCAGACTGGGATGTTGAATTTAAACAGATGTTTGGTTCCATCGACATGCTTATACATGTGTGTGTTTAAAGATGGACAAATTTTGTGGCAAGAACACTAAAACATATTATGTACAGAGTTGGTGTAGAACTGCCCACTGTGGAGGTGAGCTACAAAAATCTGTGTGTGGAAGCAGTTTGTGAAGTAGTTCAAGGAAAGCCACTTCCAACTCTATGGAACAAATCCAAAAGTGTAATTTCTGTAAGTGAGTTGACCCCCAATATTATCAATTTTTGTTCTGAATCATCTGTTGATACACAAAAGAATCCAATTAGACAATTTCAAAGATCAGTATAGCCATGCAAGTCATGCATTAATTTTTTAAAGTCAAAGGCTCTTCATTTTATGAGGACTTCTGCTGGACAGGGTCTTGCAAGGATACCAGGCTTAAGATCTGAAGAAGCAAAGATAAGCATCATCAAAGACGTTAGTGGAATTATCAGACCATCCAGGTAAGAGAGTATGGATATTATAATATGACATCCATCATTACAAGCATAAATTAATTTGTAATTAAAAAGAATCAGAATTGACAAATTTCTCCTCTTTATAGACTTTGGGTTTTTAGACTGTGTTTGGAAACATGTTTGGGTATATTTTCTAGATTCTGCTTTTATGGGAATCATATTTGATCCAAGCTCGTTTCTAGACGGTCCCAGCGTCCCAACTTTTGAAGAAAGCGAAAACAACTTTTTAGTTATGAAAACAACTTTTTAGGAATCAAACAGACCAAAAAAAAAATTAACTGTTTAGGAATCTAACAAAAATTTGTTTCCTAGAAAGCTATTTTCAAAGGCACTTTAAGTGAAAATCTGTTTTTCCAACTCATTTCCAAACATTAACTTAGAAGGTTTCATGAAATTAAAAAGATAGTTCCACTCTAACAAGGTTTGGAGGAAAAAAATGAGAGCATACAAATTGGACCTCACCTTATGTTCACTAACTGAATACTTGGCTGCAGGATGACTCTATTGCTTGGTCCCCCAGGGTGTGGAAAATCCACATTGTTACTGGCACTTGCAGGAAAACTAAATCGATCTCTGAAGGTAATTTATCCTTAACATTGTAACAAAAGCAGTTATGAATCAATGCATATGCGGTTAATACTCATGTTAAACCATATATGTAAAACACAAATTCAGTTGTCAAGCTGATTAATTCTAATCTTTAATACAGTGTTGGACTGGAAATACATAAAAACAGGAGAAGAATATTTTCAAGTAATACATTGTTAAATCCCAGACTAAATATCTGAGCATTTATTTTGTAATCAGGTGAAGGGGGAGATATCTTATAATGGATTTGGGCTAGAAGAATTTGTACCCCAGAAAACAGCAGCTTATATTAGCCAATATGAGAAACATTCCTGAAATGACTGTGAGGGAAACACTTGATTTTTCGGCACGATGTCAGGGTGTTGGAAGCAGAACAGGTATCTACCCTGCTCTAGTTTTTCTTTTCCTCCCAATTTGATCTAATACTACAGAAATATATGTATTTTCCAATATGTGAAGAGATTATGGAGGAAGTGACCAGACGGGAGAAGCTGGCGGGAATAGTCCCTGAATCTGATATAGACACCTACATGAAGGTAAACAATTTATTCTTGATGCACCATTGCACCAAGTACAAGCGTTGGGAGAGGTATAGAAGTATCTCATGCACATGATTATCTAACTCAAAAATATGAATATTAGATATGTGGATTTGAAATTAGTTATAGAATTAAAAAAAAAAAACTTTGTTGAATTGAATACACTAAAAGAGAGATGTCTCTATTTCTTGGAGCAATAATGAAGTGCATGGAATAACAGGGTAAAGTTTTTAGTTCGAATTTGAGAGTGGTCAATTTGCATAAAAAAAGGTGAAATGTTAGGACCATAACTAATCTCTCCCGTATTAACATCCTTTAAAAACAAAGGTCGTCAATGGCAACATCCAGTTATACCTAAACTATATGGATTCCATGTGGAGGTGGTTTAAGGAGTGTAGAAAGAAGGACGATAGAAGCAAGCTTGCCAAGTTCCAATGGTTGATTCCTCATGCTTTTGTTGGTCCATTTGGCTTTTGCGTAACAAAAGAGTTTTTCAAAATAAAAGAGTGCATTGGGAGAACACTTGGGCTGCAATCTCATCGATGCTTCGGGATTAGGTAAAATTCATTTTGGAGGAGCCTTCACCTAGTTCCTTGATGGGTTCCGATTGGGAGAGGGGTTAATAATCAACTAGGTGTTTGATTGTATTTCATTTTAACATTTTTTCCTTCTTTTATTGTTGTAAAGAGATCCCTCGTCTTCTATTCCGGGGGTTTATTTGAAATAAAATTCTCCTATACCTTTTCCCAAAAAAAAGAAGATATATCTAAACTAGTATCATGTTCACTGTTAGTAATATGGTTGAATCAAAATTTAGAAGTCATACAGCATATGTTGTCTTCTGCCTTGACATTCAGAGAGAGAGAGAGAGAGAGGGAGGGAGGGAGGGTATGATAACAAGAAATATCTGTGCCAGGATGTGCAATGCAATTTTTTTCTGATTTTTGAAAGATGATACTTGTGGTAACAGGCAATATCTGTGGCAGGATTGGAGAGAAGCCTTCAAACAGACTATATTTTGAAGGTGATTTTACATTTCAAAGCAACTGAAGTAAAGCATCCACTGCATGTGAGAATTAGAAGCTGAGTAACACTAAACTTTTACATTGTTTTCAGATTCTTGGATTGGACATCTGTGCAGACACAATGGTTGGTGATGCCATGAGAAGAGGCATTTCAGGTGGTCAACAGAAACGACTGACTACAGGTACTTTCTAAGAGTTACCGACTCACATGATCTTCTTGTTCTCTTATAGTGTAATGTGTTAAACTTTCTAGTTAAAAATTCAGCAGCTCAAATTAAGTGGGAATTAACTTACTTTTATGAAAATATGACATTAGGAGAAATGATTGTCGGTCCAACGAAGGCTTTATTCATGGATGACATATCCACTGGCCTAGACAGCTCCACTACCTTCCAGATTGTAACCTGCCTTCAGCAATTGGTGCACATCTCTGAAGCTACAATGTTGGTTTCGCTCCTTCAGCCAGCACCAGAAACCTATGATCTCTTCGACGATGTAATCCTAATGGCAGAAGGGAAGACAGTGTACCATGGTCCCCGCAACTGCATTCTTGAATTCTTTGAAGATTGCGGTTTCAGGTGCCCCAAAAGAAAAGGAGCAGCTGATTTCCTGCAAGAGGTAAATGTTATTCTCTTTTTGTATTCTCCTGTTATATTTGCTTGGACAGCTTAAATGTTTATAATTTTCCTCCAGGTCATATCCAGGAAGGATCAAGAACAATATTGGTATCGTACAGACCAACCTTACACCTATATTTCTGTTGATGAACTCTCAAAAAAATTCAGAGAATTTCATGTTGGGAAGAAGCTGGATGAGGAGCTTTCCGAGTCCTATGATAAATCACAAAGCCACAGAAATGCGTTATCCTTCAGCATATATTCGCTCACTAATAGGGAACTGTTCAAAGCTTGCATGGCAAGAGAATTACTTCTCATGAAGAGGAACTCATTTGTGTATATTTTCAAATGCACTCAGGTAGATATATATAAGTGTAACTCTATTTTTAGGCTTCTTTTAGTCCACGGACAAGCATATCTCACGCCATTTTGCTCGTCCCCACTTCTATAGCTTACCATTGTTGCATGTATCACGATGACCGTCTTTCTGCGCACTCGAATGGGTGTTGATCTGGTTCATGCCAATTACTATATGGGATCTTTGTTTTTCGCGCTCATCATACTGATGGTAAACGGGTTTCCAGAGCTGGCCATGACTGTTTCTAGACTTCCAGTTTTCTACAAACAAAGGGATTTTTACTTCTATCCAGCATGGGCATATGCAGTTCCAGCATCCATTTTAAAGATCCCAATCTCATTGGTTGAGTCTTTTATTTGGACATCACTTACATACTATGTCATTGGATACAGTCCTGAGGTGGGAAGGTGAGTGCTAAACTAACAAGATACATTGTTACACAAACATGCCATAATTACTTATATTTGTTTGCTGTACTGTACAGGTTCTTCTGCCACTTCTTTCTGCTTTTCAACGTACATCTGATGTCACTCTCCTTGTTTCGTTTCATTGCCTCACTTTTCCAAACTGCTGTTGCTGCTACAACAGGTGGTACTTTGATTTTATTTCTAATCCTATCATTTGGAGGATTCATCCCACCAAGAAGTAAGGGCCTTCTTGGGCCACAAATTTGTATTTCTAATGACTCCATCCAAGGAAAATATTTAGTGAATAGCTAAAATCTTGTATATGTAGATTCAATACCTGCTTGGTTGAGGTGGGGATTATGGATGTCTCCATTGACCTATGGAGAAATAGGCATAACTGTGAATGAATTCCTTGCTCCACGGTGGGAAAAGGTACATAACTGATCACCTATTTTCACCGGTTTTTGTATTTCATTCCCCAATGAAACAAGATAGATGCTATCACTCAAGTCTTTACTTACACATTCCCTGATTTCACTTACAGTTGTCATCCTCAAACACAACAATAGGACATGAAGTCTTGACAAGCCGTGCCTTAGATTATAAAGGTTACCTCTATTGGATATCAGTGGGGGCTTTGTTTGGGTTTTCTATACTTTTCAATGCTGGATTTACTCTGGCACTAACTTTTTTGCGACGTAAGTTTCACTATAGTATGTTTAAAGGTCAATGTTGAGGATTTTTATATGTCAAACTTGCCTAACCACCCATATTTGTATCAACTTGAAATGCTACAAAACCAGCGCCTGGGATGTCCCGTGCTATCATATCTCGTGAAAAGCCCTCTCAACTGAAAGGAAGAGAAGATGATAATTCGACTTCTGTTTCTCCTAAAACTACTGGAGAAAGGAAAAAAACAGGTGCAGCCTCTTGTTAATGTTTTAATTGAAAGACCTTTTGTTTTCTCTAAAAGGTGATGGAAATGAAGTATTGGAAACTGGTGGAGATTAAAGAACAACAAAACTGAAAAAGAAATTAGATATAAAGTATAAAAGATACATATTTCAAGGCTGCCATTGTCCATATAAAAGATACATATTTGTCCATCTTGCAGGAAGGATGGTGCTACCTTTTGATCCTCTTACAATAACATTTCAGGAAGTGCAGTATTATGTGGACACACCTCTGGTAACTAGACTAAATGCTCACAAATTAAGTATACTTTCTAGTGAATTAATCAAGAGGCAGTAATCTGAATTTCGACTTTAATACTCGTCTCAGGAAATGAGGGAACAAGGAATCACAGAGAAAAATCTCCAACTCCTTCGCTACATCACGGGAACATTCAGGCCTGGTGTTCTGACTGCGCTGATGGGTGTTAGTGGAGCAGGGAAAACAACTCTCATGGATGTACTTTCAGGAAGAAAAACAGGGGGTACGATTGAGGGAGACATAAGAATTGGAGGGTATCCTAAGGTACAAGAAACATTTGCTAGGATATCAGGTTACTGTGAGCAAACTGACATACACTCTCCACAAATAACTGTAGAAGAATCAGTTATCTACTCAGCTTGGCTGCGACTTCCACCACAAATTGATCCAAGTACCAGAGCTGTAAGTTACCTCTTTCACATAGAGAATTTCAACATTTATATTTTTTTTGTAGGTGTGTGATTTCTTTCGAGTTTCATATGTTTAATGTTTGAGAGTAAGAATTGGCTTGAGAGTAAAAATTGGCTTTCGCTGTTGGAGATCTGATATTTTCATAAAAACAGAACCTAATTCCATGCATGTTGCTATGTTTATCAGGAATTCGTAAACGAAGTTCTTGAGACAATTGAGCTTGATGGAATTAAAGATGCTTTAGTGGGGATTCCTGGTGTCAGTGGTTTATCAACAGAGCAAAGGAAAAGGCTAACAATAGCAGTGGAACTTGTTTCAAACCCATCTATCATATTCATGGATGAGCCTACATCAGGTCTAGATGCTAGAGCAGCCGCAATCGTGATGCGTGCAATAAAAAATGTTGTTCAAACAGGGAGGACAGTGGTTTGCACCATCCATCAGCCTAGCATAGATCTTTTTGAGGCATTTGATGAGGTAAAATAATTAAGGAGATTTATATTCAAGAAATTTATGGTGGGTCTTGCAAACAGAGACTTTTACCATTCTTGATGAATCAGATATACATATATTTACTTTGAGACAACAACAAAGGTAAAATTCCATTCATGGCAGGAAGTCATTAAGATCTTACCTCCAAATAAGATAAAAGAGGACGAAGATAACCATAAGAAACAGATTTATGAACAATGAAGGAAAGTTTTTTTTTTCTGTGAATGGGGAAGATTTGTGTGAATGGGAAATTGGTATCAACTATAAAGGTATTGTAAATGGAACAATCCAATCATGGCTTCAGATCATCAAACTTTCATCAGGAAAATCTGCATGAATAAGGTTATATGCGCAAATTTTTTAAAATACGGCTTGGATGTTTAGAAGTCATGCATTGATGCCCAGTTCTTGCATATAAAAATGTAAATGCAGTTGATCATCTTTCATATTCACACTGTAATTTTATTGAACATTGTCAGTGCAAACAAATACTAATATGCATTTGCTTCTTGTGCAGCTAATGTTAATGAAAAAAGGAGGAGAATTAATCTACCTTGGACCTTTGGGTCAGCATTCAAACATAGTCATTGACTATTTTGAGGCAAGTCTATGATATTGAAATTATTATTATTAGCATTGAAAAGTAAATTTTATTTCATACTTCATAGCAAACTGAGGGGCACTGCTTCTAGTTGATATTACTTTCCATATATATAGGTGTGTGTGTGTATAATTTTCTTTGAATATTGTAGCATAATAAATCATTAACTTTTTTGCAATCACTAATCCAGGTCAAAATTGAAAGAAAGCTTGAGATGGATGTGTTTCATATTATCAGTGAGGCTATGAGAAATCAAAATCCAAAATTGAAATTGGTTTTTTGTCGGGATCATCAAATTTAAATTTTGACATCTCATGGCCTGCCGGTGATCATTATTGTTCATCTTATACTCTACAATAAACCACTAATGATTTAATTCATCTTAATATACATTCATCAATGACTAACATTAAAATGGTCTGTAATTTCATTATATGAATCAATAAAATTTAAATCATGTCACATGGACCTGTTATTTTGAGTATACCTTTTTTTAGACCTCGCAATTGGCACCTGGAAGGCAGAGGTTCTTGTGAACTGTATTATTATTATATTCCTGTTTATAGCCACCATCTTTTCTGGTAGATATACAAAATTATAAAAGATCAGTTGGTTGCCAAAACTCATTTTGAGTAACTCAATTGTTTTGACAGAGTATTCCTGGGGTACCAAAAATCAAAGACAATTATAATCCGGCAACATGGATGCTAGACGTTACTTCTACATCAGCAGAAATACAACTCGGCATAGATTTTGCACAAATCTACAGAGAATCCTCACTGTACCAGTGAGTAGAATTAATGTGATTTGTGTATGTAATTTCTATGAAGCATGGACAAAATGATTGTGACAACTGATAAACCATAAAGAAGTTCCATGATATCTTAAAATATAATTAATGTATCTAAGAATCTTAAGCATCCGCTCTAAGGTATTTGTTCAAATTTTTTATGCTATATGTTGGTATTTCTAGGCATAACGAAGAGATGGCAAAACAACTGAGCATTCCAGCACAAAATTCAAAAGATTTGCATTTTGAAACTCGTTTCCCACAAAACAACTGGGTGCAGTTCAAAGCTTGTTTATGGAAACAGCATTTGTCTTATTGGAGAAGTCCATCATACAACTTGGTCCGCTTTACATTTATCTTGGCTACATCGACTACATTTGGAGCATTATATTGGAAGCATGGGAAGAAAGTGTAAGTATATTTGGCCCATATGTAGATGACATGGCATAAAAAGAAATTATAGAGAGATCTTACACTAGAATATTTCTCCAAGTTTCTTTTTGATAAAAAAAAAAAGAAGGCAACTTAGACCAATTTCACTTGAAGTTCTGAACCAGTGACTCAAACCAATCTTTCTCAGATCAATTGGTGGAAGTGGTTAGAAAGAATAAAAAGAGAAATCTAGAACAACATGCATCGCAGATTTCACAAAATGTAGATGCCGTGCAGCTCATCATTCATAATTCCATAAAATGTGATATCCTGATTATAGTATTCCTCTGAAATATGAAGTTGTCCTACCCTCAATTCTGGAGAGATGTGGTTAAAAATATAATCCATGAAGCTCAGTATTTAACATAATCTAAGATTTCGTGTTATATAGGCCAAAAAACATAGAGCACACCTGGTATGCATGTGTGTAGCTTGTTCATTCAGCAAAGAGAAACGCATGATTATGATTTCAAAACTTGGACCAGAAAGTTCTAAGTTCCCTAAGTTCCTAACATCTCTATTTTTCTTTTGATCTGAAGAGATAATCAACAGGATTTGTTCAACATTCTTGGAGCGATGTTTGCTGCCATGGTGTTTCTGGGAATAAACAACTGCTCATCCGTGTTACCATTTGTTTCGACAGAGCGCAATGTCCTTTACCGGGAAAAATTTGCAGGGATGTACACGTCATGGTCCTATTCATTTGCTCAGGTTCAAATATCCAACATAGTATTGCATTGCCGTTCATCGATGACTTATAAAGTGAATTCTTCATTGATGTCAATTTATCTACAACTCTGTAGGTGGTAATCGAGCTTCCCTGTGTATTCTTGCAAGTCCTAATGTTTGTGATCATTACATATCCGTCGATTGGGTATGACTGGACTGCTCATAAAGTATTCTGGTACTTCTATACCATGTTTTGCACTCTACTCTACTTCAACTACCTAGGAATGTTGTTGGTGTCATTGACACCAAACATTCAGGTGGCCTCTATATTGGCATCCTCCTGCTACACCCTACTGAACCTGTTCTCGGGCTTCCTTGTACCTGGACCAGTAAGGCCAATTATCCTCTCTTCTCATCATTTTCAGTGTGGTTGGGGGAGGCGGGATGTTCAAATCCAAATAGAACCTAAACAAAACACACATAAATAATTGCCCTAGGTGCATTTGGAAACAAATTTGGACAGCTTTTGGAGATTCTATTTTTACAGGAATCATACTTAAACCTAAATTTGTTTCCAAATGCCCCCAGCGATCTCATGCCCCGTTTTGATCTCCCTTTGGGTGGATTCCATGTTTAAAAAGCTAAAGATTCCCAAATGTAGATCCAAACACAATTTCAGTGTACATCTTTTCAACCCCCACTTGCTTTCTCATGCCAAAAAAAAATCTATCGATTAAAAAGGTATCAAAACAATGTTTTTCAAAAACTGAGTTTGAAACACAAGAAAATCCCAGCATTTCCAAGTGCAGTCTTTGTTTTTAATAACAGCTTTCGATTATAAAAAAAAATGCTCTTTTTAGGAATCTAAAAAAGAGCTTTGGAACACCCAATCCTAAAAATCGTCTACTGAGTCATACACACTTACTTATAGAGGTCATATGCACTTATACAGTACATGAAAAAAAAAATCTCATATAAATGCATATAGTCTCAAACAAAAGGTACAGGAGATTTTTCTTGAAAAGCTGTTTTCAAAAGCTGCTTTAAATGAAAACCCAAATTTCAAACTCACATTTTGTGTTAATGCAGCAAATCCCAAACTGGTGGATTTGGTTGTTCTATGGTTGCCCCTCATCGTGGACGTTGAACGGCCTCTTCACCTCACAATTCGGCGATGTTGAGAAGAGAATAGAAGTGTTTGGAGAGACGAAATCGGTCGCTTCCTTCCTGAAGGACTACTTTGGTTTCCACCATGACCGACTGTGGGTAGTGGCTGTTGTGCTTGCGCTGTATCCCCTCGCTTTTGCTTTTCTTTTCGGACTCTGTATAGGGAAACTCAATTTTCAGAGGAGGTGAGGAGCAATCTTCGTGTAAAGCAATTCAATTCAGTGGAAACATATTATGATTTCTCTTAACAAGGAACCAAAAAAAAAATTCTGTTTAAAAAGGGAATGATTATCAAATAGAGATCCAAGCAGATTTTTGGGCTGGTTTGGCATGGGATAATGGATAATTATGAAAATAAGGTTTGATATAAAAAAATAATCAGAATATAGTGTGGATAATGGTCTTAATTTTGAAGGATTAGTTTGACAAGAAAATAAAGTTTTGAGGATAATTTGACATAATTTTAAAGGATAAAAAATTTATCAATTTTGTTTATATTTACGTTTGTCAAAATCTATATTACTATATAAAAGTCTCTTAAACCAAAAACCTGTCATTTGACCTTTTTACCCTTGTCAATTCATTCAATCACATTACAGTCCATTCACATCACTTTAATGACAACCATTTTTTCATTTTACCATAACATTTCTATTCAATTCCATTAAAATCCATTTACATCATCTTAATCTCATTTATAATATACTATAATACATATATCTCATCATGTAACACATTTATTAACTTATATTTAAAATTTGTTATCATAATATTAATAGGATAGTCTTACATTTCTATTCAATCCCATGAAAATCCATTTACAACAATTTAATTTCATTCATAGTTTATTCTAACAAATACATTTCATCATGTGACATATTAACTTATAGTTAAATTTGGTTATCATATCATAATATTATTAGAATAAGATGATCCTTCCATTTTTTCATTTTACCCCCTACATTTCTATTCAATTCCATGAAAATCATAGTATTATCATAGTATCATCAGGA
This sequence comes from Acorus calamus, assembly GCA_030737845.1. Lineage (NCBI taxonomy): Eukaryota > Viridiplantae > Streptophyta > Magnoliopsida > Acorales > Acoraceae > Acorus > Acorus calamus. The sequence goes on along the minus strand of CM060861.1, from coordinate 12,270,392 downwards.
TAATGGAATATATAAAAAATGAAATGATATTTAAAATATAATCCGTTGTTAGAATATATTTTGTACTCTATATTGATTATATAAAAATTATGTTACCACATATTTGTAAATAAATTCATAATCCTATTTTTATTAATTTAATCTATATTTTATTTTACTATATAAAAGTCTCTTAACAAGAAAAACAAACATTTGATTATTATAAACATTATTTTTATTAATTACAATTAAAACCTTTAAATGAAAATTAATCACTCATCAAATCTAGAAAATACATTATGACCCTAAAATTAAGACATTCCACTTCTTTCCTAATGTTTCAAATCCTCTCACCTTCTCCTCCTCAATCATCACCATCCCTAATAAAGGTCCGTGGATCTATCGACTCTCTCTTTCTCTCTTTCTCTCTTTCTCTTTTTGCTTTTCGGTTGATCATTCGTTCATTTATTGATTGGGCTGTGTATTTTTGTTTGTGTGTTTATTTTATAGAATTTTGTGACAAAGCTGGATATATTTTATAGAATTTTTCATTTTACTCTAACATTTCTATTCAATTCCATTAAAATTTATTTACAGCATCTTAATCTTATTTATAGTATATTATAATACATACATTTCATCATGTAACATATTTATTCATTTATATTTAAAATTGGTTATCATAATATTAATAGGATAGTCCTACAATTCTATTCAATCCTATGAAAATATATTTACAATATTTTAATTTCATTTATAGTTTATTCTAATATATACATTTCATCATGTGACATATTAACTTATAGTTAAATTTGGTTATCATATCATAATATTATTAGGATAAGAGGGTTCTTTCATTTTTTTCATTTTACCCTCTACATTTCTATTCAATTCCATAAAAATAATAGTATTATCAGGATAATGGAATACGGAAAAAATGAAAGGATATTCAAAATAATCTATTGTTAGAATATATTTTGTACTCTATTTTGATTATATGAAAATTATGTTACCACATATATGTAAATAAATTCATAATCCTATTTTTATTAATTTAATCTAGATTTTATTTTACTATATAAAAGTCTCTTAACAAGAAAAACAAACATTTGATTATTATATACTCCTACTAATCACTCGAAAATATTATGACAACAATCCCTTCACACTCATTTAATCCCATGACATTCGTTCTAAAACTTTCACTCGAAGAATTTACCCCATTCAATTAATAAAATTCCTCCAAACCCTTTCTTAATAAATAATTCATAATTCCCACACTGTTTCACACGAAAATATTATTTTCAATTTACCCCATCCAATTTGTTATCTTGGGATAAGTAATGTTAAGATCCATGTAATATATGTCAATTTCCAGAAAGTATCATAACAAAAATTCGAGGGACTAAATTAAAATATTATATTACGCGACACACTCAATAAGACTTAAAATAAGTCCCAGTAAAATATAAAAAATTCGATTTAGTCCTTTTGATGACCAAAATGCTCTTATTTTTTCTTGAAAATTCTTCTGCTATCATATACTCACAAATGGTATTAAAAAAAATGGTACAACTACAACAACAAATCTGGTTAGTGTCTTACAGTAATTTATCAAATAAATTGTAAAATGGTATTTCAACTACAAATCTGGTTAATTTTAATTACAATAGGAACTAAAATAAATATCGTCTAAAAATATTTAGTGATTTTCATAAGTTTTTAGAGAGAGATATCGATTTTTCAAAAATAAGGAGTGAGAGCATTTTTTAACTTTTAATATGTAGTTAAGATCAACCATGTACTTGGTTAATTGAGGTGATGGTAGGGACTGAAACGATATTTTTCTAATAACATAAGGATCTGTGGTGATTTTTTTTATTTTACATATTCTAAAACCAATTTAGCTAACTGTACAGAACCTGTATCGATTTTTCCCAAAATTAGAAAGGTTAATATAAGCCATGTATGTGTATGGTAGTGTGTTCCATCAAATTTATTTTGTGTTATATATTTTTCAAATCATATCTAATATATCCTACATTATCTCTAACAAAATTAGTTTTTTTTTTTAAAAAATACTTATTCCTGTCAATCATATTCTAATTATCATATTTACTGCTATTTTTGTGGTATATTTTCAACCATTTGTTATTATATTTTTTGTATGTATGTTTTTAAAAATAAATCCATATTTTTAAAAATAAATTTATTACATTACCTAATATATCCTACATTATCTCTAACGAAAATGATTTAAAAAAAACAATTCTTACCTGTGTTACTCATATTCTCATTAGTATATTTACTTGAATTTTTGTGATGTATTTTCAATCATATGTTATTATCTTTTTTTAATATATTCCCTTCCTATAATTTATTTAAAATTTATATATCACACTTTTTTTTATTTTTTCTATGGTTTACTTTTTCTTTCCTATTTTTAGGGATGACAATAAGTTGGATTGGGGTCGGGTTTATCATAATCCAAACTTAACCCATCTCCCCAATATTAAATTTCATTTCTGCCCCATCCCACCTCGGGTTTTATAATTTGAAATCCATATCCATTCCATTACATTTCAAGTTTTCCATCTTAATATTTGTATCCGCCCCACCTCACCCCACCCCACCCCATTTAAAATAAGTTAAATTGATCGATCACTGTACTTAATATAATAAAAATATTATATGACAAAATAAAATTATTTTTGTTATGAATGCAGATTATATTCATGAAATTAACTTCAATTTGAATACTAAATATCAAAATAGTAATATTAATATAGAGATATTAGATTTCTTGCATTTAGAGTTATTATTATGAAGATGTTATTGTAACTAAATTATTTAACATTAATATTAATTAAAATATATTTTAGATTTTATTTATGTGCATCTGCACATACACAACAACTAGTTGAGATAAAAAGTGGGGATAAATGTTATCTTAGTCTTTAGGTGGAACAAAATATTTTTATTTTCATTTTAAAATCGAGACAACTATATGTAGTTTATCCCAATCATATTTTATACCAAACAGGGATAAACTGTCCTCTCACTCACTTATTTTCATAATTATCTTTTATTCCAACGCTTATCCCATTGTCAAACCAACTCGAAATGAAAATCAAGATATTTTGTTCCACCTAAAGGCTGAGATAGCATTTATCCTCACTTTTTATTTAAATCTTGACAAAATATAAATATGAATAAAAATGATGAACTTTTTATCCCCTACAATTATAACAATTTATCCTCAACACCGGGTTTGGATTCTCCACTTGCGTTTTCATATTTACGTTGTGTTTTGATCAATCAAATGATCTTAAATGCATCAAATGAAATAGATCCATTCCTTACACATAGATCATTACATGATTTGATATATTTATAATCGTTTGACTTTAATGTGCCGATGTGACAATCCCATAATAAAATTCAATCAAGATTCAAACATGAAAAAATAAATAGAGAATCTAACCACTCTTTTTTTTATAAGTAAAAAATTTCAGCTATTAAAAAATCGACAAAACAACACCTTTTAAAAGTTAAGTTTGAAACACAAGATTTTAATAAAATATTTCAAATGCACAGATGCAACATAAGATCAAGTTGTATTATTGATCCAGAGCCAGTTTGGATGTGGGATTCAACAATCTTTTTTTATGAAAATTTAGTTATTATCACATATCTAACTTAATCATACTCTTCTATTCCTTATAAACAAACAATTTTTTTTATTATTATTCATCTCTAATCCATCATATCCCATATTTATTCTTTTACTCAAACAAAAAATAAAAAAGATTTAAAAGGAGGAGGAAATTTTGGAATGGTTTTCTTACCGGCCAAAACCTCATTTTATATGAACATGTATATACATCGTTAATATGAGTATTGGTGGCTATTAAGATATATAAGATTTCAAAGGACTGTGTAATGCACAAGTAAAAAAAGAACTATCTTGTCCAACAACTTAAATAATAAACATTAACATAAAAATAATAAATTATATACTTTGTATAATAAAACATATGCTTGCATAAAAATTAAATCATATACTAAAATGAATCTCACGTATTCACTTATACAAAAATAACAGAATTTACATGCTTCATTTAATAAAACGGTTTAATAAAACGTAAAAAAATGTTAAATTCAATCTTATTTTTAATCTCATATACAATGTACACAGTACACCCATTGTACATAGTACACCCATTTGAATGTTTTTAAAAATTATATATTTTATCTAATAAATTATGTATTTATATAACAAATAATATATACTTCAATAAATCATAGCACTCGTTTATATAAAATATATCTTTTAATAATGGATATACTTTATTATTGTATGTAATTCTTAAAATGTATATGAGATTGTAAAATAGATTGAAATACAGTACCACTCGTTTATATAAAACATATATAATTTTTGATAATGCATATATATACTTTATTATTGCATGTGATTAAAAAAATGTAAGAGATTGTAAAATGAATGAGTTATTAAGCTCTCACAAAATCGGAAAAGCAAGCGATCGATGGAGTTTTTGCGTGGAGAGATAGAGGGAGAGAGAGATAGAGCTTCCATGGCGGATGATGATGATGCAACTCGAGCGCACGGTACCGATCAATGCTGGTGACTTGAAAACGATCACATTCCAAAACCCTAGTTTCTTCCATCGTTTCGATCGGGTACGTGTTTCGAGAACCCTAATTCGCGTTACACTTGATCTCTCTTTTCGAATTATTTTCACTGATCAAGTTGATCTGTACTTTTATTTTCAGTTTCCCTGTTTTGAATTGAATTTTTTTTTGTTGAATATACGTGAATGAAAGTTCACAATACATCCGCACCACTAATCTATGATACAAAAAAGCTCTGAAATGAATAGCTTAGGCAGATACAATCATAATTCATCACCGCCTCTGGAAATTGAGTTTCCCAATGCAGAATGCGAACAGGGAAGCGAAAACAATTGAGTAGGCGGCGAGGACGACGGCCACCACGGCTAGGCGGTCGTGGTGGAAATTGTAGAATTCTCTCAAGAAGGTATTGATGGGCACTTGTTTTTCGAATACTGTTATCTCTTTGTGCATGTCACCATATTGGGATGTGAGTAAACCGTTCATGGTCCACGAAGCCGGGGAGATCCAGTAACACCAGATCCACCATTTTGGGATTTTCTGCAAAAATGGAATATAATTGGATATAATAAATGGAAATCATCATTTGCAAAAAAAATAAAAATAAAAATAAAAAAATCCTTGAGTTTTGAATTCTCTCCTTCCATGGTATGTGAGTCTATATCATAGTTGTCTGAGCGGCTAGGCGTGCCTAGGCGACGCTTAATTAAGATTTTATTATTTAAATTGGTAATTATATTAAAGCTATTTATCTGCTTATCCATTCTTTAATTTTTTCAGGAATACTACTTAAAATGAAGAATGTTATTTATAAATAAAGAACACATGTATGTAATTTATTGGTGCATGTCCATTTCAACAAAATTAATATAATCTAAAGAAGGAGAAAAGGGGGAGAGATTATGAGATAAGATTTCAGAAATTTTGAGAGGAGGGAGAGAAAAAAAGTCAATAGAGACTCACTTGGGACCGGGAGAATTCGCTGCACCATTGGCCGGCAGGGTAGTGATTTTCAATCTTTCGATCGTGTTTTTTTTTCTTTTTTTTTTTGAGGTTAGGCGAGAGATTGGGCGGGCTAGGCGTGATTTAGGGGGGTAGGTAGGCCCAGACGCCCGCTTAATTAACATGCCATTAGGCGGGCGGTCGCCTAGACCCATCTGGACCGCCTAGTCGCCTAGGCGCACCATCCAGACAACTATGGTCTATATGCGGTGGGGGTGAGTGTGTTGTACGTAGCACCAACATCATTAAAGGACATGCGTGTGTGTGAATTAGTTATTGATTCACATTGGATCAGAGCATGGGTTAATATATCCTTGAATCAAAGTGTAGGCAGAGGAATGTGTGTGCCTGGAGACGTATTTGTTTAGAATGTCACAAACCCATTTTACCTCCACTTTTTTCTTTATCATTGCATTAGACATAAAGTGTTTGATTTTTTATGGGTCCGAACATGTTAGGTGAAGTTAGTAAGGTGATATTTTCTAATGCTTAAGATTGGTGTTCTTCCTAGCATCACCATTTTTTCTTCCTTTTCTATGCTTGCAAAAAAATTTGTTTCTAATGCTTACAAACAAAGTTGTGAAAACTGACAATCGAAAAGCACTAAAACAGTGATGCTTTAGGATGTCAAAAGAATGATGACTTGAATTGCTTGTGTTCTCTTAATGAAAAGCAGTTAGAAACTGAAAGAATCAGATTGATAAGAATGAAGGAGAGCAGATGCTGCTTACCGGTTCTGGAATCAAGTAGCTAGAAAATAGGTTGAATAAGGTGTAGCATGCGGTTACTAACACACTGGCTACCTGGATGTTTGGTGTCAATGCCATGAGCAGCATCCCGAAGTAATTGAAGTAGAGTAATGTAGAAAACATGGCGTAGAAGTACCAGACGACCTTATAGAATGACCAATGGAAGCCTATTGCTGGATATGTAATCATTGTGAAGATTACTGTTAGGAGAAATATATATGGTATCTCGATGATTATCTGCAATGGGCAAAGGAACGTAAAATTTAATATCAATTTTATCAACAGATTTTTTGCATCAAAGTGCATCGTTGTGGTTGAACCTGTGCAGATGAATATGACCATGAAGAGTACATCCCTGCAAATCTTTCCCGGTAGAACACGGGTCGCTCCCTGTCTATAAATGGCAAAATCGACATGCAGTTGTTTAGGCCTAGGAACATTATCGACACGAACATTGCGCCCGATATGTTGAACACGTCTTGATTATCATCTCTACAAAGTGTAGGGGAAAAAAATCCTGACTTAAGTTCTATGTACATGAGAGTCACATGCACTAATTTCGGCATAATACAATAATAGTAGCATGTTTGCCAATTCTTGGGATCTGGCTTTATAAGTTTCAGAGCAACATAAGTTCCTTGGACTTCTATACAAAAGCGTATTATGAAATTATACTATAGACTGGGCAATTGAAGTCATTTAGTATGAATTTCTAACATCATCCCATGAAAGCAGTTGTTATGTGCTGGACTAATCACCAATAAAAAAAGAAGAAGATGTTGATGTGAATATGGATTAATGCTTCCTCCTCTGTTTTTTTTTTCTCTATTGCCAATCATGCTCATGAACTATGCTAATGTTCTGAATGTGTTGCAAATTGTATTTAAATTTATAATCCAAACTGAGTATTAATGACTCACATTCTTTTCCCGTGCTTCCAAAACACTGCTCCTATCAGCACAGATGAGGTGATCAAATATATGATGCGCATTAGGTTGTATGCAGGATTTCTCCAATAGGATAGATGTTGTTTCCAGAGGCATGCCTTGAACTGCTCCCACCCACTTTGTGGGTAACGAGTAGAAAAATGCAAGTCTTCTGAACCTATTGGTGGCTTACTCAATTTCTTAACCATCTCTTTGTTATTCCTGCAGAAAAAAGTAGATCACAAGAAAAATTAGTTCATGAGTAGAAAATTTTTATATACTCCAGTGTTCAGCTTCTGCTTTAGCTTGCGACATGAAAATGATACAAAAGCTTACTCTTACATCAAGACTTGTAAGCACAAGTTAAACTCCATCTAGTGAATTTTGAGGTGTCTTTTATTATAATTTAGAATTTTGAAAACCATTTGGACCTTGGAAAATCAAATCACATGGTTTTAGTCCTCAACCTCAATAAGATGAGATGAGATGAACAGATCATGAATTTCTATATTGTAGAATTTTAGTCACTTGGGTCATTATTAAATAGGTCATTTTAACTTGAACCAAAAAAAGGACAATGCTTACTGGCTCGCTGAAAACACAAAATTTTCAAGTCTTTCCAAAGTAATGTCATGATGTGGCACATATAGCACAGTCACACTTACCGATAGAGAAGAGATTCTCTATAAAGATGAGCAAAATCTACACCAAGCTGCAGTTCCATAGATGATGAAGTGATTTCTAACACCCATGTCGCGGGGTTGTAGTTGTGTTTAATCTTGGTCACTCCAGGAATTGCCTTCCAGTAAATGATAGTAACAGAATTAAGGTCAACCGAAAGATTTATAGTTTAATCATATTTAAACTATTTTCTGTAAATATCTTCTGAAAAAAATTGTAATTGGATTCTCGTGTAGCTTAGTGGTGGTTAGGAAGGTGCAAATCATGAATGTCAGTATGCGCTGATAATTATTGTATATTTTTAAAAATTATATCTTAGGTAGTATCATTTATGAAATCATTCAATCAGTGCTGCAATGCAATGTTCTAAGAAGAAGCAAGGAAAGTGCTTTGATCTACATACTACTTATGCCACTGTGATAAGTTGATTGAAATATGAGGATGGACAAGTGGACAACCAATGCATAGAGACATTTTGTTATTAATTCGCTACGCTTTAAACATTTCTGAACTTGACCACCGACAAAAACATTGGGAAATGTTGAAATCTTCTTTAAATCATTAAGAAGTAACTATATTCTTGAATACCTGATGCAATGGAAATATTGGCATAAGGGTGAAAGGACAAGTCTCATTACGTATTTATGGGATACATTAACACCCCGTTTGGATAGCAGCTTAAGGGAGTATAAAGGGGTACAAGGGTGGTATAAGAATGGATAGGGAAAATGGCTGTTTGTTTGCATAGTATAACTTGGTATTACTAAGCCAGTTTAAACGAGTATAAGAGAGTATAACAATTCTAAGTAACCCCTAGGATAAGCTATACTCAGTTTATCCATTCTCATGGCCCACATGTCAAATCAACTTTTTACACTTTATCACATTAAATCACTTATCAACAATTCTTACACATTAAAGGGCACTTGTCAAATCAACTTTTTTACATTTTATTTATATTTTATTCTTTATCAACCAAACAACTCAACCTTTATTCTTACGTTTACCAATGAGAATTAAAAAAACACAACCAAACAAAAAATCTCTTATTCATGTAGAATTGTTATCTATACTAGTATAGTTATCTATCCAGAATAACTCAATTCCTCAATCCAAACGGGAGCTAAGGATGTAACTCTAACAAATCATTTCTTTTTTAGAAATTCTTGCTTTATTCACTAAATTGTGAATTGATTATCTAGATAACTAACAGTGTAGGTTTTATTTATGTTTTTTAATGATGGTGAAGATGATTGCAATTATAATATTTGAGTGACACATATTTGGAATTTTTGCAAATTGTAGTGATTATTCTTACAAGATAACCTAACTCTGAAACTATATTCTTGAATAGCTGATTTAATGGAAATATTGGCATAATGGTAAAGGGACAAGAGTCTCATTAGTGTATGCTTACCTCAAAGTATTCAATAAGTTTGCTTGAATGTTGACCCAAAGGTCCCGAATAGATTATCTGGCCACCTCGTTTCATCAGTATCATCTGCATTTAAATGTAAACTATTTATCATAGAATTCACATAGTGAGACACTGAGACAACGAGAAGTTGAATATTGTCATGAAGTTAATTTTGTTTCAGTAAGAAACTTTGGCGCTATAAGTTTGATCTTGGTAATTCTTTATGATGTGGTGACCTTTGAAGCACATAAATGGACTCGTGTGTCGGTGACCATGAATGTTGCAGAAGTTTGATCTAATAACTTATTCAAGAGAAATGCCATTTGTGTCAAAAGATTTGGCTTTTAAGTAAGTCAATTAGCGTCCGATATGCATATATACATATACACACATATATAATTTACAATTGCAAATGCTCTCAATCTTTGATATTTTCATGTTGTGATTAATTTTTTAATTGGTTTATTTCATTTTCCAAAAAAAAGGCTACAGTTTATGACCACTTGTGCATAGTTTCGACATCCAGCATCCAGACATTTGCACCAGTTTCTGAATATTGCTTGAGTGCGACATGTCAAAGCTCTAGATATATTATGTGGCTTTTACCACCATGCATTGTGCTATGCTGGACTATTAATGCAAACATCGGTAGCATCATATATCTTATGTTAAATGACATTGATATGTTATGGACGAATTATTTAAATATGCTTTGCATTCATGTCTATGTCTAATGCTATGTTGTTGTTGATAGTGTAATGTGTGATAATCTCTATCTGCAACCACAATGCTGTATGCATGGAGTACTATCTAGAAAGGTTTTGTTTGTGGTTACTGGTTTCGGGAGTTACATGAAAAGTTGTAGTCATTGAAATGTTAATCTATTGCTACAGGCTTCAGTTCAGTATATATTACCTCATCAAAAGCCTCAAATATATCAATACTTGGCTGGTGGATAGTGCAAACCACGGTTCTCCCTGTATTGACAACATTCTTTACTGCACGCATGACAATTGCTGCTGCTCTGGCATCTAGGCCTGATGTAGGTTCATCCATGAACATAATAGATGGATTGGCGACAAGTTCTACTGCTATGGTTAAACGTTTACGCTGCTCCGTAGATAGGCCATTAAAACCAGGGATGCCAACTAAACTGTCCTTTATAACATCAAGCTCTATTGTCTCAAGAACCTTTTTGACAAATGCCTGCAGAAGATAAATTCAGAATATTATAACTATCTGTAAGGCAAGATTAAGTGCTAGAAATGTAGAAATAGAAAACATGAATTGACTCGGCCCAACTGAACTTCACAATTGAAACTAAACTGAAAGATGAATTTCCAGTCGGTACAAACATCTATAAGAGTTTCTTCTTAATAATTAAACAAAGGATCATACTGCTCTTGTAGCCGGATCAATTTGAGATGGAAGCCGCAACCAAGCTGAATACATTACCGATTCCTCCACAGTAATTTGTGGAGAATGTATGTCATTTTGCTCACAATATCCAAATATCCTGGCGAATGTTTCTTGAAACTTAGGATAGCCACCAATTCTTATGTCTCCTTCAACAGTTCCAGTAGTTTTTCTTCCACAAAGAACATCCATGAGTGTTGTTTTTCCAGCTCCACTCACACCCATCAGGGCTGTAAGAATACCAGGCCTCAATGCACCCGTAATATCGCTAAGGAGTTGTAGTCTTCTCTCCGTGATTCCTTCTTCTTTCATTTCCTGAATAGAGGGGAGCAGAGAAGATGCAAGTGGAAGAGTGAACTAATTATTTTGTTTAACTATGGTCTCTACATCCAGTAAGCATTCCAAATCGTGTATATATTTTTTACCTGTGGTGTATCGACAAAATATTGAATGTCATCAAATACTACTGTGAGGGGCTTGAAGGGCAAGACCATCCTACCTAGGAAATGAATGAACACACCTTCAAATCTGATGACATCTTGTTACATTTTATGAAAACATGCATCTTTCTTTTTCTTTGTATCTCACCAGCATTTGTTTGTTCAGCAGTTGTGGGACTTGTGGAAACTAATGTGTTTTCTCCATGTGTCCCACTATCATGTTCTTCTATTTCTTGTAGTTGGGAGATCTTTTCACGGGAAATAATGACCCGAGATGATCCTGGAGCTGATTTAATCAAATTGAGTCTGACAACAAAGTTAGTAGGTGAATAATGTTATTTACTTTTACTTATCTTTTGATGCAAGATGGTAGAATATACTTACGTTTCAGGTATGTTAAGGCCAGGGCAAAACCAGCATTGAAAAGTAATGTGAACCCGAATAATGTAGCCAGTGATACCCAGTAAAAATAGCCTTTGAAATTTAGCCCATGGTTTTTTAGAACCGCATGCCCTGTTGTCATATTTGCAGAGACAATCTATTGAATATATCAATAGCCAATTAGTCATTGCCATACATTTTCATTAAGGAGTTTGTCCAACCTAAAATTCATGTAAATTGAATGCATTTCAACACACCTTTTGCCATCTTGGAGCACGGAATTCATTTATTGATATCCCTATCTCTCCGTATGTCATCGGAGAAACCCAGAAGCCCCACCTCAACCAGGATGGTAGAGAAGCTGTAATGGTAAAAGTTATTTAGTGCATCCATCCAACAATGTTTTCTCACAGACATAATACGAATAATAACAACTTACATCTTGGGAGAATGAAACCGCCAAATAGAAGGGATATCTGTATGGCCATGGTGGCAATGACGAACCCAACTACTGTATCTTGGATGATCGAGCCAATAAAACGAAACATGGATGTCGATGCCTGGTGAAGAACAAAGAGGAGAAAAAACTGGCCGAAGAACCTGAAAAGAAAGAGGGATAGGATTAGAAGGGCCTGAGTTTATATGAACAAGATGTATTAAAATTTCATATGAACTTGTTTTCAAATGTGCCTAAGCATGCATTACATTATTTTGCAGAACATCAGTTTATTAAAATAGTCAACCTCATTTATGCTCTAACAATTGCATCAGCCAAAATTTAATTGATCAACTCATCCTCGCATAAGGCACACATTTTCTCTTCTGCATGAATCATCTATCAAGTTTCAAATGATGTTTCAACTGCATTCCCAGAATTTGTCTGCTCTTTTTCTTCTAAAATTCTTCATGAGTTATTTTTGCTCAACTAACATTCATTTTAAATGTACAGTGGCAAATCACCTTGCTGCCTGAGGACTGTACCCAATACCATAATAAGTTACAGCTGTCCAAATGGAGGACTCCACCAAGGAGAATGGAATGCTAATAATGGAAGCTGGAATAGAGTATGCCCATGCAGGATAGAAAAAGAAGTCTCTGTGTTTGTAGAATACTTGTAGCCTGTGAACAGTGAGTATCAATTCTTGAATTCCATTGGTCAACATTCTGATAAGGGTATAGAACAAAACACCCATATAGTAAACTGAATGCGGTAAATCGACCTCCATTTGTGTTCGCAGAAACACAGTCATTGTGATGAGTGCAAGGATGGTAAGCTGGGAGAATTCAGCAATTAAATGTGCATTAGACAGATACCTGGAATAAAAATGGGTAATGTGAGTCATCATGAACTACCTGTACAATCCTGAATGCATAAATGAATAGGTTACGCTTCAGAAGAAGCACTTCTCTAGCCATACATGCTTTAAACAGATCCCATTTTGTCAGGGAATAGCTGGTGAAGGACAAAGCACTCTTATGAGATTGAGATTTATCATAATTCTTGGAAAGTTCCTCCTCTAGTTTCCTTCCTATTGGACTTTCCTTGAACTTCTTTCTAAAGTGGTCAGCGGTTACATAAGCATAAGGCTTGTCTGCATGGCACCAATATTGTGCTTGATCTTTCCTGGAAATAACCTGAAGAGCATGTGTGTTAAAACCCATTTTGTTGACGTTTTAGGATGTTTGTAAGTTGAAGTTAATTTAGAAGTTAGAACAATGTTTTAAATGTACCTCCTGGAGGAAGTCAGAGACACCTTTTCTTTCTGGACATTTGAAACCACAGTCTTGAAAGAACTCGAGAACTTGAATCCGAGGACCATGGTATATAGTCTTCCCTTCCGCCATCAACACAATGTCATCGAAGAGATCAAATGTTTCTGGTGCTGGCTGAAGAAGTGACACCAGAGCTGTGACTTCTGTGATGTGGACCAACTGCTGAAGAAAGGTAACTATTTGGAAGGTCGTGGAGCTGTCCAATCCAGTAGATATTTCATCCATGAAAAGAGCTCTAGTTGGTCCAACGATCATCTCCCCTGTGCATGGGTAACATCAGAAAAATATACTTATATGTAGGAAACTTTTTAAAGAAAGGAGATTTTACAAAGTAATTGATATTGTTTTTAGGTTGTCTTATATTCTGGGAAACCTGTAGTCAATCTCTTCTTCTGCCCACCAGAAATGCCTCTTCTCATGGCATCACCAACTATTGTATCTGCGCAGATGTCCAGTCCAAGTATCTATGTGGACACAGGAAAGATTACTCCATGAAAAAAGTGCAATCGATACACATGCTATAAATGCAGTGGAACTGTGGAAAAGTCCTCTGCTGCTTATTTTTCATATATAATATCAAAGAAAAGCATGAAAGTCTCCATCAATGCTCACCTTCAGAATGTAGTCAGTTTGAAGTGTTTTTCGTAATCCCTTGACTGAAATTGCCTGTTAAGACAAGGTTAGCCGCGTAGAGGTTTTGGCATGGAAGGACATGCATATCTGATTTTGAACTGTGAACTCTGGTAATATAGATTTTCACATTTAATTGTCTTTCTATTTATATGGATGCTGATTCATATCATAGGATAGTTTTTGTGACATGGTATAGCTTCAAAAAAGGTTATAAGATTTTTTTCTTCTCCTTATATAAACATCAATTCATTACTTCAAAAAAAAAAAAACATCAATTCATATCCTGAAATTCTTGTGCTCCAGCCAGTGTATGCTTCTCTATATAGAATAGTAACACAAGATTTACTTTTCGTTTTACAGGTTTTCATGCATTAAAACTGTATGTGGGAAGGAGTGAAATAAGTTACAACGATGTCGTGTACCTTCATATAAATATCTACATCTGCATCTGGAATAATCCCAGCCTCTTTTTCTCTTCTACTCAGTTCCATTATTGTCTCTTTTGCAGGTAGAGTGAGCCAAACAATTGATGTGAATAAAACAGAGTGAATCTTAGTCAGCTGAGCTGAACAAACAACTAGATTTAGCATCCATTGAATGACAGTGTAATCTCACCTGATCTACTTCCAACGCCCTGACAGCGAGCGGAGAAATCAATTGTTTCCCTCACAGTCATCTCTGGAATGTGGAGATCATTTTGGCTAATGTAAGCAGACGTCTTCTCCGGAATAAACTCTTCCATGCTAAAGCCATTGTAAGTGACTTCCCCTTTTGCCTGTGCAAACAATTTTAAGTGAATGCTCAACTTAAAATTTTTATGTACTCTCAGCATTGCAAGTGCATGGTTTTCCATTGAATTAAGTAGATTTTAACCAAGATTTAAACAATAGCTTTGTGTGTGGCATAGATATCTATTAGATGTATTTTTTTGGGGTAGAAAGTGCATTTTTTTGTATTTTTTCTTCTGGTTAAATATTATCATATCAGTAGGAGTAAGACTCGAACCCAGGACTCTAAACCCCTCAGTGCAGAGGAGTCACTTACTCTACCAATCTGCTTAAAATGCTTTGGTATATATATTAGATAAATTTAGATGAACTTGTGATCGGCGCGCTTTTGATTGGATTAGTAATTCAGTTTCAATGCCTTGAGAGATTTGTTTAGTTTCCCTGCAAGGGCCTTTAGGAGGGTTGTCTTCCCACACCCGGGAGGTTCTGGTTAAATATTATCATATCAGTAGGAGTAAGACTCGAACCCAGGACTCTAAACCCCTCAGTGCAGAGGAGTCACTTACTCTGCCAATCTACTTAAAATGCTTTGGTATATATGTTAGATAAATTTAGATGAACTTGTGATCGGCGCGCATTTGATTGGATTAGTAATTCAGTTTCAATACCTTGAGAGATTTGTTTAGTTTCCCTGCAAGGGCCTTTAGGAGGGTTGTCTTCCCACACCCGGGAGGTCCCAGCAACAGAGTCATCCTGCAACCCAGAAACAAAACAACAATTTCAGATTATATAAAAACATGACAATGTGTTGTTGGGATCAGTATATTTAAAGATTAAATAATTACCTTGAAGGCTTGATGATGCCACTGGCATCTTTAATGATATGTATCTTCGCTTCTGAAGACGCGCAACCAAAAATCCTATAGATCCTTGTGAACCCCTAAAAATTAAACTTATTCATTAGTGACTGAAGATTTGAAACAAAAGCTCGCGCACATGAAACGGGAAGGCAAATATTCTTTGAAAATTATTGTTGTGAACAGAAAACATACACAGGATTTGTGTGACATGGTTTGTGTGTGTGTGTGTGTGTGTGTTTAGTAGGGAGAGATATGTGCTTACTTGGAGTAAACTTTTGGTGGCATTCCAAAGAGTGGGGAGGGGCTTGCCATCAATTACTTCACATGTTGCTTCCAAACACAGGTTCTTGTATCTCACCTCAATTGTTGGGAACTTCAAATTTACTCTGTATTGAGAGCCAAAAAAAGAGGGAAGGAACAGTTTTAAACCCATTAAAAAATAATTGTTTAATAGTCCTTGTGTAGTCCTACTCCTACATGCAATTTATTCACTATTATCTGTTTCGTTTGATAAAGCATGTAATTTTTATTTAAATTGAAAACAAATGTTATACCTAGTCCAGTTTACAAGTCCAATTTACATCTACATTTTTATTTTAATTTTTTTTTAAAAGTAGTATTATCTCATTTAATGAATTTGGTACTTTTATAAAAACAAAAAAGGGAAATTAATTACAGGTCCCTCAGCATACCCCCATATTAATTTCAAATCCCTGTCACCTTTCAACTTAACAATTGGTCCCTGCATCTCAAAACCTATTATGTTAGGGTCCTTCCAACCTTTTTTTTTGTTAACCCCAGTCATTTTTCTTCTCTTTTTACCTCTCAGCCCCTTCTCTTATGTTTCCCCCCTCTCCTCAACCCTCAAACACGGTGGCCCTCCCCCTCCCCCTCCCCCTCCCCGTGCCCTTCCGTTATCTCCCTTCTCCAATTTTACTCTTCCACAACCCACATTGTCTTTGTTGTCCCCGTTTTCACCTCTTTCTCTTTTTAGCAGTGTACTCAGTGCATTTAATAGTGTACATCTTTATGTATTGAACACATCTTTAGCAATGTGATTGAAATTTTTTTGTATTCCCATTATACTTTTGTTCAAAATTCTTCATTTTTGTACATTTGCAAAGTTCCATAGTAATAATCTTTACCAAGAGAAAAAATGTAACAGTGTGCAGAGGCATTTTAAGGGTGTACATAGAGTAGTTTTAAGAGGTAAAATGAGAATATTAAACGACCTATCTAATGGCTATTACTGTCAGGGATCTCAAAAAAAAGTTTGGAGGACTTTAGGGACTTGAAGAAAACTAAAAAAAAATCAAGGGACTTAAAATTAATACAATGGTATCCCGAGGGACCCGAATTAATTTCTCCAATAAAAAATGAAGTATAAACTCCACTGAATTGTATGGACCAATAGAAAATGTGAATAATTTTAACATGCTATATCTTGTTGGACAACAATTGAGGTACATGAGCCTTCAAGTGAAGTTGTAAACTATTATGATAGTTTAGTAATTAGCTCTTTAAGTAGAAAAAAAAATATTTTATTTTACTTATAGACAACTCATCTGTGACATTTCCAAAGTTCTTATGAGAACTCACAGTTCTCCAGAATTCACTCCAATTGATCATCTAATAATCATATCAATATATATATTTTTAAAGGTATTTTCATGTACTAAATTTGTTTGGAAACAAATAAAATAAACAGCGTTAAACAAGTAAAAATAGTGAGCATTGCACATTTGTCAATTATGTTTAAGCACATGTTATAATAATGTTTAAAATAGACTTCCACGAACAACCATGCACGTGGAACAACCATGCACCCCAGTCCCCAGTACAGAATATCATGAATCAAACACTGACCTGATAATTCTTTTGATATTCACAACACCTAATCTAAAAAATAATGATTTAGATATAAAAGAAGATTGGATTGAGATTTGTTGTTGTGTGTGGTTCAATGCAGTGTGCCTATTGTAAAAAATTAAAAAGAAATGAAAAAGAAAACACACATGTTATCATTGTTTTTTTAGAAAAATTCACTGTACTTATTTAATGAGATGTTTATTTATATAAATATATACTCTAATAAATTGAATGATACCATTTAGACTTTAAACAAAATATATGTTTTAAGATATATGAGATTACATTTGAGACAGTAAAAAATATTAAATATAATAGCAGACATAAATGAACAAAGAGAAGGAGACCATAACCTATCGAAACGTTGTTTCATCTTCTCCAACAACCTCTGATTATCCCCCTCGATGTGCTTCACGAGCTTCTCCATCAGTACATGCCGTTCCACCGCCCCGATCCTCGTCACATCCACCGCCCTCTTCTCTCCATCTTCGTCTGTCGTCTCGAACAACGATACTCTTGTCCTCCTGTATGCATAGTAACAAAGTTCGTGTACAGAAAAAATTTATTAATTAAATGTCATGTTTACTGTGATACGTGTATTTTTTTTTGAAAGAAAGAAATACGTGTATTGATGAATTTTACATCGTTATGTTCGATACAATATATTTTATATGAAAAATATCTAATTAGAGAATTTTGTTACTGTGCCTGTATGTTGGGAGCCTCTCGATGGCGGCCCAACGCAGCTCCGCCTCATCGAGGTCCCTCATCTCCTCCGCCACGTCGGCCGAAGTAGAGGCGGCGCTTCGGAGACTGGACGAGCGGTGGCGGGTCGAGCTCAGGCTCCGAATATCCGATGAGTCGGTCTCGGCCATCTCTTCTGATATTCGTGAGAGAGCGGGGTGGGGTTAGCTTTTATAGGTGATGACGACGAGTGTGGTCGGTTCAAAACTTTTGGATGGTAAGTCGTTTTCATTGTTTCAATATTTTATTTTGTTATTTATTTTTATTTTTTTAAGGATTTTTAGTTTTAAGTCCCCGTAAACTATCGAATTTAGCGATCGATCTCTCACTTCTTTATATTTTGATTTTAGTCCCTACATTTAAATGATAAGTTAGGAATAGTCCCTCCCAGGACTAAAAAATAAACTTAATAATTTAAGAATAAGTCCCTTATTTTTAAATTATCATTTAATATAGAGACTAAAATCAAAATATGAAGAAGTGAGGGATCAATCGTTAAATTCGATAGTTTACGGGGACTTAAAACTAAAAATCTCTTATTTTTATTGTTATTATTTGACTGTGGATCCACAGCCATGTGTGGACAGTCTATTAAAGGGCATGGGAGTTTTTTTTTTTATTGGGGGGGATTGATATAACTCGGTGGAAAAGGGAAAAGTTAGTTAAATTGGTTTTCAATTCCTATAAAATTAAAAAATTGTCATAGATCCTTAAAAGTATGTATGATTAATGAGTTAATCACTGAGTTAAATTGTTCTAATAAATATATTCAAATAAGCCCCTATAAAATATAAAAAAAATCTGATTTAGTCATTTTGATGACAAAAATGCCCTATCTTTTTCTGAAAATTCTTCTGCTATCTTATACTCATCAATGGTTTAAAATATGAAAAATTGATATAACTCATTGGAAAGTTATGAAAAAAAAATCTTGTTAAATCAATAAATCCCCTTAAATTTAACCACAAATATGGTTAGTGAATTACAATAATTTATCAAGTAAATTTCAGAAGGGTATTACAATAATTTATCAAGAAAATTTTTAAATGGTATTACGGTAATTTATCATGAATGGTTAGAGTTAACCATAGTTTTGGTTAATTTCAGTTACGATATGGACTAAAATAAATATTGTCTAATATGATAGGGACCTGAAAAGATTTACCAATTTTATTGGGATTTTTTTTTATTTTCATAAATTTCTATGGAGTTATATCGATTTTTCAAAAATAGGGGATGAGGGTATTTTGATAATTTTTAATATGTAGTTAGAGTTAACTATATACCTAGACAGTAGAGAGTAAAGTAATATTTTTTTAATAATATAGAGACATGTGAGGATTTTATAATTTTACACGGACTAAAACTGATTTATTTAACTTTTATGGAGTCATATCAATTTTTCCTTTTTTTGGGTTTTTTATTTTTAACTCCGCGCAAACCATCGTATTTAACTATCGCTCCCTCACTTATTCGTATTTGGGTTTTACTCACCGGATTTAAAAGATAATTCTTTTTTACTCCCTGCGAGGGACCTATCTGCAAATTATTTATTTTGTTTTTAGTCCTTGATAGGGAGTAAAAAGGAATTATCCTTTAAATCCGGGAGTAAAACCCAAATACGAAGAAGTGAGGAGCGATCGCTAAATACGATGGTTTACGCGGAATTAAAAATAATAAAACCCTTTTTTATATGATCGAATCTCTTTTTTAAATGGTACCTTAGACTAATTTTATGTCTCATGAGTTATTAGGTGGCCCGATAAAAAATGATAACACCCCTGTGATATGTACTTGTAATTGGTATTAGTCACCTAGATGATCACATGAGTTTGACTCTAATTAAAATAATAATAGATGCGCGTGAATTTGCAGGTGTCTGTGATCTGTTATAGTCATTTTAAAAAATTGAACAGTTGTTGATCAACTAAAAAAAAAAAGGGAAAAATGGGATTACAACTACAAGTCACCTTTTACTTATTGATTTACTGGAATTGAGGCATGATATCAACAATATATTAGTTATTAATTATTAATTAATAAAATATAAAAAATTCAGCTGGCCTCTATTTTGTCCGATACACCTTTGTGAAGAGCCCTATAATCTTTGTAAGGAGGACTTGTAACCCTCACTTTTGCAATATAAGCACCGGTAGTAAGATCTACATTTTTTTCAAAACAAACAAAATATAAAAAATTAATTTTTTTTAAAAAATAGCTTTTTTTGTAAATATATCCCTTCTATATTTTGTTTTTGTCAAATTACCCCTAAAAAACCATTCTTTCAAAATATCCCAAGTTCCCAAGTTCATAAGTTGTGCATCGTTGCCCTTTCATTACATGCCATTAACATCAATTACCCAACCAAAATTACTTGGTTAACTCTGATACGTGCATTTACTGTTTTACCTTTACCCTAAAGAACATATTCTCACATGTCATTCCCCGTTTGTACCATAACCCTAACCCTAACCCGATAGCCAGTTCAAATGAGACTAGGACACAAAAAATTTGAAATGTAAAACAAAAATCCTTTGATATCGAAAAAGAGGGGAAAAAGGGTATTTATGACTTTAACATAAAATATAACCACACCTCACGGAAGATTATTGCAATGCACAATTTATGCACTTTTCAAGGGTATTTTGGAAGGATGTTTTTTCAATTTGATAAATATGAATTATACCAGGGATATATATGCAAAAACCCCTAAAACATAAAGTTTTTACTTTGACAAATGACCATTTTTTTTTATATAGTATCAGTGGATCCAAACAATCAATAGTTGGTTCCAAACATGTGAGTGCGTACTTGATTTCAATGAAAATGATTTTATCCTCCACAACAACACAGACGTGTTAAATAGTTATCTGTTTTGTTAGGTAAAACATGTAAATTAAAAAATACATGTAATTCAACTGGTAATTAAAAAATACATGTAATTAAAAAATACATGTAAATTAAAAAATACATGTAATACATGTAAAACATGTAATTGCCATTGAAGGTGAAGTGTTTCAACAAGTTCTTGTTACAGAACCGACTGGTGACGAAGGTGTTCTGGGCGCGGTGGAGGCCGTTGGAGGCGGCGGAATGTTCCTTGTGTGGAGGTGACGCAGAGACAAATCGAGCACATGTTTTGCTTATGCCCGGTGGCGCGCCGGTTGTGGGATAGGCTGTCCATAGTAACAGGTCGACGACTAAGCTTCTGCACGATGGAGGAACTGTGGGAGGCGACGCGTCGCATGCGGAAAAGAAATGACAAGAGCAAAGTGGGCGTAGTGGGACTATCGATCATTCCGACGGGAACATGGGCGATTTGGAGAATGAGGAATGCGATCATCTTCAGGAGTTCCGTGTTCTACTTCGAGAATCTATGGGAGATAACGGCGCAGGCAATCAAAGACGGGTGTGGGATTGTGTGGAATCTCCAGTATAGTGATCGATGAGACCACATTACGCATCACCGATTAGCAACTCATCGCCAATTGGGTAGGGTAGAATTCTCTTCTACCCTACGCCGCGTTGGGGAGTTCGATAGTATATTTTAGTTTTCTTACTGTTGCTCGCTCTTTATTTTAGCTCTTCTCTATCTTCCTCACCTCCATTCAGTCATGTTTCTCTCTCATTTATGGAATAGAAAATGACTACATTTCACTCCAAAAAAAAAAAAAATGTAATTCATAGAACTATATACTCATTTTAAAAATAAAAATACATCCATGAAATATACACGAGTGCTGTTACACATAGTTTTGTTTCCATCCTCATATGCATTTATAGAAAATCACTGAACAAAATACTCATATTAACAAAATAGATGTTTTGTTGAAATTTTTTCTTATTTTCTATACATTCATCCATGCAATTTATTGGAGCGTATTTTATTTTTTAGAAAAGCTTGTACTTTGTTAGATGAAGTATATAATTTTTAAAAAATTCAGAACACATGTAAACTAGAATTAAAGCAGAAAAAAATATTGTACATGACATTATCCAATATATATACTTAAAAAAAAACTGTATAAAACAAAAATTATCCTTATATAAAAGTGTGGATTCCTCGTCTGGTAATGATTGGGACCATGAAATTTCATGTGGTCAAACATTTTAACCCAAATGTATTGGAATATATCTTCACTCCACATCATACCTATAAACATATATTTTATATTAAGTGAAATGTATACACAACCTAGTCATTGTATACTATATCTTTATTTATAAACTCATAAACATATTTGAAATGAGTTGAAATGTATACTCGACCTACTAGTCATTTTATATTATTCTTATAAACCAATAAACATATATTTGACATTAATTAAAATGTATACGCAACATAGTCATTTTATATTATACCTTTATAAACCTAATGATTATGAAATATGTATAGTCGAAGAGACTCCTATTCTGTCTTGGTGTAAAAAAAGAGCGTTGATACATGCAGTCCATTTGCAGCCCGTTTTGTAGCTCCATACATTATAATAACGTAGTATATACTGCATTATCATAGTGTATAAGGTCCTATCATAGTATATGACCAATTTTTTTTTTTTTCATTATGAAAAAAAATACACTAATGTATGTCAATATATACTTCATTTCATATAACAGCATATACTTTAAAGGGTGAGTGTATGATTTTTTTTATAAAAAAATGGGATGAACTGCAATTGAGGCTGCAATGGAGGGTTCACATATCTTTTCCCGTAAAAAAAATATGGGGGTTGTTGAATTGCTCAAATGCCACTGACCTAAAACACAATTTTTTTTGTACCCCTAAACTTTAATTCATCTTTTCCATACCTTTGAGATGTTGTCTTTTTTTTTGCCCCTAACACGCCTAACTACCCCTAACTAATTCCCTCATTTAATTAGTTATATTTTTGTAAAGTTTGTACTAATTTGATGTATATATCTTACATGAAAGAGGTCAACCATAGATGTTATCTGAAATGTTTCAAAAACATCATGACCATTTGATAGGGATTTGTCCATCACTCGAAGCAATGTTGACAACGCATAAAAACTTGAAGTCCTCCGGATTTCCAATCATAACATGTTATTTGATGGAGGAATGACTGAAGAGTACGTTATCAATACATATTTCAACTTGATGAGAAGGTCAACTCACATTGCTAGAGGTGCTTGTTTCGAAGCATTTTGTACATGTGATTGTTTTTTATTTACATTAACAAAATTATGTGCAACTACATAATATGTTCAACTAGTTACAAAAATTCAATATATAGTTTCCAAATATCATTCATTGTATGTGTGAATGGGTAGTTAGGTATAATAAAAAGTCAGAGGCAAAAAAATGAGAACATCTCAGAGGTATAGAAAATATGAATTAAAGTTCAAGAGCACAAAAAAATCCTAATGTTAAGTCAAGAGCATTTGAGCAATTAACAATAATATAAAAAAATTCCTAACGCATTGGTACGATCCGAATCTGTAACCAAAAAATCAGAAATATCCGATATTTGAAGATTTGCAGTGCGGATATGGATATCATTGTAGCCGATCCAAAAAATATCTGTATTAGACATATGTTATAAAAAAATTATATATTTGTATTATATATTGTTCATATTTATCTTGAATGATTATACGATATATTACATTACAATTATATTTTTAATGTATGATATTTAAAAGAGAGAATGGACCTTAAAATCTCAATTTTAATGTTCATATTTCTCTAACATATCATTTAATTATCAAATTTAATATTAATATTTAAATATGTCAATAATTCAAAAAAATATACATCTATATCTAAAGAGATCTGAATCCAAAAATTAATATCCGTATTCGAATTCTAAAGGTAGGATATGATAACGTATCCTATCTTTATCTATCATATTGACAATCTTAGCGCACCCATATGACTCCAAAAAAGAAAATGTTAGTCATTTTTATCAACCAAAACTTAGACAAAACATGTTTTTATTTTTTTTTCAAAATAGTAAATATCACCCGTATGTGCTTTAATTATAAGTGTGTGTGTGTGTGTGTGAATATATTTTGGTAGACAGGGCGACACAAAACTGACGGGTGAACATGGACCATATAACAACTAGTAGGTTCAAAGCCCATGAGAAGCTAGCCAACCGGGTTGAACTCGGATCATTCCCATGGAGTGGGTGTCCCTACCAACGTGGCAAAGCCACTGGGAGAATGAATTAAAAGTGTATATTGATCCACATTGAGTTGAATGAATTCAGTTTTAATAATTGTATAAAAAGAAAATTAAAGAGGTATTTACATCGTCTAACGAGTTATATGCTTTAATGAATGTGTATATTGATCCACAGTGAGCTACATAGAACTATATATTTGGTTAGAAAAAAACTGAATGTAATAACACTCCAATAATCGTCAGTTTTTTGAAAACCCTAATTCCATCAATCGTTTCAATCAGGTATGTGTTTCAAAACCCCCTCGTTTTTGCTTAATATATATGAATTGATAGATATTGTAACATATATACTTTCTCAATGGATCTTCATCACCAATTCTATGATATCGAGATCTAATTCATCACCTCCTCTGGAAATTGAGTTTCCCAATGAAGTATGCGAACAATGAAGCGAAAACAATTGGGTAGGCGGCGAGGACGACGGCCACCACGGCCAGGCGGTCATGGCGAAAGTCGTAGAAGTCTCTCAAGAAGGTATTGATGGGCACTTGTTTCTCCAATACTGTTATCTTTTTGTGTATGTCCCCGTATTGGGATGTGAGCATTCCGTCCAGGGTCCATGAAGCCGGGAGATCCAATAACACCAGATCCACCATTTTGGGATTTTCTGCAAAAATCGAATTCAATTGGATATAAGTGATAAGTGAAAGATGAAAATCATCATTTGCATAAAAAAATCTTCCATGAGCTTTGAATTCTCTTCGTTCATGCACAATTAGGTTATTGATTCACATGGGATTGGAGAATGGGTCAACATTTCCTCTGATCAGAGTGTAGGCAGGGAGCGTGTGCGTTTGGAGACGTACAACCCCTTTTGCCTCCACTTTTTTTTCCCCATTCATTAGAGATAAAGTGTTTGAACTTCCTGAGTCCACACATATTAGGTGAAGTTTGTAAGGTGATTTTTTATTTCTTTCTAATGCTTAGATTGGTGTTTTTCCTAGCATCACATTTTTTCTTGCTTTTCCATGCAAAAAAAAAACAACTTTGTCGCAAAGTAGACACGTTGCAAAAATTGATAATCGAAAAATAGTAGTTCTTTAGGATGTCGAAAAGAATGATGACTTGAATTGCTTTCTTGTGTTTTCTTAATGAATAGCAGTTGGAAACTAATAGAAGCATATTATGAAAATGAAGAAGAGCGGATTCTGCTTACCGGTTCTGGAATCAAGTAGCCAGAGAATAGGTTGAACAAGGTGTAGCAGGCGGTTACTAACACACTAGCTACCTGGATGTTTGGTGTCAATGCCATGAGAAGCATCCCGAAGTAATTGAAGTAGAGTAACGTAGAAAACATGGTGTAGAAGTACCAGAAGACCTTGCTGGATATGTAATCACTGTGAAGATTACTGTTAGGAGAAATATATACGGTATCTCAATGATTATCTGCAATGGGCAAACGAACATAAAATTTAGGATTAATATATCAACAAATAAACTTTTTTGCATCAAAGTGCATCATCGTGATTGAACCTGTGCAGATGAATGTGACCATGAAGAGTACATCCCCGCAAATCTTTCCCGATAGAACACGGTACGCTCCCTGTCTATAAATGACAAAATCGACATGCAGTTGTTTAGGCCCAGGAATAATATTGAAAGGAACATTGCCCCCGCTATGTTGAACACGTCTTGATCATCATATCTACGAAGTGTAGAAATTTTTTTTTGACTTAACTTCTTTGTATATTACAGTTGCATACACCAATATTGGCATAATACTATAATAGTAGCATGTTTGCCAATTAAACTGTATACTGGTAACTGGACAAATTAAGTATTTGAGTATGAATTTCTAACATAATAACTCATTGGTTGAAAGCAGTTGTTATGTGCTTCATTGATCACCAATAAAAAGATAGTGTTGATGTGAATACGGATTAATGTATTTTCATCTTTTTTCTTTTTTTTTTCTTCAATTGCCAATCATACTAATGAGGTATGTTAATGTTCTGACAATGTTATTAGATTATATGTGTTATCTCATTATGTGTGTAGTGCATTACACAGGTAACTCCTATTCATTTGTCTATATAAAGGGATTTAACTCTAAGTGGAATACAAGGATTCTCATTATTCCATTCTCTCTTCGTAACATGGTATCAGAGCCACCACCTCACAAACCCTAATTATTTTTTTTTTTTTTAGAATCATTCATTGCCGTCGTCGTCGTAGCCGTCACCGTCGTCGTCGTCGTTGTCGCGCCGCCCCTGCTGCTGCGTGCCGCCTTGCCGCGCCGCCCCGCCACCCTGCCGCTGCCGTGCACGCCCTGCCGGCCACGAGCGCCCCTGCCCGCGAGCGCTGCCGCTGCTGCCCGCGTGCCACTGCCGCGCGCGCCCCTACCCGCGAGCGCTGCCACCTCTGCCCTGTCCCTGCCGTGCGCTTGGCCCTGCCTCGCGCCCCTGCTGCGCCGCCCCTGCCTGCGAGCGCCCCTGCACCTCTCCGCGAGCGCCCCTGCTGCGCACGCCACTGTCCGCGAGCGCCCCTGCCGCGCACGCCCCTGCCCTGCCGTGCGCCCCTGCCGCGCCCCTGCTGCCGCGTCACGTGCTTAAGCGTCTGCCGCTGCTCGCGCGCGCACCCTTCCTCTGCTCGCGTCGCGCCCCTGCCCTGCCGCGCCGCCTCTGCCCGTGCCCCTGCCCCCGCGCCGTGCCCGAGCGTCCGCGTTGATCCCAGTGTTCGACGCGCAAACGCGTTCGAGTATCTCGGAAACGCGTCCAGGAATCCCGGGATAGCGTACACGCCAGCTGCCGGACACCCGCACGCGCGATCCCGTGATTCTCGGCGCGCTGTCCCCGAGACTGCCCGTGCGTGCTCCCAGTGCCAGACGCGCAAACGCGTCCAAAAATCCCGGACACCTGCCACCCTCAGCTGTCAGCGAATCTCGCCAGCGCGTCCAGGGAACCAGCCCCGGATCTCCCGGACCCTGTCCCCGATCTCCCGGGCACCTGTCCCGAGCCTGCCCGAGTCCGCGCCCAGACAGCTCCTGGCCCTACCCGAGCCCGCCCCTGCACCCAGCCACTGCTCAGGCTGCCATCTGCTGCCGCCGCCCACCGCCAGCCACCGCCACCACACGCCGGCCACCGCCACCGCCTGCCGACCGGTAGCCGCCTCCGGCCACCGCCTGCCGGCCGACCGCCGCCTCCGGCTACCGCCACCGCCGCCGGACACCGCCACCGCCGGCCGGCGACCGCTTGGCCACCCTCCGGCCGCCCTCTGGCTCCTCCGGCGGCCCTCTGCCGCCACTGGCCGCCCGTCGCTGCCCCCGGCACCTCCTTGCGACTCTGAATCACTAAATCGGCTATAACTTCCTCTCCGGAAGTCCGATTAAGGTGTTCCAGGAGTCCATTTTGTTTGATTTTTCGTGCTCTACGTCCTCGTTTGCTTCTGATCTTCATCTGAGGGGTTCTGCACTATGGAGTCTATGGAGTCTCCTCAGTCCTCTTCGCCGTTCATCTATGAGGGCATCTTGGGGGCCGCTCCTGCTATGGAGCACCATAAACCACGTAAACGGAGACATACCAAGAAGCGTCATAGACCGAGAAGACATGGACATCGTCTTCCTCCTATCGCCACTGCGACTACTTCTCCGCTTGACTCCATTCAGCCACAATTGGGTCAGCATGATCAGATCGATCAGTGCCTCGACCACCTGATTCTCCAGCAGCCTATTTCTGGTTCTTCTACTCCCTTTGCATTATCTTCTACTACGGGTACTCCTGTCTATTGGATTTTTGATTCGGGTGCCTCACATCACATGACTCCTGATAATTCTGTCCTCACTGCATGCTCCCCTGCACCCTCTCACTTACCTTCGATTCATACTGTTAACGGCTCTCCTTTGATCATCACGCAGTGTGGATCGATTACCACCACCTCTGACCCTATTGGCCGACTTTCCTTGCCATTTGTTTTGCATGCTCCTGACCTTTGCATGAATCTTGTGTCTATTAGTCGTCTGTGTGATTCTGGATTCACTGTTACCTTTACCACCTCTGGGTTGTTTTGTGCAGGATCCACGTTTAAGGCAGAGGATTGGTGTTGGTCGTAGGATTGGCGGACTATATTATGTGGAATATCTTCTTCTTCCTGTACCCGATCCCTCAGCTTTCTCTGGCATTGTCACCTCTGATACTGACTTGTGGCATAAAAGGTTAGGTCATGTTTCTGAGTCTCGTCTTAAAGACCTAATTCAGTCCGGTGATTTAGGTCGTGTTTCTTTTTCTCCTCTTTCTGTTTGTGAGGGCTGTAAATTGGCCAAACCCGTTGCTACTCCATTCCATTCTAGTAATCATCAGTCCTCTAGTCCATTTCAGCTTGTTCATTCTGATATCTGGGGTCCTTCTCATATAACATCAAAGAGTGGTTTTTCGTATTATATCAGTTTTATTGATGACTATTCTCGTTTTACTTGGATTTATTTATTGCGTCATCGATCTGAGGTCCCAAAGATGTATGAGGTCTTTACCACTATGATTCATACCCAGTTTCAGACTCGTATCAAAATCTTTAGGTCTGATTGTGCTCGAGAATATATCTCTTCCACAATGTGTTCTCTTCTTCAATCTCATGGCACTCTCTTTCAGCAATCATGCCCTTATACTCATGAGCAGAATGGTATTGCTGAAAGAAAACATCGCCATATTCTTGAGACCGCTCGTTCCCTCTTACTTTCGTCTTCCGTCCCCGGAACATTCTGGGCTGAGGCTACTATTTTATCTGTTCATCTTATCAATATCACTCCATCTTCTGTCCTCTCTGGTATGACTCCTCCTGAGCGTATTTACTCCTCCAAACCTGATTATAGTAGACTTCGCACTTTTGGATGTACTTGTTTCGTGCTTCTCCCCCCTCATCAACGCACTAAGTTGGCCGCTCGGTCAGTCAAGTGTGTTTTCTTGGGGATTAGTTTCGAACACAAGGGATATCGCTGCTACGATCCTGTTGGAAATCGTTTTTGGATCCCTCATCATGTGTCATTTGTCGAGGATGTCCCCTATTTTTCTTCTACACCCACTGTCTCCTCTCCCCCAGTGCCTTCTCCTGTTCAGGCATCTCCCCCTGTATCTTCCCCTGTTCAGGCATCTCCTCTTGTGCCTTCCCCTGTTCAGGCATCTCCACCTGTACCTTCCCCTGTTCAGGCCTCCCCTATTGAATCTCTACCTCTTCTCAGGCCGTCTGTTGTGCTTGAGCCCACTCCTAGTTCTACTCTCTCTGAGTCTCCTCTTAGCCCTCCTGCAGCCAACTCCCATGGTATTCCTAGTTCTCTTCCTATTGTGTCTACTCTTGCTCCTCCCACAGATGACTCCACTGGTACTCTGCCTTCCACGACTGACGCACCTCTCTCTGATGTGGATCCTCGTTCCTCGCCTCGCTACTCTCAGCGTGAGCGTCATCCACCTACTCGGTTCAGTTTTGACTCTGGACCACCTGACCGATTTGGCTTTGCTTCAGTGAGTACCTATTCTCCACAGTTCCAGGCTTATCTCACCGCTATCCATGCCCATCGTGAGCCCCGATCCTATCGCGAGGCAGTTGAGTACCCTGAGTGGCAGCAGACCATGATTGAGGAGTTTCAGGCTTTTGAGCAGACACAGACCTGGGATGTTGTTCCCCTTCCGGATGGCGTTACACCTATCAGTTGCAAATGGATCTTCAAGATCAAGCATCGACCTGATGGATCCATTGAACGACATAAGGCTCGGCTTGTTGCTAGAGGTTTCACACAGGAGTATGGCATGAGGAGACCTTCGCTCCCGTTGCTCAGATGACTACTGTCCGCACCCTTCTTGTAGTTGCTGTTGTTCGTCGCTGGCCTCTCTTTCAGATGGACGTGAAGAATGCATTTCTTCATGGTGATTTATCTGAGGTTGTTTATATGCAGCCACCTCCAGGTCTCAGCACTCCTCCTCAGCATGTCTGTCGTCTTCGGCGGGCTATATATGGTCTCAAACAGGCTCCTCGTGCCTGGTTTGAGCGTTTTCGCAGCGTTATTCTGGCAGCTGGTTTTGTTGAGAGCCTTCAGGACCACTCTATGTTTGTGCGATCCTCATCGCAGGGCCGGGTTATCCTTCTTCTATATGTTGACGACATGATTATCACTGGCGATGACTCCGCCGGTATTACTCTGGTCAAGAATCACCTCAGTCGACAGTTTCAGATGAAAGATCTCGGCACCCTTCGCTACTTCCTTGGTCTTGAGATTGCACAGAGTGATCGTGGGATTCTGCTCTCTCAACAAAAGTATACAGCTGACATTCTCGAGTGCGCTGCCCTCTCAGATACTCGCAGTACAGATACTCCTCTTGAGCTTCATGTGAAGCTTCGTCCTACAAATGGTGAGCTCCTTCCAGACCCAACTCGGTACAGACAGATTGTTGGTCAACTTGTGTATCTTTGCATCACTAGACCTGACATAGCTCATGCAGTCAGTATTGTTAGTCAGTTTGTCTCAGCTCCTCGATCAGTACATTATGGTGCTCTTATGCGTATTCTCAGATATCTACGCGGTACTATCACTAGATCGATCTATCTGTCATCCTCTTCGCCTCTGGTTCTCAGGGCCTACACTGATGCTGATTGGGCTGGAGATCCGACCACTAGATGCTTCACCACTGGGTTCTGCATATTTCTTGGAGATTCCATCATTTCTTGGCGCAGCAAGAAACAGGAGGTTGTTTCACTGTCCAGCACTGAGGCTGAGTATCGAGCCATGGCCATCACCACCAAGGAGATTGTTCATCTTAGACGTCTCTTGGTGGACCTAGGAGTTACTATGACTGGTCCTACTCCTCTTCACTGTGATAACCGCTCTGCCATTCAGATTGCCAGCAATCCGGTTTTTCACGAGAGGACCAAACACATTGAGATCGATTGTCACTTCGTTCGTCAGCACTTTCTTGCAGAGACATTATCGCTTCCGCACATCTCCTCTGCCGAACAGCTTGCTGATTTCTTTACGAAGTCACATCCAGTTCCTCGATTTCAGTTTCTCCTTCGCAAACTCACTTTGTATGATCCACCGTGAGTTTGAGGGGGGCTGTTAGATTATATTGTTATCTCATTATGTGTGTAGTGCATTACACGTGTAACTCCTATTCATTTGTCTATATAAAGGGATTTAACCCTAAGTGTAATACAAGGATTCCCATTATTCCACACAGCAGCAGGGGCGGCGCGACGACGACGACGGTGACGGCTACGACGACGACGGCAATGAAGGATTCAAAAAAAAAAAAAGGGTTTGTGAGGTGGTGGCTCTGATACCATGTTACGAAGAGAGAATGGAATAATGGGAATCCTTGTATTCCACTTAGGGTTAAATTCCTTTATATAGACAAATGAATAGGAGTTACACGTATAATGCACTACACACATAATGAGATAACACATATAATCTAACAGTTGCAAATGGTATTTATGAATATATAATCCAAACTGAGTTTTAATGACTCACATTCTTCCCCCGTGCTTCCAAAAAACCGCTCCTATCAGAACAGATGAGACGATCATGAATATGATGCGCACTAGGTTGTATGCAGGATTTCTCCAATAGGATAGATTTTGTTTCCAGAGGCATGCCTTGAACTGCTCCCAACCACTTTGTGGGTAACGAGTAGAAAAATGCAAGTCTTCTGAACCTATTGGTGGCTTACTCAGTTGCTTAACCATCTCTTTATTATTCCTGCAGAGAATAGTGGTTCACAAGAAATTAGTTCATGAGTAGAAAACCGTAATACACTCCACTTTTCAGCTTCTGCTTTAGTTTGTGTCATGAAAATACTTCAAAAGCTTACTCTTACATCAAGACTTGTAAACACAAATCAAACTTCATCTAGTAAATTTTGAGGTGTCTTTTCATTAGAATTTAGACACTTCAAAACCATATGGACCTTGGAAAATCAAATCTCATGGTTTTAGTCCTCAAAACCTCAATAAGATGAGATCAGATCAGATGAACAGATCATGAATTTGATTTTAGTCACTCGGGTCTTACTAACTAGTCATTTTAACTTGCACTATAAGAGGCCAGTGCTTCCGGGCGCACTGAAATGCAAAAATTCAAGTCTTTTAAAGTAACATCATGATCAAGAAATATATGTGGCACACTTACTGATAGAGAAGAGATTCTCTATAAAGATGAGCAAAGTCTACACCAAGCTGCAGTTCCATAGATGACGAAGTAACCTCTAACACCCATGTCGCAGGGTTGTAGTTGTCTTTAATCTTGACCACTCCAGGAATTGCCTTCCAGAAAATGATGGTAACAGAGTTAAGGTCAACCAAAAGAATTATAGTTTCATCATATTTAAACTACTTTATGCAAATATGTTCTTGAAAAAAATTGTAATTGGATTCTTGTGTGGCTTAGTGGCGTCTTGGGATGGGGCAAATCGTGAATGTCAGTATGCGCTGAGAATGATTGCATGTTTGTAAAATTATATATTAGGAACCTTATTTTATGAAATCATTCAATCAGTAATGCAATGCAATGTTTTAAGATGAAGCAAGGAAGGTGCTTTGATGTACATCAACTTATGCCACTGTGATAAATTGAATGAAATCTGAAGGATGGATAACCAATGCACAAAAACATCTCGTAATTAACTCACTTTGCTTTAAACATTTTTTTACTGAACTTAACCACCTAAAAAATACATAATGGGAAATGTTGAAATCTTCTTTTAAAAACATATTTACATATTTACGGGATTCATGAAGGATGTATCTCTAACAATTCATTTTTTTTTATAGAAATTTTTGCTTTGTTCACTAAGTTGTGAATTGATTACCTAGATAAATAACAGTTTAGTTTTTATTTATGCTTTGATGATGGTGAAGAGGATTTCAATTATAACATTGAATGACACATGCTTGGAATTTGTGCCAATTTGTAGTGATTATTCTTGTGAGACAACCTAACTTTGAAACTATAGTCTTGAATACCTGATGCAATGGCAATAAATCATTATGGGTAAGGGGCAAGAGTCACATTAGTGTATGCTTACCTCAAAGTATTCAATAAGTTTGTTTGAATGTTGACCCAAAGGTCCTGAATAGATTATCTGTCCACCTCGTTTCATCAGTATCATCTGCATTTAAATGTATATTATTTAACATAGAATTTACACAGTGAGACAAACAGGTCAACGTGAATCGCACCCGACCATCCGATACGATGGATCCGTGATCGACACCGCATCCGTCGTTTACTGCACGTAATCACCCCTCAAAGTATATATATATATATTATTGTATGTGCGGGTTCATTGTATATAGCGGGTCTTCTTTTTTTAGTAAATAATGAATAAAATGAGGGTATTTTTTGAAAATGATAACAAAGAGAATCCGGTCTCCACACTTTCTAATTTCAGTTTTAAGTTGGACCATGGATTTATTTTAGAGTGCCGGATATACGTAGTCCATTTTGTAGCCTGTTTTACAGTCTTATACGTTATGATAATATAATATATACTGTATTAACATAGTATATACTACACTATTATAGTTTATACTGCATTATATTTTTTCATTTTTTTCACTATAAAAAAAATACACTAATGTATTTCAGTATATACTTCATTTCATATAATAGCATACACTTTAAAGGATAAGTGTATAATTTTATATAAAAAAAAGAAAAAAAAACGGAATAGACTGTAATTGGAGCTGCAAATGTGAGTTACGTGTATTTTTTTTCTTTTTTTTAGTCAAAGATTGACCATGCAATACATTCGTTGTTGTGAATGGTTCCATGCAGTGTACTGTAAAAAAAGTGAATATTAGCTCAAAATGGCCCTGACTTGGTTGGCGCTGTTATTTTTAAAATTATATAAAAAAAATCTTATTTCACAAATTTGAAAAATAAAAACTAACGTATCCCGATGTGGTTAGATCTTTAAGATCCTCTAACCATTGTTAGATTATTCCACAATTTTTAAATTTGTTAAAATATTTCATGCCTTTTAAATTTGTGAAAGTTTCCTTTTTTTTTCTCTTCCTACCTGTTTGGGTTGGTTATATTTTTTTTTGTTGGTTTACAATTTTACATAAATATTTAAAATTTTAGGATTTTTCATTAATATTATTAATGATAAAACAATATAGTTTTT
Source organism: Acorus calamus (assembly GCA_030737845.1). Lineage (NCBI taxonomy): Eukaryota > Viridiplantae > Streptophyta > Magnoliopsida > Acorales > Acoraceae > Acorus > Acorus calamus. Next base: position 12,235,821 of record CM060861.1, on the reverse strand, counting down.
AATATAAAAAAATGATTTAAATAAATATTGATTATGAATAATCATGTGTTTAAATTTAATTCAGTTCGATTCATTTAGTTCATATTTAATTCAAACTCAAACCAAAACCAAAACCAAAGTATATAGTTTATTATTTTTTTTTTTTTATGACGGAGGGGCTTTTCATGACTGACATTTTTTTTGAAAATAGGTAGGTGTTTGCTACCCGATTCCATTTCTGAATTTCGAATTACAAACCCTGAACTGGGGGAGAAGAGAAGACGAATATAAAATAAAGGATAAAAACCACAAAATAGGACGACAAAAGACAAACGTGGCGACTCCCTCCCGGTTAGAAGAGGCTTCTAACGTGGGATGAGGAGGCCAACCTTTGCACCCCGAACTCACCCCATGATTCACATTACCCCATCTCTGAAAGAGACCGCCTATTTTGGTAACTGACCTTACGGTCAAGTTGGTAAGCTACCTTCGCCTGTTTGTCCCTGGTCCCACAGAAAATTCTTTCAAATTTCGTCGAAAGTATATCGGTTTATTAATTTAACCATTCATCACCCAAACCAAATAAAAAAGCCATTGACTCATATCCGAAAAAAATTAGTTTAGATAAGCTCAGATACGATTTAACCAATCAAAATTGCGCCCTCACCTATCAATACGTTGTTTCATCTTCTCCAACAACCTCTGATTATCCCTCTCGATGTGCCGGATGAGCTTCTCCATCAGCACGTGTCGTTCCACCGCCCCGAGCCTCATGACGTCCACCGGAATCTTCCCTCCGTCTCTGTCTGTCACCTCGAACAACGACACTCTTGTTCTCCTGTCATAGTGACAAAGTTCGTGTACGCAATATATTTGATAAATAATGACGTTTAATATGATACGTGCATTGATGAATTTCACTTACGGTATATTTGATACGGTAGATATCTAATTAAAGTACTTTAACGAATATTTAAAAGAATATAGAGTATTTTGGTACTATGCCTGTATGTTGGGTGCCTCTCGATGGCGGCCCAACGCAGCTCCACCTCGTCGAGGTCCCTCATCTCCTCCGCCACGTCGGCCGAAGAAGAGGCGGCGCTTCGGAGGCTCGACGAGCGGTAGCGGGTCGAGCTCAGGCTCCGAATCTGGGTCTCGGCCATCTCTTCTTCGTGTGGGTATCGTGAGAGAGAGGGGTGGGTTTAGCTTTTATATATGATGATGATGATGATGATGATGATGTGGTGACGATGAGTGTGGTCAATTCAAACTTTCTTGGATGGTGGAAGTCCTTTTCGTTGTTTCAATTTTTCATGGAGAAACTAATTAGGGTTCCCACCCTCTTATTATGTGCCTACCCTCTTATATTATTTTTAAGTCATTGATAGTTTTAGAATTTTTTTTTAGGTTTCTATTACAGTTTTTTATTATATCTAGGTCCCTGGAGTTAGCTATAGTTACATACTCCATTTAAACTACTCGAAATACCCTTAGCCTTTACTCAGTATACTGTTATGTACTCCATGTATATTGTTAATCATCCTCTGAACACTATTGAGTACTCCTTGTACTTTGTAAATCATCTTTAATATATTGTTATAGAATCCATGTACACTATTAATCCTAGGGACCTAGAAATGGCTGAGAGCATTTGGGTAGTTTAAACGGTGTATGTAATGACAGCTAACCCTTGGACCTAGAAATAATAAAAAGATGGAATAGGGACCTAAAGAAAACTCTAAGCCCCCATTTGGTTCGAGAATAGAGTCCGGAATAAGTGAGAATTAGTTGGAATAGCCTAAAATGGTTTGAAAGGCTGAAATAAATGTGAATTTGTATGCAATAATTAAATAATATAAAGTGGTATATGGATTCCAACCAACTCATATAATTAAATTATTTCAGGTTATTCAATCTAAAAAAATGTGTGGGTCCATTATCAAATCAACTGTCATCACCTCTTATTATCCAAACAGGTTATAAAATCAACTGTCATCATTTTTTCACTTTTTATAAATTTTTATTTACCTTATTTACATTTTATTCAAATAATAAAAACTTTTTTATTACATTTCTAAATGAAAATAATTTAAAAAACAACTAAACAAATATTTATACTATAATAGTCATAAACCTCATAATAACTTAATTATTTATCTAAACGGGACTAAAACCATCGGGGACTTAAAAAAAAAATGATAACACATCCCGCTCTCTGTAAATAGATTAAGAGATCAAGCTCAAAAATCTTTATAAACTCATAAACATATATTTGACATTAATCAATTGAAAGGCATGCAACCCAGTCACCCTTTAAAAACACATATTGAAAAGTAGATTTTAGAATAAAGCTGTTTTTTAAGATGATTTTAGACCTTAACTTTTTTATGATGCTTTTTTTTAATTCATGAATCAATATTTGAAAAAAGTTTAATGTTTGGTGGAGAAAGCTGTTTTTCAATTCAAAAAATCGATTCTGACAAAAAAACATTGTTTTTTAGCTTTTCAAAACATAGATTTCAAGGAAAAAATTAAAAGGAATCAAGCTTTCGATTCTGTTAAAATCTGCACGATTTTAACTTTTCAATTTTAAAAAGCTAAAAGCTGAAAAACTGTGCAACCAAACTGCCCTCCTGTTGTTTGTTGACGACTCAAAAATAATTATAAAAAAAAAATACCTCCGGCGCACGGTACACGTCACTGCTGACGACTCCAAAAATTGTGGACATTTTGAAAACCCTAATTTTCTCAATCGTTTTGATCGGGTATGTGTTTCAAATCTCTAATTTTTTTTGTCTGAATGTATGTGAATTTAATGGAATTTACAACATATATACTTACACAATGGATCTGCACCACCAATTCTATGATTTGGAGATCTCGATATGTATAGCATATGCACATAACAGTCGTTCAATTCATCACCTCCTCTGGAAATTGAGTTTCCCTATGTAGTATGAGATCGGCGATTCAATCCGTCATTGCTGGTGACTCCAAAGATCGTCACTTTTCAAAACCCTAGTTCCTTCAATCGTTCCGATCGGTTGTGTGTTTCAAAACACCCCTTTTTTTTCTTAATATATATGTGAAATTGACGGAACTTGCAACATATATACTTTCACATATAGATCTGCACCACCAAGTTTATGACATGGAGATCTCAATATGTATAGCTTATGCACATAAGAGCCATTCAATTCATCACCTCCTCTGGAAATTGAGTTTCCCAATGCAGTATGTGAACAGTGAAGCGAAAACAATTGGGTAGGCGGCGAGGATGACGGCCACCACGGCTAGACGGTCGTGGTGGAAACCATAGAAATCTCTCAAGAAGGCGCTGACGGGTACTTGTTTCCCGAATGCGGTTATCTCTTTATGTATGTCGCCGTATTGTGATGTGAGGAATCCGTTTAGGGTCCACGAGGTTGGGGAGATCCAGTAGCACCAGATCCACCATTTTGGGATTTGCTGCAAAATAGGGAGGCAATTGGATATGAAGCCCACATTTGTTTCAAGAGTAAGAGGGGGGATAAGGGAAGAATAAGGTTAATATTTAAAAAAAAGCATGTTTGTTTAGTATGGGTAAATTGTAAACCTTTTTCAGTTAAAATAAACCTTGATAACTATACACAGGGGAGGCATGAATACTTTATTCATGTTTATCCATCCAAAACTATTAAATAAGATAAAGACAAAAGATAAAAAAAAATCCAAATGGGGGGATGGTACATGAAAATCGTTATTGCATAAAACCATTGGTGCAAGAATGCATGAGAGAAGGCTCCCATGCGTTTGGAATTTTCTGCTTTTTTTTTTGTATAATTTGGAATTTTCTGCTTTGATATAAAGATGTGGGAAGAGGACACGGTATTAAAAAACTTACACATAAGCAATCATGCCTTTTGATATCAAAAGAATGATGTGTTGCGTTGCTAGTGATATGGTAAATATTTGGCAAGGGTTTCATTTAGTATGATAATTGTGTATTCATAAATGATATAAGATAAATATCGTAAAAGTATTAAGATAATGAAATTGTTTTGTTCTAGATGTATTCTAATCATTAATATGAGAAATACATATAGATACTCCTACATTGGTATGAAGATAGTGAAGACAATTCAAGCTACTTTTTTAAAATATGAAGAATTTGTGGGAGATGACATGCCAATGCATCAGGGACGTGCGGGGTTGCAAGCATCCACATAGCAGATAACGCGTTTATAATCGTTGAGTAGCATTGGCTGTGGGAGGGAGAGGGGTAGAAGCCTTTTCTACCCGAACCCTTGTGGGTGCGTCGTGACATCTTCTATTATCTTTTCTCTTATATTTACATGTATTTCTTCTTATCTTTTCATCTCATTCAGTCTTGTTCTTTACCTTTGGAAATAGAATATGACTACAACTTTCTCAAAACAAAAAAATATATGAAGAATTTTGTAAACTAATACCCATATCTTGAAGGTACTAAATGCTTGGTTTGGTGAATAGCAGTTTGTCTGATTGATAGGTGAGAGAGGTATCCAATTGCTCATTTTAATGAAGGTTTTAAAAAGTTTGGGGTACTTTGTGAGTTGTGACTATGGTGACAGCTGCTGAGAATAATAAGCTCTACGGAAAGCAGTTGGAAACTAATGGAAGCATATCAATTAGAATGGATGAGAATAGCTAGCTGCTTACCGGTTTTGGAATTAAGAAGCCGGAGAATAGGTTGAGCAAGGTGTAGCTAGCAGTTACTAGTACACTGGCCACCTGGACATTTGGTGTCACTGACATGACGAACATCCCGAGGTAATTGAAGTAGAGCAATGTAGAAAGCATAGCATAGAAATACCAGAAGACCTTATAGAGAGACCAGTGGTAGCCTATTGCAGGATATGTGATGGTCACAAACACTGTTGTTAGTAGAAGCATATATGGTATTTCAATGATTGCCTGCAATGGACAAGGGAACATTATATAAAATTCAAGGTCCATTATGACTATAAATAAAAGTTCTTTTTACATCAAAGTATGCTAGTGCAGAAGACAGTTCAGTTGATTGGACCTGTGCAGATGAATAGGACAATGAAGAATACATCCCTGCAAATCTTTCCCGGTAAAATACAGTTCGCTCCCTGTCTACAAATGTTAAAACTGATGTACAGTTGTTTAGCCCCAGAAATATCATTGAAATGAACATCGACCCTGCTATGTCGAACACACTTTGATCATCATGTCTGCAGAGTAATAAGAAACAAATAAGTCTCCATATTACAATCACATACTCCATTGTCAACTCTGACATCTGCATAGTATGCTATTCCAAACTTTTAAGGTTTGGCTTTATGAATTCTACAGCACCATGAATCCGTGGGTTTTTCAAAAAATAATAATAATAAAATAAAGTCATATTACGAAATCAAATTGTAAGCTCAATAATTATAAGTCCTTCAGTATGGATTTCTAGCAAAAGAAATATGTAAATGGTGATGATCAGGGTCATATAAAATTCAATGCACCTTCATTTGCTTTTCCTTCCATTTATGATCAGATACTTGTTAATGTTTACGAATGTACTACAGATTCTGTTTAGGAATTTTTTATTCCTACTAAGTATTGATGACTTACATTTTTCTCCCATGTTGCCAAAACACTGCACCGAACAGAATGGATGAGATGATCATGAATATTATACGCATTAGGTTGTATGCAGGATTTCTCCAGTAGGACAGGTGTTGCTTCCAGAGGCATGCCTTGAACTGTTCCCAACCACTTTGTGGAAAACGAGTAGAAAAATGCAAGTCTTTTGAACTTGTTGGGGGACTACTCAGTTGTTTAACCATCTCTTCATTGTTCCTGCAGAGAAAATTAACTCTCATGGGATGCAATCTAATAAAACTGTTGTGTAAAAATGAAATTGAGATAAATTTAAACCCCATCAAGTGAACTATAGGATGGTTGTTCATCATGATTTGGACACTTGAAAACCCTTTGGAAAATTTGACCCACTCAGTTTTGATTCTTTGGCCCTCAATAAGATAAGAGCAGATGAGAGGATCACGAGTTCCCTTTATTGTGGAATTTGAATCACTGGGGGTTTAATCAATTAGGCCATTTTTGGGCTAGAAAATATGGAGTTTAACAAGTACTTATGGATTTGGTAAATCTGCAATCATCTCAAGTCATCAAGAACTATGAGGCACATCTGGAATTTTCATTTTCACACTTACCGATAGAGAAGAGACTCTCTATAAAGATGAGCAAAATCGACACCAAGTTGCAGTTCCATAGAAGACGATGTGACTTCTAACACCCATGTCGCAGGGTTGTAGTTGTCCCTGATCTTGGGCACTCCAGGAATTCCCTTTTCAGATAAATGGAAACAAAATTACACTCAATGACCCAATTAGATTTTTGTCATATTTACACAATTTTCTCCTTATATTTGTTGACAAATAGTTAATTGGTTTTTTTGTATATTTTATTGGCTGGTAGGGACTTGGGATGGGATGAAAATTCCATGGTCAATGAATGGAAATTTTCTAAATCATATCATAGGTAGTTCTGTTTCTGATGTCATTTAATGTCAGTGTTGCAATGCAAGGCACATCTTACATGTGCCACTGTGATAAGTTGCATGAATCTTAAAGACTTGTGAAGAATGGAGGATCAAGGCAACTAATAAGGCTGGAGGATCAAGGCAATGCATGAATCTTAATTTTTTTTTTTTTTTTTTGTGGGGGGGGGGGGGGGGGGGGGGGGAGGTAATTATAGGGTTCATGAAGGATGGAAATCCATAAAATATGTTTTTATCAGAATCTAACTGATAAATAGAGGGTAAGCTTATTGTTTGGGAGCTAATGCAGTGAGGTTTACAAGAGAGGATAGGCTTATTGTTGGGTGAGGGCTCATTTGTATTTTCTTTTATTTTTATTTTTCCTCTATTTTTTGGACCTTGTATATTATGTGATTTACTTCTTTCTTGGAGTGTACCATATTAATATTATGGGATGAACCCCAACCTTTTCTCTCTTCACATAAAAATAAACATAATATTCTCAAATACCTAATGTGATGGCGTTTTGGCATTATGATGGAGGACAAGTTATCTCGCTAATGTATGCTTACCTCAAAGTATTCAATAAGCTTGGTTGAATTCTGACCCAAAAGTCCAGAATAAATTATTTGTCCACCTCGTTTCATCAGTATCATCTGCATTTAAATGTGGATTCATCATCAGTAGAATTTTGACATTGTAAGACAGGAAAATTCTATGACTGCCATGACTTTCAGTTTTATTCCAGGTCATAGAACTTCGATACTAGAAGTTTCAACCTCATGATTCTCTATGATGTGGTGACCTTGTAACATAGAAATGGACAAGTGTGACACAGTGCAGCAAAGTTTCAATACTGTCATGTAAAATGGATACGGAAAAGGAAAGACTGACGTGGCTCCAAATCCTGGACTTTTGAGTGTCCTTATCACTTGAGTGCCAACTTATGATCAACAAACAAAGGGTGAAAATGATGAATGCATATGAAATACATAACATGTAATCACTAGTCCAAACAGCTGATGCTATACATGCGTCAGATTATTTTCCTTTTTATATTCTTATATAGAATCTTTAAATGGAAATATTCTCAATCTTGCAGTAATAATATTTTTTTTCATATTGTGATTCAATTTTTTTTATTATTAAACTTCCATCTTCAAAAGAAAATAGTGAAAGTGGACACCTGACACTCAGACATTAGCAACAATGAATTATTTATGAATACTCTTTGAGTATGACATTCCAAGATATATCATGTGAATTTTACACCATGCATTATACTTTGTTGGTTTATGGAGGCAATACATATGGTAGCATCATAAACCTTATGTTATTATGACATTGATATATTATGCATAATCATTGTGGTGTTTGTATGCCTCTTTGCTTCCACAGTTTCCATGGGCACTGGGTTTCATTCCAGTGTTAAGCTAGTGCTGGATGAAGTTAAGATAGGGCTAATCTATCAATGAAACATATTCCAATTCTTTATATTACCTCATCAAAGGTCTCAAATATATCAATACTAGGCTGGTGGATAGTGCAAACCACTGTCCTCCCTGTATTGACAACATTCTTCACTGCACGCATGACAATTGCTGCTGCTCTGGCATCTAGGCCTGATGTAGGTTCATCCATGAATATAATAGATGGATTGGCAACAAGTTCCACTGCAATGGTTAAACGTTTACGCTGCTCAGTAGATAGGCCATTCAGACCAGGGATGCCAACTAAACTGTCCTTGATAACATCAAGCTCTATTGTTTCCAGAACCTCTTTGACAAATTCCTGTGGAATATATATTCAGATTGTTTTACCGATTTGAATGACATAATAAATTACTAGAAATATGAAATCAGAAAACCTTGAATTGACCCTCCCAAAATAAACTGTTTTGCATTGAACCGCGTGACTCCGTGAGATTCCAAATGTTTTTATAGTTATGATTCCTTAGTAAACTGTACTGCTCTTGTTGCCGGATCAATCTGAGATGGAAGCCGCAACCAGGCTGAATATATCACTGATTCTTCCACAGTAATGTGTGGAGAATGTATGTCTGTCTGCTCACAGTAACCAGATATTCTGGCGAATGTTTCTTGGATCTTAGGGTATCCTCCAATTCTTATATCTCCTTCAATAGTTCCACTAGTTTTCCTTCCACACAGAACATCCATAAGGGTTGTTTTTCCAGCTCCACTCACACCCATCAGGGCTGTAAGAATGCCAGGTCTAAATGCACCTGTAATATTGCTGAGGAGTTGTAGTCTTTTCTCCGTGAATCCTTCTTCTTTCATTTCCTGAATAGAGAGGAGTGGAAAAAGATGTAAGTGAAGTGAAATAACTAGTTTGGTTAACTTGGTCTCTATATTCAACAAGTAACACAAATAAAATGTGAACTTTTGTGTCACCTGTGGTGTATCAATGAAGTATTGCACGTCATGAAATACTACTGTGAGGGGCTGAAAGGGCAAGACCATTCTACCTGTGTAATCAATGCACACCTTTAAATTTTATTTCTTATTTTGTTAGATTAAAAATGTGTATCTTTATTTCTTTGTCAATATCTTACCAGCATTTGGTTGTTCAGTAGTTGTTGGAGTCATGGAAATCAGTGATTTTCCTACGCGTTCCTCACTGTCATGGTCTTCTTGTTCTTGTAGCTGGGAAATCTTGTCACGGGAAATAATGATCCGAGAAGATCCGAGAGCTGAATCAATCAATAAGTTCAACGATAAACTTAGTGGGATGATAAATAATATTCTACATATATTTTTTATGCAGAATGAAAGAACTATACTTACGTTTTAGGTAAGTTAAAGCCAAGGCAAAGCCAATATTGAAAAGTACTGCAAATCCAAACAATGCAACCACTGATACCCAGTAAAAATAGCCTTTGAAATTTAGTCCACTTCTTTTCAAAACCACCTCGCCTATTGTCATATTTGCAGAGGAAATCTGTCAAACAGATCTATGGCTGATTAGTCCTGATGCTATGCATGTTCGCTAAGCAGATTTAAGATCCTGGAATTCATCACCTTTTGCCATCGTGGAGCATGAAATTCATTTATTGATATTCCTATCTCTGCATACGTTATTGGAGAAATCCAGAAGCCCCACCGCAACCAGGATGGCAAGGAAGCTGTAATAGTAATGTTATTTAGTACATCTTTCTGATATGTTTCCTCACAGAATTCAAGAACAACTTACGTCGTGGGATAATGAAACCGCCAAATAGAATAGATATCAGAATGGCTAGGCTGCCGATGACAAAGCCAACAATTGTTTCTTGGACGATCGCGCCGATGAAACGGAATAGGGATGTAGATGCCTGATGCAAAGCAAAGAGTAGAAAGAACTGGCGGAAAAACCTAAAAAGAATGGGAAATAGAGGTAGTTGAGGTCGCACCAACAAGATGTTTTCGAAAAATAACATGTGAAACAGAATTTAAAAAATATTGGAACATGCATTATATTAATTGCTCTTGTGGGAATATAGTTTATAAAACAATCAGTCTGATTCATGCTCTAACAGCTATGCACAATTTTCACATATTAAGCATCGCATTGTCACACAAATCTGCGTAATTTTGGTGTCTTTTATCCTTTAGTGGAGCAGTTACTTGTTTGAACTAATTCTTAGGTTTCTTTTACTAGATTCCCGTTCATGAACAAGCACATCATGGTGATTGACAATTTAACTTGTATTGGGGATGGTGAGATCCTTTTATTTTTTGGATGATGTAAAGTTGCACTCATAGAATATAGCCTCCTTTTTCTTTAATAATTTTATTTTTCTCAATTAACTTTCATTTTATGACTTGATGATGCTCACCTTTCTGCCTCAGGACTGTACCCAATACCGTAGTAGGTTATAGCTGTCCAAATGAAGGACTCTGCCAAGGAGAATGGAATACTAAGGATGAAAACTGGAATAGAGTAAGCCCATGCAGGATAGAAAAGAAAGCCTTTTTGTTTGAAGAATACTGGTAGCCTGTAAATCGTGAGTACCAAATCTTGAACTCCATTGGTCATTAATCTGATAAGTGTATAGAACAAGGCAGCCATATAGTAAACAGTGTGCACCAAGTCGACCTCCATTTGTGTCCGCAGAAATACAGTCATCGTGATGAGTGCAACAACTGTAAGCTGTTGGAATTGAGAAAATCAAATGTGCGTTAGCCTGAGAACCTGAAATATAAAGCAGTTGGATGGGTATTAAAATTACCTGCCCAATCCTGAATGCATATATGAATAGATTGCGCTTCATGAGAAGGACTTCTCTAGCCATGCATGCTTTAAACAGATCCCATTTTGTCAGGGAATAGCTGGTGAAGGATAATGCATTCTTATGAGATTGAGATTTATCATAATCCTCGGAGAGATCCTCCTCTAGTTTCCTTCCTATTGGACTTTCCTTGAACCTCTTTCTGAACTGGTCGGCGGTTACATAAGCGTAAGGCTTGTCTGCATGGCACCAATATTGTGCTTGATCCTTCCTGGAAATAACCTGAAAAGGGTGTTAAAAATGTTTTAGTGTCGTCATGGGGTGTGGCATAAGTTGAAGTAAATTTATAATAGTGTTTTAAATGTACCTCCTGGAGGAAGTCAGAGACACCTTTTCTTTCTGGACACTTGAAACCACATTCTTGAAAGAACTCGAGAATTTGAATCCGAGGACCATGGTATATGATCTTCCCTTCCGCCATCAATACAATGTCATCGAAGAGATCAAATGTTTCTGGTGCTGGCTGAAGAAGTGACACCAGAGCTGTGATTTCTGTGATGTGCACCAATTGGCGAAGGAAGGATACTATTTGGAAGGTTGTAGAGCTGTCCAAGCCAGTAGATATTTCATCCATGAAAAGAGCTCTAGTTGGTCCAACGATCATCTCCCCTGTGCAGGGTAAATGTAAAAAATATACCCTCATGTAGGAATTTTCACAAAGAAAACTGATCTATATATATTTTTTGGTAAAAGAAACTGATGTTCTTCTTAGGGTATTTATATCTTTTTTATGGCAAACCTGTAGTCAATCTTTTCTTCTGGCCACCAGAAATGCCTCTTCTCATGGCATCACCAACCATTGTGTCTGAGCAGATGTCCAGCCCAAGAATCTATGCATACACCGGAAAGATTGTTATTCCATTTAAAAAATTGCAATCTACATGCATGTTTAATATGCAGTGGACCGGTTCCTCTGCTGCTTATTTTTAATATATATGATACCAAGGGAAAGCTGGAGATGTGTCCATTGATGGTCACCTTCATAATGTAGTCCGTTTGAAGTGTTCTTTGTAATCCTTCTACTGAAATTGCCTGAAAAAAATAAGGTTAGCCACTATGAGATTTTGGAAGGAAAGGATAGGAAGATGACATTATATCAAGCAGGTTTTAATTTTGAAATTCGGACTCCGATATTTCTGGTAAATGGTATTTCATGGTATGATCTGCAAGCATGACTCTGATGTGGTTCTGTTTTCCCAAAGTTTCTTCTTTCCTTTATTTTTATACATTCATTCATTTTATATAATATTTGTAATATCTCATAGTTGCTTTACCAATATGGTCATCAGAGACTCCATTAATGTTATCCTTCTTTAAACATCAATTTTGTCTCAAAATTCTTGTGATTAAGCCCAACTTACAAATAACAGCTGTATTTTTTTTCATGTTTCTATTTTTCCATATATTTAAACTCATGTTTAACAGCGTGAAAGAAACTACATCGTTACGGTGTTACCTTCATGTAAGTATCAATGTCAGGATCTGGGACGATCCCTGCCTCTTTTTCTCTTCTACTCAGTTCCATCATTATTTCTTTTGCAGGTAGAGCAAGTCAGACAATTGAATGGAAAAAAAAATGCTTCGTCAGCTCCCATAAGTTAACTTGAGGTGAACAAAACTACTGGATTTAACATTCATGGAATGAGTGTAGCCTCACCTGCTCTACTTCCAACGCCCTGATAGCGAGCGGAGAAATCAAGTGTTTCCCTCACAGTCATCTCAGGAATGTGGAGATCATATTGGCTAATGTAAGCAGATGTCTTCTCCGGAACAAACTCTTCCATGCTGAATCCATTGTAAGTGATTTCCCCTGTAGCCTGTGAATACAAAATTACTACCTCAAGATGCTTCCTATAGTGATATTCGACACACAACTTTAAAGTTCATGCATTATAGCTCCTCTGGATTTTCTCTTGATATAAGCAGATTTTTATCTGAATTTAAGCAAATCACATGTCTGCCTCCACTAGTTTCAATCATTTGAGCCGTTTAAGTTGCTGTTTATTAAGCTTGCTTGTTGGGATATTGTTTCTTTTTTCTTTTCTTTTTATTGGTATAAGACTGAATTTTAGACCTTGAGAGATTTGTTTAAGTTCCCTGCAAGGGCCAATAAGAAGGTTGTCTTCCCACACCCTGGAGGTCCCAGCAGCAGAGTCATCCTGCAAACACAAAAAACAATTATATATCAACGGACAAGTCGATATTGATTGTGCAATTATTATTATTTTTTTGCTCAAAAATGAAAAAAAATCTAGAAAAATCTGAAAAAAAATTAGAGAAAATATATACATATTTGTTGATGAAGATGAGTGTTTGCATTGTTGTGGTAGAAAAGAGTAAGAATGTATTTACAGATTAGGGATCAAATTAAAAAATAGAGTTTTTTTGAAAAAATTCCATTCCTAAATTATGGAATTTGGGCAGTTGGATTTGGATCCCATTGATATTTGGGTATTTATTTTCTTTTTGTAAAGAAAAAATTGAATATACCGCAAGAATTTGAATTTTGCAAACACATCGACAAATGCTATGATTTCACATTATATTCAGAAAAAATATAAACAAAAAAATTCTATATTTAGGGGGTCTTTTTTGCACTCTCTCAAAGGAAAAATGAAAAATAGTGAAGGAATTTGGGTTGAAAAGAAAGTAAAAAAGCAAAAAATTCTCTGATCAAGATGTTTGTGCATGTAGTGAAAAATTTTCCTTTGGTTTCCTTCAAATTCTACCTATAGAGAAGAGATTTTTTTTCACATTTTCTAATAAGATAGTAGAGGAGGAAAAGTGATGGAACTTTTTTAAAATTCTTTATTTGACATAAACACTAGATTTTTCAATGGTAAAAAAAAAAAAAAATTTAGTCTCTCTCATTTTCTTTTATTTTCTATCATACACAAACACATCAAAACAATTTCCGTAAGAATTTATGATTTATGGGGCGTTTGGTTTGGTGGAAAAAAATCCCTTATTTCTTATTTGAATGTTTGTTTTAATAAGTAAACGGTCTTACGTTTATTATAGGGTTTTTTATTTTTAAGTCCCCATAAATTACATGATTTAGTGATCGATCTTTTACTTCTTTATATTTCAGTTTAAGTCCTCAGATTTAAAAGATATGTTTCTTTTAGTCCTTCGAGGGACTAAAAACAAAATCAAATAATTTAGTAATACGTCCAGTCTCAAAGACTAACAAGAAACATGCCCGTTAAATCTAGGGACTAAAACTGAAATATGAAGAATTGAGGGATCGATCACTAAATCATATAGTTTACAGAGAATAAAAAATAAAAAAACCCTTATTTAAAAAGTATTTTACTTATTGATTGCTGAAAGATAATTTTGCCCCCAAATTTTTTCATTTTATAAAAAGTGAAAAACCAAATATCAATAAAAAAATTCATAAAATAGAATTAAATACTCTTTTACAAGCATCACAAATAAGAATTTATTTTTCTTATCGAATTAAACAGTTTTTCACTTAAAATATTAACACTTATATTATCTGCATTTATAAATTAGTATTTTAAAATCAACAATCCTCCTAACCAAATGCCACAGTGACTTACAAATCATTATGCTTTGAGCACTGATACATGTGAGGTCTGTGTTTTGGTATAAATGTGACTGAGTATAACATTTTCCTTTTTCTTATGCTTTCTATTTGAATCAGTGTGTGAACAAATAATGGGCCTAAGATTATCTGGGTGTATGTTCTATGGGCCGTGACAAAGTAGGTCCATTGTCACTTGTATATGGACCTCGAAATATTGAATAATTACCTTGAAGGCTTGATAATGCCACTGGCACCTTTAATGATGCGTATCTTGGCTTCCGAAGACGCGCAACCAAAAATCCTACACATTCTTGTGAAGCCCTAAAAAAGTTAATCAAATTAGTTACCCATAATTTATAACTAAAGCGTACTCACATATAATCATAAACAAAATTATTCCTTTGAAAACTCTTATTGTGAATGCAAAACTAAACATACAAGATAAAACAATTTTTATATGATAATCTCAGGGACAATCCCACAGGCAATCACTATTTTTAGTGTATGCTTAATATATAATCAACTGTATTCATAAAAAATATATATATATATATACAGATATAACCATTATGAGACCACAGGTGTGGTTGCATATATATAAGTATGGGTGTGTAACATGCGCCTATTTTTATATCATATATAGTTTGTGTGCTTATATAAGATAATGTGAGGAAGAGTTTCACGGATATCCCCACGTGGTTTGATTTTTTTTATTGTGTATATTTTATTAGTGAAACATTTATATTTAAAATAAATAAATGTGTATTCCAATTAATTGGATGAATTTATTTAAAAATATATATGTTTCTAATAAAGCACATATATCATATCTCGTTCTAGAGTTTGATACTGTATGTAACACTATGTGTGACTCTTTTATACATGTGTCTACGAATGTACACAGAGAGAGAGAGAGAGATGCCCTTACTTTGAATAAGCTTTTGGTGGCATTCCAAAGAGTTGGTAGGGGCTTCCCATCAACCACTTCACATGTTGCTTCCACACACAGGTTCTTGTATCTCACCTCAATTGTTGGGAATTTCAAATTCACCCTATAATGAGAGCCAAATTAAAGTAATCTTAGAACTTCAACAACTCCATCAATTAATAATTCTAACAAAGTCATTCATTTCAACAAAGTTGAAACTCCACCATGTTAAACTTCAATTAATAATATAAGAAAAGAACTATATGTCATCATGTATGTTCCATTTGAACGGAGCTTCTGAAGTACTGTTTGATTTATGTACAAACATTTTTACGTATATACAACTAATTTTAAATCAAGAGTGAATCATAGTTGGAATATGTCTTGGTCCTCACACGTTTTAATTTTTATTTCAATTATATATTTAACTAATAAAATACATTTTTTAATTTTATAAAAAAGAAATGAAAATATATTTTTTTGGTAAAGTAAATACTGACATAGTATAATAGATATTGTGATAGATGATTCCATATTATGCGTTATTGATGGTGGCGCCCACAAGTTTTATGGCACATGGAATATGCCAACAAAAGTTTGATTGCACATGAACCATGAAGTTGGAATATCAATACTAACAAAACATTAAATTTCAACTTAACATAGAAGTGAATTTTAATGTAGTGTGAAATGATAGAAAGATTCAACAAGCATTGAGATCTCATAAGCTCTTTAAATCCACAATGAAAAAAACTCCAAAAGATAGAAAATTTAAAATATTATTGATAATAAACTGAAAACCCTAGGTTACAATATGCTATTTATACTAATAACAGCAAATTAAAAAAATTACTAAAAATAGTAAAATTCAAAAACCAATTTTTTCAATTCTTTGATATCCTAAATGATCATAGGAATTGATAGAGATCAATTCCGATCTGTTATGATAAAAATATCTCAAATCTAACAATTACTAAAAATAGTAAATTCGCTAATTTAAGAGCCTAAATGAAAGAATTTTTGAAAACTAAGCATTGTTAATAGTGTAACGATTAATTCAGAATATCATCACAATATATATTTCCATATAAAATTTTCGTGCGGTTCCGAGATCGTAATCTACATCAAAATTTGTCATACATCAAATTTGAACTAAAATAAAAATTAGGATCATGTTATAAGCTCAAGTCCTTTATATCTCCCTATACAATCTACATGTGTTTTGATATTGATTGAAATATATATTTAGTTAATAAAATACACTCTTTTAAATATAAAAAATATAAAATTCATATCACATGTTTGAATATATATACACATATATAATTTACATTTTTTCATGATAGAATGAGCGTTGTTACACACGTTCCGCGTGAACAGTCCAAACACCTCTCTATATCTCATTAAAATTTATTTATAAAGGGTAAAATAAAACAATTTTCATCATAGCATATGCTATCACAGTAGACAGAGTTTACAATTAAAAAAAAATGAAAACATGAGCACTAATATAGTGTGTGTATATATATATGATGTGATCAGACAATTTCAGCATTAGGGGACGCAGCAACTCCAAAGAGGTTTGCAAAACAAAACAAAACAAAACAAAGAGATGAAGAGTTTCACCTATCGATCCTTTGTTTGATATTCTCGAGCAACCTCCGGTTATCGTCTTGGATGTGTCGGACGAGCTTCTCGATGAGGAGGCGACGCTCCATCGCCTCCAACTTCGACACATCGACAATCGATCTCTTCTCATCATTATCACTGTTTGCCTGCTTCAACAATGAAACTCTGCTCCTTCTATAAGTAGGCAGTCTTTCAATGGCTGTCCACTGTAGCTCCTCAGCATCGTCTCTTTCTCTCTGTTCGATCGAAGAAGATGCGCCTCCAATGCTCGAAGACTGGGGGATCTCCATTAACTCTGTCATCTCTTTTTTTGTAAAGAAAGAATTAATACTTGTGATGGTGTTTTTTGTTTATTATATATAGAAGTGTGTATGAGTGAGATGCATTTGAACAATATGAATGCGAGTCTAATAAGTCAAAGCTATTCTGGAAGGAGATTATTAGGGGTATTTTTTATTTTTTTATTTTTTGGCTGGATAAGGGACTTTAATGGGGATGAGAGAGAGTCATGAAAACCTAAAGTGGAATCTTGGGTTATGTTTGAGATTTATTTATTTATTTGGGGGAGTATAGAGTTGAGCAAAAGATGAAATTAAGAGTCTCTTTGGATACGAGTTTGGACAGTTTTTGAATTTATAGAAAATTAATTTTTTTGAATTCGTTTAACAGAAAAACTGAGATCCAAAGCTGTACACAGATTTCTGTGAAAACTCTAAATTTTTCTGTGGAGATGAGCTTCATACAAAATCAAGTTTTAATATCAGCTTTTACTTAAAATCAGTTTTGCAATCTGGTAATTAAACACAGCCTTATTCATATTGGTTTACATTAGTGCTGGATTGAAAGCTGATGAGGTTTAGATCCCATCATGTTTAGTGGAGTGTATGTGTTTGTTTTTGTTTGGCTCAATTAGATGAGCCTCGTTTTATTAGATGAATGCGACCATAATGAATGAACACATTTCATTGGGTGATTTTGGATAGTCTGGTTGATCTAAACAAAAAAAAAAGCAATAAAAATTAAAGCTTATGTTAAAATGAAATAAAAATGATTACAAAAATGACTCTCTTGCAGTTATTTTTCATCAATTATTACCAATATTATGGAATAGGGTGTTGTGTATATATATATAATTATGACGGCATTTGGTAGTGGGATTGCAAAATTGAATTTTTATAAATGTTGGGTTTAAAACTGATTATGCAGGAAGTTGTCTTCCCTTAGCTTTCTTCAATCGCAACTTTTGGATACTATGCCTGAAATCTGTCTGTAGAAAGCTACAATTGCAAAACTGTTTGGTTGCTCAAGTAAATAACGAGTTTCCTGTAAACGCAAAAACTGTTTAATCATGTAATCAAACGTTGCGCATGTATATGTGTGTGTTGTGGGTAGGTGGAATGTATGGAAAAAAGTTAATAGATTCTTAACTAACGCATTAATTAGTGGATAACTTGGATAGATGAGATTTTTTCATAAGATCCGTCCCCACTTATCTTTTAGCTGGGAAGGAAAGTTAACGATGTCATTTTTTGACTTCAACTATTTCAATGCAGGAATCTGTTTATAAGGATAGCAGGAGTGGTCTATCTATAGGATATATAGTGATTTTATGTATATTAGGTTTGCATTCTGATATTTGTATTTTTTTATTCCAGTCCTATGAGCAATCCCTAACCTCTCTAATATATGTATTGTCCAACGATTCATGCATTTTTATAAAAACAATAAACAGAATACACATTTTTATATTTAAAAAATATCATATTCAGTCTATATTATAATCCAAAACGCATCCATCTATTTTTTTATTTTTTCATACATCATCTAATGAAGTACTTTATATATATATATATATAGGGACGTGATTGCGTGCGGCGAACGGCAGGTGCGGCAGCGATCACGGGCCGTCGATCACGGGTCCATCGCATCGGACGGTCGGGGGCAATTCATCTCAACCGTTGGATGCGATGGACCCGCGATTGAACGGCCCACGTCGCGGCCGCACCTGCCGTTCGCCGCACGCAATCATATTATATATATATATATATATATATATATATATATATAGACGTGATTGCGTGCGGCGAACGGGAGGTGCGGCAGCGATCACGGGCCGTCGATCATCGGGTCCATCGCATCGGACAGAAATGATTGCGTGCGGCGAACGGCAGGTGCGGCTGCGACGTGGGCCGTTCGATCGCGGGTCCATCGCATCCAACGGTCGAGATGAATCGCCCCCGACCGTCCAATGCGATGGACCTGTGATCGACGGCCCGTGATCGCTGCCGCACCTGCCGTTCGCCACACGCAATCACGTCCCTATATATATATATATATGAAAATGATTGCGTGCGTCGAACGGCAGGTGCGGCCGCGACGTGGGCCGTTCGATCGCGGGTCCATCGCATCCAACGGTCGAGATGAATCGCCCCCGACCGTCCGATGCGATGGACCCGTGATCGACGGCCCGTGATCGCTGCCGCACCTGCCGTTCGTCGCACGCAATCACGTCCCTATATATATATATATATATATATATATATATAGTTGAGTGATTCAGTGCGGGAATGTGGGAAACGACGTCGGTCGTTCGATCGCGGGTCCATCGCATCCAACGGTCGATGTGTCGCACCCGACCGTCCGATGCGAATCGCACCCGACCGTCCGATGCGATAGACCGTGATCGACGGCCTGTGATCGCTTCCCGCATTCCCGCACTGAATCACTTCCCTATATATATATATATATATATATATATATATATATATATATATATATATATAGACTCGTGATTACGTGCGGTCGGTGCAGACGTGCGATTCAACGTGCGGTCCGTGATCGCGGGTCCATCGCATCGGACGGTCGGGTGCGATTCACGTCGACCGTTGGATGCGATGGACCCGCGATCGGACGACGCACGTCGAATCCGCACGTCCGCACCGACCGCCGCTATATATATATATATATATATATATATATATATATATATATATATATATATATATATAGGGAAATGATACCCTGCGGACATGCGGACGAGGCTCTTACGTGCGGATCGCGTCCCAACCGTTTGATCGCGCGGGATCGAGTAGAAGCCGTCCGATCGCGCGTCCAGATGTAATAAACCGAAAAAAGGACCACACAATATTGAAAAGGATCACCGCATCCTCGACCATCCGATCGGATCTAATCGGATGGACCAAAACAAATTAATAAATACCCTCAAATGCCTCTCTCACACTCTCTCTCTCTTGACTCTCTCTCCATCTCGATTGTCTCTCTCGGTTCTCTCTCACGAAAACCAAACCCCGAGCACCCGCGAACCCCGCCAATCACACGCAACTCCGGCGACCCCCGATGACCATCGGCAAGCACCCGCGACCATCGACGACCCTCTGCGACCCTGATTCCAGGTTGAACTCTCTCTCTCTCTATGATTAGGGTTTTCATCTAGGGTTTGTGATGTTTAGGGTTTTATCATCTAGAGTTTGTGATGATTGGGGGGTTTTTATCTAGGGTTTTTGGTGATTGGGGTTTTTCATCTAGGGTTTGTGATGATTGGGAGTTTTTTTATTTTAGGTTCCATTATTGAGTTGGTGACATGCTTAAATCATAACCTTCCATGACAGGTGAGAACCATGTAGGTAATTATCAAACAGAAAATGGACATCAAAATTTAAAACTCCCTTTCAAATGGGTGTTTGAAACCTGAATTTTTGCTGATGCATTCCAAGTTGTCTCCCCATGACGAACCATCACAATCTCCGCAAAAGGCAACGGAGGGCACAGTCCATTACTAACATCGTTGTTCCCTTGGTTTGACATCCTTACATAATAAATAAATACAAAACAAACGAAGAGTTTTAATTTACAGTATACATAGAAAGATTAGTTTGCAAAGAAACTAAAAAAAATTATGCCTCTTTATTTCATTTCAAAGATTATAATCAAAATAAGTAATGACAAATTAATTCACAATTCATAGGATTTTGAAATATCTGATTCTGCAATCACGAAATTTGAGACCAATATGACGAGATAAAGTTTTGAAAATTCACCAAATCCTTCTTGCTTATCACGAAACGATTTAAAAAAAAACAGAGAATCATAAGCTCTAAAGTGAATTGATTTTGTTTTTAGGTTCCATTATTTTAGGTTCCATTATTGATTTTATTCTCTTTAGTGGTTTCTAATTTTGTTCCCTTACATTTCAAATGTGGTTTGTTATCTGTGCAGGTTTGCAGGTTTGGGCTTGGCTGGTGAAGTGGGAGATGCTAGGCCTTCAATAAGATCTGGTGAGTGGAGCAGAAGTTGCTGTTTGGGCATAAAAATTCACAGAGGTGGCAGCTTTTAAGAAGTCTATTGTTGAGATGGAAGCTTTTATGTGCTGGACTCCAAGTTCTTTTCACTGTCTCAAAAAAAAAAAAAAACCCAGGTTCAAAAAAAATTCAAAACAAGGTAGAAGATACACAGCGTAAACTAGAAGAAAACATTAGTAACATTGAAATAGCCTAAGCCACTGCATTCTTCATCTACTGGACTCCAAGTTCCCTATCATCTGCTTGTCTGCTTGTTGGTAGGCTTTAGAATGGAGTCTTCAATGGTTGATTTTTGTTATCTTTCTGACTATCAAGAATATAAAAAACAATGACTTTTAGTTGTTGCTTATCATTATCTGGGCTATGGCTTATCTTTTTACAGCTCTCTAATTCACCATGTGCATTACTACTGAGCATCTCTTTTAATTTTGGTAGATTTGGATGGACAACAAGAAATGCAGTTGCTTTGTTTTCCGCTTACGTCAAATTGATGCGGAGTTTGGACAGACAGCAAGAAATGCCCGCAGATGATTTCCTATTGAAGGGGCTGGAGTGATTAGTTCATCAGCAACTCCTAAGGTGGAGAGACAGAGTAAGATGCAAGTGGCTTGAAGAGTTTGATTTATAGGATATATCTTTGTATATATATGAGTAGACTAGAGATTGCAGTCTTGTAGAGGTACAACATATTATTTGTGTATTGCAAAGAATGTATGTGATATGTAACTCAGATGAAGAGTTATATTAAGTATATAACATGAATTTTGGGTATTGAAATATTGGCTTCTATGTTAAGTCATGTTACATAATGCCATCCTCAGAGAAAATGCAGCACAGATGCTGCAATATTTTATGTCAGCATTCTTTCCAGATCAAATTCAGATAGCAAGACTTGTTCAAAGCAAAGTGCAAAAACTATAGATGATGCATCCCAACTGTCTCAATGCCTCATCCACTCCATTGTTAGTAATCTGCATTTCAAAATTGTGGATAGTTTGTGAGTGAATTCAATTTGCAGAGAAAAAGCAGCACAGATGCTGCAATATTTTATGTCAGCATTCTTTCCAGATCAAATTCAAATAGCAAGACTTGTTCAAAGCAAAGTGCAAAAACTATAGATGATGCATCCCAACTGTCTCAATGCCTCATCCACTCCATTGTTAGTAATCTGCATTTCAAAATTGTGGATAGTTTGTGAGTGAATTCAATTTGTGAATTAGGATATGGATGTAGGTCTAGGCAATGTTCGGTTCATTTAATGTTACAAAAACACAGTTCAATTTGGTATCAGCTTGATTAATTCAATTTATTTGATTAATGGGCTACCAATTTAATATATGAATTGTCATGCATCGGTTACAATGGCTCAATAAAAATGTACATAAGCACCAATGGCAGCTTTCTTCCAATCTTACAAGTTTTAAATACAAGAAACTAACGACAATACATCCTCACTTCTAATAGTAAAAACAGAGACTTGTTTCTACAACAACTTCCAGATACAGCTTTGCTGCACAAAAATTGCTCATCGGCATGACTCTGCATTATTACAGGCATGACTCTGCATTATTACAACCACAATTAACCAACCAATCACACAATCTTACACCTACACGGACCAAAGCAACCACAACGAGAGAAGACACGGACACAAACACACACGTGAGAAACTTTGTGTTGTTGGAATCACATCTTGGACACTTGAGGGACTGTTCTGGCTGGGGCCTCACCTTCCTCTCTTGCTGCTGCTGTGGATTCTTCTTCTGGTGGTGGTGTTGTGATGGTTTGGAGCATAATAGCATGTCTTCCAAGGTGTGGGTTACCATGGCCTGTTTGGATTCCAATACAATAAGAATTAATATTATGAAACAAGGAATTAATACTATCAACAGAAGGGAGAGAAACAATTCAAAAAGTCTGATAAAGTGACTATGGAGTTAATAAAGTCTGTCTAAGAAAGTCTGATGGTGTCTAAGAAAGTCTGATGGTTTCTATGGAGTAAATAAAGGAGAGAAACAATTCAAAAATTTGACTACATCAAAATGCTGGCAATGAAATCTCAAGTAATAGTATCCATAGTGATTGAATTATTTCTATTAGGAAAGCCTATCCATGGGCAGTAGGCAAACCTTACCACACCAATTCAACACAATTGAGATTTTTTTTTGTAGAAAGTTGATAAATATAATAGACTAATTATAGATTATTTTCAACAGAAAGGTCATAGAATTGCATTGATGTTTGCAGTCCCATTGATTTTGTACATATGTGAATTTGAACCAAATCCCCCAACACAAGATATCTGCAAAGGATTATATTGAATTAAAATAGTTGATAATCTGGAGTAGTTGATAATCAGGAGGTACATAAAGTGAACTTTATATGTTTTTCTTCACCATCATATTAAAGCACCACAGAGAAAAGAAAATGGAATTTTTAGACTAACAATATTATGCCTGAGCTTAAAGGGCAGCAATGACATACCACAGAAGTAACTCCATTTAGCACATCGTTCAATGACTTAGGTACAAGCAGGTCCTGCACCCAAAAATTACAGGGTTCCTCAGCTCTATACATCTGCATGAATTACAAGCAGGTTTCCTGCACCCAAAAACTACTATTGAGTTGAACTCATGCATTTAAAAAAAAAAAACAACATTCAGATGATGTATCTACATTGAAAACACTGAATACTTACATTGAAAGCACAGAACATTATTCATTCATTGATTATAACATTATCCGAAATGGTTAAATTTTTTGAAAAAAATAAAATACGTTGACTAATCAAAATGGTCTTCCTGCATCAGTTATTATATCAGTTATGAAAGTAGTCATGGATCAGATATTATAGGTGGTTACTTGCATTACTAAACAACAAATAAACAGGAACAAATAAACAAATCAGAAAAAAAAATCTAGATCTGAAAACAAATAAGAAAGAAAACCTAGATCTGAAAATAAATCTAAAAAAAGAACCCTAAATTTGAAAACAAATCAGAAAAAAACCTAGATCTGAAAACAAATAAGAAAGAAAACCTAGATCTGAAAATAAATATGAAAAGACAACCCTAAATTTAAAAACAAATCAGATAAAAACCTAGATCTGAAAACAAATTAGGAAGAAAACCTAGATCTGAAAATAAATATGAAAAGAGGACCCTAAATTTGAAAACAAATCAGATAAAAACCTAGATAATAAATAACTTACATTGCGGATCGGGTGGGGGTGGCCGGTGGTCGACGGGACGGGGAGGGGTGGCCGGTGGTCGACGGGCACGGGGAGGGGTGGGCGTGGCCTGGCGGATGACGGCGGAGCAGGTGGTGCAGTAAGTGGTGCTCCCCTTTTTTTCTTTTTTTTTTGTCTGTGTTGTTGTTTGAGTAGAAGAGAAGAGAGAGGTCGAGAGAGGCATTTGAGGGTATTTATTCATTTGTTTTGGTCCATCCGATTAGATCCGATCGGATGGTCGAGGATGCAGTGATCCTTTTCAATACTGTGTGGTCCTTTTTTCGGTTTATTACGCGCATCGGACGGCTGGGATGATCCGACGTAAGAGTCTCGCGATCGGTATCATTTCCCGGCGATTACATCGGTTTATGCGCGATCACGGGCCTCGATCCCGGGTCCATCGCATCGACGGTCGGATTCACGGTGGATGGATGACTCGCGATCGAACGCCCACGTAACCGAGTCTCGTCCGCACACCGCACGTATCGCATTTCCCTATATATATATATATATATATATATATATATATATATATAGGGACGTGATTGCGTGCGGCGAACGGCAGGTGCGGCAGCGATCACGAGTCCATCGCATCGGACGGTGGGGGCGATTCATCTCGATCGTTGGATGCGATGGACCCGCGATCGAACGGCCCACGTCGCGGCCGCACCTGCCGTTCGCCGCACGCAATCATATATATATATATATATATATATATATATATATATATATATATATATATAACATGGTACACATGATATTTGAATACCTAAATTGGTTGACGGAAAAAAACACGCTTTCATGAGTGATGAGTCCCCACAAACCTAACATATCATTTTTCGTGGCCTCATCAAAGTCTTCATTCCAACATAATATTACATACTATACTTTATAAATTGGCTTTTGGGGTCCAAACTTTGGACTCAATTTTCCAAACATTTCTCATACAAATCAGTCCCACAAACATTTCATGATCATACGTGTCCATTATTTATTCTCGATTAAGATTTGAAAAAGAAGAAATAAAAATGAGTCAATGCCCGATGGAAGTCGTTGTGGAGCCAAAATGAAAACCAGCAGTGGAAGTCACCTTTTTGTTTTGTTTTAATATCAACTTTTCGTCATTTCAAACCTGTGAAAGTGAAAGTGGGGATTAGAGAGTCACGGATCTTACTGTAGCAGGTCGGATTTGACTCTTCCACTTCAATATGTTGGACTTTTGTTGAGAAATCCTTTGAAAGTCTTCTTGATTTTAGGGTTAAAGATGGAAATTTCTTGTTAGACAGAAAGATTTTGAGGGTTTTTTTTTTTTTTTAAGAAAAGGGAGAGTTTTACAACCTCGGTGAGGTTTCGGGGATCATTTGGAACAAGAAATTGATATATCCAGCTTTGCCCATTTGTAGTTGCGTCTTGATACCGACAATTTTGAATGGGGGAGTTTTGCATATATACCCTTGTTACTAATTTTATCAAAATACCCCTAAAAAACTCACGGTGTAAAAATATCTTTTAAAAATTCTGTGTGAGTGCAACCATGCCCTATGGTCAAATTCCATCTGATATGGTTATTTTTTCCGTTTTCACTACATTAATGGCTTTTAAATGACCCTTGCATCCTCATGTTACACAAAGTAAGTTTTATTTTTATTTTTTTGCATATATACCCCTTTTTGCATATGTTACACAAATTAGCCCATGAGGTCAGTGCCCGTGAGGATTGATTAGAATATCTCTGTTAGCCCCAGTTAATCACATGTAAATAGTCTAAAATACCCTCCCCACTCTCTGTTTGGAGTGTTGAACCTAATAAAGTTCCTTCAACCTTCTCTCTTCTTGTTTGGGTGGTTTGAGGGGTAAAGTGATCATTTTATAGGGTAAGGTTAAGAATTTAACCATAGTTCGGTCTACGATCCCAACGACGACTGACGGAGGGGAAAATTTGCATGATTTATTAAAATTTTAGAGGTATTTATATAATGGTGGAAATAAGATGGGTAATTCCAAAAATACGTGTTTTAAGAAGGGTATATATGCAAAAAAAACTTTTTTTTAGAAATAGTAAGGGTATTGAGATCAATACACATATGGAGTTAGATATTTTATCCATAGTTTATCCAGGGTTCTTCACGGCGTAAGATATAGGGGCACGGTTACACTCACTTAAAGTTCTTGAGGGATGATTTTGCACGGTGGGATTTTTAAAAGGTATATTAACAAAATTAAAATTTAACAATGGTATATATACAAAAATCCCTAAAAATTTTATTAATCATACCATTATAGAAAATATATATATAATAATGCTCGTGTTTTTATGAACAGGTGAGTTATATATAGAAAAATCATATCATTTGAAAATTACACATGGGTTTGTAATATAATATATAGGAAAAAAAATTAAAATAACCTCCTATGAACTGTCGAAATCCATATAAACCCTTAATTTTTCCTAAAGTCCATATAACCCCTGAAAACACTTATATAAATCCAAATAGCTCCCTGAGTCAAATTTTGATTGACAAATGAAGAATATTATGTAAATATTCTATTTGATTAACCTTTATTGAAAACACAATATACAAAAAATTATGCCTACAATATGTTAAAAATATGAAAAACCTTATAAATGATGATTTTACATTTCCGAAAGGATTATAAAACCATGTTCGGAGGGATAAAATTGTCACTTATAGAAGATTTTCTTCATTTTTAGCGTATTATATGGTGTTTTTGGTATACTGTGTTTTTAGTGATGGTTAATCAAACAAAATATTCTTCATCTCTCAACAGAAATTAACTCAGGGGGTCATTTGGATTTATATGGGTGTTTTCTTGAGATTATATAGACTTAAAAAAAGTTAGAGAATTATATGAATTTTGAACGGTTTTTTCCCTATAATATAACATGATACACATGATACCTGAATACCTTGATTGATTGAAGAAAAAAAAAGGCCTTCCTGAGTGATGCGTCCCCATAAATCCACTAAGCTGTAAACAAGGAATGGTCAGCAAAACCCTAAATCGCTCATCCTCAATTTCAACCCCTTCTTCACATCAGACTACTGGTCGTGAACACCCGTCAAAACCGGGTATCCAATCGCCTGCATCCGATGTTCGAGGGAAGGATCCGATTGATGGGAAGTCAACTGTGCCGTCATACGCAGATGCTGTTCAAAGGACGATGGCGCCGGTGGTGTCTTTCAGTGTTCCACCGGAGGTTTTACAAACTCAACGTCCAAATGCAGAGGGCATATACTTACCCGATGAATCTCGACTACAGGCCAACCGACGGAAATGGAAGAACACCTTATATGGTAAATTCCTTGGCCCTAGATTACAGATTCATTACCTACGAAGGAGATTGGCGGCTTTATGGCCGGTTCGATCCTCATATTTTGTTGGAGATCTCGCAAATGGTTTCTATGTTTTCAAATTCGAAACTGAAGAAGACATGATGAGGGTTCTCACAGGGGGGCCGTGGGTCATTCAAGATCATCTATTATGCTTACAGAGATGGAGGGATAATTTTGATCCTGCCACTGCCACATTTGAAACAACGCCTATTTGGATCAGATTTCCAAATTTGCCGTTGGATTTTTGGGATGGGCTAACGCTAGCAGAAATATCTTCCTTTGCGGGGACGCCTCTGCGAGTTGAAACAATGGTGGAAGAGGTGGGAAGATGCCGATATGCGCGTGCTTTAGTGGAGGTCGATCTCCGATTGCCTCTTCGTCCGGGAATCTGGATAGGGGATGGAAGGCGATGGCAATCCTTTGTATATGAGAAAATACCTCAGGTTTGCCAGAGGTGTGGGAGGATTACACACACCACTACTCAATGTACTTTTGCTTCAGATCCGCCAAAGGTTTTGGATGGCCATCCACATAAGGACAATAGAGATGTGACGGTAAATAAGGACCAGCCAAAGAATGCTCAAGAGCAACAAGATTCAGAAAAGGAGATAGAACATGGAGGATGGCAAGTGGTCCCTCCTCGAAGACGCCCCCAGAGGCTGAAAGGAGTTAGTTCTAGCTCCTCGGAGGTCTTCACTCATTCAGGCAAGAAGAGTTCTATAATAGATAACACCATTGTTGGTGAGACTAAAGGACAAACTCCAAATAGTCGTAAGAATGCCTCTACAAAAGGCATAGGATCTGGCACTGTGGGGATGAAACCCCCTGATGCCCAAACAACACAACCCATAATACCAATGAAGGCAGGGGTGTCCCAGCCTCGTTTGAGGACGTCTCCTATTGTACAACCTCTACAGACTCCTCCTATTGTGGATTTGGCAAAGATTGGGATGGATCAGAGTCCGGGTAATGAAATTTCTCCGAACAAGAAGGAATTCAAGTTTCATATTGGCTCGCAGGCTAACTCGTCGATGGCATTGGCGCTGGTCGAAAAGGCTATACAGAAGACGTCTAAGAAAAGAGTACTTGCAACCACTGAAGATGAGTCTTCTAACGAATATTCAGGAATGTTGTCCCCTCAATCTAATGGTCGAGCATTGGAACTTGTTCAACGCTCTTGGCCGGCTTTGAACTCGGGAAACGAGGGATCTGCCTCAGAAATTCCCTTTGGAATGCGTATGGATTGCGAGGTACATGTGGCTAATGGTCCTCCAGTCAGGCAAGGAGGGGGATCACCCTTTAACCCATAGTTAGTAATGCGTATCCTATTTTGGAATTGTCGAGGACTTTTGCGGCGAGAGGTTATCAACCATTGTATATATTTGATTTCCTCTCTAAACCTTGACATTTTTTTCCTATTGGAAACACATGCTCGGGATACTCATCTACCTCGGTTTTTGAGGAGGTTTGAGAGGGAATTTGATTATGATTTTATTTCAGGAACTGGTCATGGAGGGGGCATAGTTGTGTGCTGGCGAAAAACTTTGAATATCAAGTCATGTAAGGGGGATGGCCAAGCTATTCATCTAACAGTCTGTGAACCTGATTCAATGTCGTGGGTGCTGTCAGGGGTGTATGCTAGTCCAAATGTGGAAAGGAGAAGACAACTTTGGTGGGAAACGACAGAGGTTATTAACACGGCTCTACCCAATATATGTGGGGGGGACTTTAATACTCTATTATGGGCGTCTGACAAGCGTGGTGGAGCACGATTCAGGGTTACTTCAGAAGTGGAAGAATTCAGACATTGGGTTGATTACAATCAGATACAAGAACTAATACAACATGGTGCATTGTATACGTGGTGTAACAATCGTAGAGGTGTGGCGTGTTTGGGAAAAGCTAGACCGTATATTTGCCACGGCTTCTTGGATGGAGAGATTTCCAACAGCTATGGTTTCAGTGCTTCCCCGACATTGTTCGGATCACGCGCCTTTACTACTACAGACGGAAATTGCTCCACCCACGGGTCGGAGACCTTTTCGATTTGAGCGTGTATGGCTCGAATATCAGGACCTACACGATGAAATTGAGAAGGCATGGATTGGGAACCTTCGATCATCCCCAATGGGTGGACTCCAGAGAAAGTTATGGACACTTCAAGAAAGGCTAAGAGGATGGAATAGAAGGCGAGTGGGTGATTTACCACAGAGAGTACAACAGGCCCAGAATACTCTTGATAAATTAATGATAGAAGAACAAAGGAGCAACTCAGATTTTGATTATTGTGTTCAGCTTCGGCAAGCAACTAATCATCTCACTGCCTTGGAACGCCAACTTGAAATTTTCTGGGCTCAGAGAGCACGACAGGCGTGGGTCAGAGAAGGAGTTAGGAACACTCGATATTTTCATCAGAAAGTATTGAGGCGACGATCTCGTAATAGACTAGAGATTTTAAGGACTGAATCTGGGGAACTTCTTCATGGCGATATAAATGTAAAATCTTATGTTGTAAAATATTTTGAGGATCATTGGCGATCTCGAGTGGACTCAGTTTCACAGATACCTCCTGAGTTGATTCGGAGGCATCTATCTTCCGAAATGGCTGAGGAATTAGTTAAGCCTTTCACAGATGAGGAGATTGAACGTACGCTTCATGCATTATCCTCCAATAAGTCTCCAGGTCCGGACGGCTTCCCGTCGGAATTCTATAAATCAATGTGGCCGATCATAAAAGGGGATGTATGTAGAGCGCTGAAGTCCTTTCACACTTCTGCACAACTTCCAATCTCTTGGGGATCGACATATATTGCTCTCATTCCAAAGGTGCAATCACCCACAACCCTGAAACAGTATCGTCCAATTGGGATGTGTGATACTAAATATAAATTGCTGGCCAAGTTGCTTGTTAACAGATTGAAGGCTGTCTTGCCATCTTTAGTGGGACTAGAACAGAGAGCTTTTGTTCCGAATAGATCAATGCATGCTCATCTTCTTCTGGTACAGGATATCATGCATTCACTTCATATTCGTCGGGGTCGACATGCATTAATGGCGGCGAAAATCGACCTTGCCAGTGCATACGATTCGGTGGAATGGGGGAGTTTGTTTCAGGTACTTCAGCTATTTGGCTTTCCACCAAGATGGATAGCTTGGATGAAACAGTGTGTTATGAAAGTCCGGTTGGCAGTGTTAGTGAATGGATCTCCTACAGATTGGTTTTCTATGGAACGTGGCCTTCGTCAAGGAGATCCGTTATCACCATATCTCTTTGTGCTTGTTGCGGAAGTTATTTCTGCAATGATTCGACAAGAACAGGAATTGGGTAAGCTAGTTGGATATATACCTGATGTTAGAATTCAACCCAAACAGGTCGAAAAGGTATAGCCCATATCTTGTATGCTGATGATCTTCTGTTGGTTAGTACAGCCACTCCAGCCCAATGTGAAGTGTTTCGTCAGATTCTAACAAAAGCACAGACATTGACTGGATTAACAGTTAGCTATACCAAGAGTTCACTCAAATTCTCACCATCTATTCCTATCAGATTTTGTAGATGGATGAGTCGTATTTGGCGAATGCCAATTGCTTCAACAACATGGCACTACTTGGGAGTCCCAATATCAGATAAACACTCAATGAAGCTTGTGACATCTAAGGTAATGGAATCAGCTGGAAAATCATTGCAATCTTGGAAGGGACAACTATTATCTTTGGCAGGCCGTGTGACCTTAATTCGTTCCATTCTCCAAGCTGCTCCATTACATTTTATGCTCGCTGGATGTTTTCCACAAGGTGTGGGGAATAAATTAGATATGTTGGTTCGACGATTTTTGTGGGGAGGTGAACAGAAGAGGCATACCTTACACTATCTCAGTTGGGAATGTGTGACATCAGAAAAAATAGTTGGTGGGCTGGGCATTCGCATAAATTCTGGAATGAGGATGGCAGCACTTACAGTAGTTGCATTTAAATTCTTATTGCAGCCTACACTAGTTTCAGAAATGCTTGGCACTAAGTATCACTGGAATGGCAATCCGTGGGAGTTCCACATTCCACAGCGAGCATCGGCAATCTGGCGTGCTTTATGCATGGGTCTCCGAGCACTAAGAACACATGTTAGGAAAGTGGCTGGTACGCCAAGTGAAATTGATCTTATTCGGGATCCGTGGTTGGCCCTTGTTCCGTTCTCTCGTATTCCGACGTTTCTAAATATGGAATATGTCCGCCTTGATTACGACTATCTGATGTGATAGATATAAGGGCTGGAGACATGAATCATTTGTAATATATTCCCACCATTTTGGAGTGAGATCATATTAAACTCTGTATCAGACAACACTAAGCCCACTCAATGGGTATGGGATGAGTCACCATACCTGACGCCACACCTTAAAGAAGTTTACTATTTATTACTGCCTTCTCCCTTCGCTGCCGATACACAGGTATGGAGGCATATGTGGAAAATTCCAATTTTTCCTAAATATAAAACTTTCTTATGGCAGTTGATATGGGAAAGGCTACCGGTTAGAGCGACATTGGAGGGATTTGGGATGCATGTGGATGATCGTTGTCCAGTTTGTGGAGTTACAACAGAAACAACTAGACATTTATTTCTGGAATGTTTGATGGCGTTCCAGTGTTGGGAGATAGTTCCCCCACAACTGCTCCCGCCACAAGCAGTTTGGACGATGTCTAGTTGGTCTCAAATATTCATGAAAGATGTATGGCACGCTTTCTCAGATGGGCTCCCAAGACTGATTTTCTTTGTGGCCATGCTATGGAATATTTGGAAACAAAGGAACAGGATAGTCTTCTCCAAAAGTTCCTATAACCCCCGAGCCATAGTGCTTCGAGCATTTGCTCATATGCAAGAATGTCTAACTCATATAGATTGTCAGGATATGCATCTCCCATTGTTGAAGTTTCAGAACAAACTGGATATTTATGGAGAGAGCTTGGGTTTCAGTGAAACAAGTAGGAATACTTCGCGGGTTTTTTTTATTACTGATGCAAGTGTGCAGACAACTACACGAGCAGCAGGTGCTGCCTTTATATTGATCCAAGAGGATCCTCATAGAATACTGGGGGTGGGTTATTGGAGCTGGCCGTGGGCAACCCCCATACGTGCAGAGGCTGAAGCTATTCGGCTTGGACTGCATCAAGCACGGACTGCCCAACTGAAACACATCTTAGTATGCACTGATGCAGAAACTCTGTTGTGTGCGTTATCCAGTCCAGGACCGGGACCACCGCAATTGCAAGACTGTATTTCTAGCATACGTAGCTATGACAGGGCAGAAGACCCCTTGCTGTTCGTGAAAGTGCCCCGCGAGAATGTCTATGCACCGGAGCTCATTGCAAAGTATGCGCGTGACAATCAACTTAGAGGTTTCTCCAAACACTTGCAAAAAACCTGGGTTAGGAGGCTGTTGAGTCTGGCTTCAGACTCCATTTCACAATGTAAAAACTATGTGTGGGCTTTTGTGCCTCACCCACATGTTGTATTGTAAATATTTGTTATATAATTAGTGAAATAGCCCTTATAAGGGCCTTGACACCAAAAAAAAAAAAAACATATCATCTTTCGTGCCCTTCATCAAAGTCTTCATCTCAACAAAATATGTACTTTTTCTTTTTTTTAATAAATGGCTTTTTGGGTCCAACCTTTGGACTTAATTAATTTTCCAACACTTCCATAACCCAACTAAGAAATCATTACTCCCCCAAATATCTGACGGTCTTATGTGTCTGTTGTTTCTTCTCGACAAGATTTTGAAAACAAAAAAATAATAGAAAAAAATCCAAATAACCCCCTGTAAACATATTAAAATCCATATAACCCCCTGCATTTCTGCAAAATCCAAATAACCCCCTACAAACACATGCAAAATCCAAAACAGCCCTTCTGTCAGTTTCTTTAACTAAAGCTTAACCAGACTTAAACCCAAATGAGAAGTTACCATTATACCCTCTCCACTTTATCACATGAGAATCCCTAAATCACCACCTTCATTCATCCTCTCCTCACTCGACGCCTCTTCTCATCCTCGTCATCACCGCCGCCCCTCTTTGGATCTCCTCTAGTAGGCACCTCTCACCCTCATCGTCACCGCCCCTCTTTGGATCTCCTCCTCTGTTCAACGCCTCTCTCCTCATCGTATTCTCCTCGTCGTTGACCCCCTCTGCTTCTCCTCACGATATTCTCATTGCTGCTGGCCCCCATTGCTTCTCCTCACTGTATTCTTATCACAACGAAGTTCTCCTTCATTATCTCAGGTAAGAGAATCATATTTTCAGTATATTTGAATGTATGTGTTTTTTAGGTATATCTGAATATCTGTAATGCATACATCTCTTTCTTTTAGTTTGCATAAATGAAACTGTTTTTGGGTTTTCTTTGGGACTTAATACTGCTCCAATACATATATCTAATACTTTTTTTTTGGATAATTTTCTGTGGGTTCTTAATGTTATTTGGGTTGTGTAATATGTGTATGATACAGAAACATGGATGAAGACACCTTGTACAAGGTGACTTTTATCCATGATGGATATTGGAAACAAGTAAAATCAGCTCATGGTCAAAGATATGTTGAGGGGAGGCAGTTTACAGAGGTATTAGACTCAGATAAAATTGTATTGATTGATTTATGGGAGGATATCGGGCCGTGGTCTAAGTTGAGCAACCCCCAATGTGTCTCTTTCACGTACATGGTGCCTAACAGTATGCCAATACAATATGTAGAAATACGTGATGATGCCAAGTGTAGACCCTTCATTGGTCTAGATGGTTGTCATCTAAAGGGGACTTATAAGGGAATCATGCTTAGTGCAACTTCTATAGATGCCGAGAATTGTTTATTTCCAATTGCATTCGCTGTAGTTGAATCCGAGAGTGGAGAGACTTGGAAATGGTTTCTAGAAATGTTGCATGAGTCAATTGGCACTGTGGAGGGCTTGGCATTCATGTCAGACATGGACAAAGGGCTTCTATCAAATGTTCATATAATGTTCTCTGAGGTGGAGCACAGAACTTGTGTGAGGCATCTCTACAATAATTTTAAGAAGAAGCACCCCGGTGAGTTCTTCGAAAGGCTCGTGTGGAATTGCGCGAGTTCATATTATGTTGCACGTTTTGAGTGGAATTTGAGAGAGATCAGGATGGCATCCTCTTCTGCAGCATCATACCTTGATGTTGAAGCCGATCAGGTATGGAGTAGATCACAATTCGGCATTGGAGCAAAATGCAACTATGTGACAAACAACATATCTGAGTCTTTTAATGCATGGATTAACAAGGCAAGGGGGTTGCCAATAATAGAGATGCTTGACATGATTCGATGCAAAATCATGGAGAGAATGCACCATCGACATAGTTTGGGGACAAGGTGGAAGGGAAAATTAGTCCCCAAAGCATTCAAATATGTCCAAGGTCTTGTGAATTTATCAAACAGTAATAACTTTTACTCAATGTTGGTGTTTTTTTAGTGTAAATGTTGGAGAAATCACCACAAATGCCACTTCCCATCAAGTGGGTGAGGTCAGGTATGATAAGATTACTTAATTTTTTCATTTCATATCATAAATTGATTAAAACAAAGATTTTATGCACTTGATTTTTTGTTGTGATGCCTAGCAATAAGAGAGGAAGATCACTAGGAGTTAAACCATCAGGGAGACGTATATTCAAACCACCGAGGGGAAGAGTGAAATATCAAGCACGAAGAGGTGGTGGTGCTATGCAAATATTAGGCACTCAATCTAGTAATATTTGATGAGCAAGAGTATGTGTGGATCCACAGTGAATCATGAATCACCTTTTTTGGTCTGGGTGTCATTAATTTGAATCTTAATTATTTCTTATGCAGGTGGATCCATATTCCAACAGTACAATGTGGTTGTATGGTTGTAGATTTGTTTTAGTTTATGTTATACATTTTGATAAAAAAAATTCAGGTTATAGAACTTTAACCCAATTTCAATTCCTTAATCTGATAGAGAATTTTTTTATGCAGTTCCAAATCCAGTGATGGTGCAAATTTCTATATGCAATTCCAGATCCACATCTTTAGTTCAAGTTTTTAGTTAGTTTACAATTTCTAGTGTTTATAATGTATGTTGTGTCCAGACAATTTTGGGACATTAAGTATGTATTTTTGTCAGACAAGGTTATCAGACATTAAGTATGCAGTGTCCAACATCATGTATGAAGTTATTATCTATATGGTCTATAACATTATCTATATGCAGGTTTGAACAACTATATATGAGTCCATATGTATGAAGCTATTATTTATATGGTCTACAAGATTATTTGTATGTAGGTTTGAAGATCTATGTATGAATCCATAATTTTTTTAGCAAATCTATGTATCAATATATCAATGTAGTCCAGCATGATGTATGTAGTTTAATCCAATGTAATGAGCCAAACATTTCTAGAATTGTTATTTGTATGCAGGTCCAGTTTTCTGATATAGAATTCTGATATAGATACTATTTCATATCATGCATTCCAATTTTAGTTATTTACTTCCAATTTCATATCTAGATTCAAATAACTGTTAAGAGAGAGTAGAACACAAAAGGTATTTAGAAACAAAAGTACATTAAATAACAAAGGAGGGGCAAAAATGTAATTCATGGGGGGGGGGGTATTTGGATTTTTTCAAGTTTACAAGGACTTATTTGACTTATTTGATTTAATCTGAGTTAGGTAACAGAATATTCCTAGAATATTCTGATTCTGTTAGTGATTAATTAACTCAGGGGGCTGTTTTGGATTTTGCAATTGTTTGCAGGGGGTTATTTGGATTTTGCAGAAATGCAGGGGGTTATATGGATTTTAATATATTTACAGGGGGTTATTT
Organism: Acorus calamus; assembly: GCA_030737845.1. Lineage (NCBI taxonomy): Eukaryota > Viridiplantae > Streptophyta > Magnoliopsida > Acorales > Acoraceae > Acorus > Acorus calamus. The sequence continues at coordinate 12,199,129 of CM060861.1, read as the reverse complement.
GGATATTTCCCAAAATAATAATAAGTCAATCCAATCAATGTAAGTCGTCGTATGAGCCAAAATGAAATTACCTGTAATGAAAGTCACCTTTTTGTTTTTATATCAACTTTTCGTAATCAGATCTCTAACGCAGATAGCGTGTATTATTTGCAGAAAGTTGTTTCTGTAATTATAATTGTGTAATCAAATAATTTTATTGTAATACAGACTGATTTTAAACAAATAGTGTTTAAAAGCTATGATTTTCAAAAGCTGTGAGAGAGGGTAATCAGTTTTAAAACTTAGATTCTTACAGAATCAGTTTTGCAATCACACAACCAAACATGCCCTTAGATTTGTGAATAGGTGATTAAAGAGTTCGGTGAAGTAGGTGGGATTTGACTGTTCCTCTTCAGTATGTTAGGCTTTTGTGGAGAAATCCTTTGGAAAAGTCATGTTGTTTCTTGGGGGTATTAATGGAAAATATTTTTGTTTAATAAGTATAAAAATATGATCAACTAATGAAGTAGACATTATATGAAAAGTGAAATAGATATCCAAATAAATCAATATAATTTTATATTCTTCTAAAAAATAATTAATCAATTATATACTTTATTAGAGGCATATATTACACTAAATTAGTTAATTACCAAAATAATCACGTATTTTAATTACCCTCCCCCCTAGCATTTTTTTCAAAATAATCACCCTAAATTAGTTAATTATCAAATTAATCACGTATTTTAATTATTTACCGAACTAGTCACAAGACCCGATCAAAAGTGTCACGTAAGCATTTTTAATTTTTTTTTTATTCTCCCCGTGGAAGTGGCGTTTTATCAATTTTTCCTTAAAAACGCTAATCCCGTTGGCATTTTATAAGAAAACATAATAATATATTAATCTCAGTGGCATATTACATTTTTTGAGCTAAAAACATCACTGGGGTTGACGTTGACACTTAAGAATTTTTGAATCCCTAAAAACATCGTTGAGAGTGATGTTTTATGTTGCTCCACTCATTTTGGGAGGGGTTATAATTATAATAATAAGAGTTCAAAGATTTTTATATTTCATTTGAGGAGATATTTGTGTTTATTAACGATAACAAATATGAATTTGGTCATCTTGGGGTGCTAACTTGATATTTAGTTTTCCATGATTTATAACTTGAATATATGGATGTACAATTTTACATGTCTCTGAATAGTCAGAGGAGGACTGAGAAAAGGAAGGACAATTCATTGTTGCGTGAGGTTTATAAACTCTGTAGACAATTGATTTTTATTTATAAATTATGTCACATTCCCCATTAAACTCTGTAGACAAAACGGGAAATGTAATGTAGACAATTAAACTCTCAGTGGTGATGTCATGTATTCAAAAAAAAATTTAAGTGTTAATTAACCCCAACAACGTTTTTAACTAAAAAATGTAATGTCACTGGGTAGGTGTATTATTATGTTTTCTTATAAAATGCCAACGGGATTAGTGTTTTTAAGGAAAAATTAACAGAAAAAATTTTTAAAAAATTGAAAATGCTTATGTGACATATTTGACCGGGTCTTGTGACTAATTTGATAAATAATTAAAATACGTGATTAGTTTGACAATTAATTAATTAAAGATGATTATTTTGAAAAAAAAAAACCAATCTAATCAATGTAAGTCGCTGTATGAGCCAAAATGAAATTACCTGTAGTGAAAGTCACTTTTTTGTTTCGTTTTTATATCAACTTTTCGTCTTCAGATCTCCGATTCAAATAGCGTGTAGTATTTGTATTTATAGGAAATTGTTTCTGTAATTGTTTAATCAAACAATTTTATTGTAGCAGCTTTATGCAAACTGATTTTAAACAAATAATGTTTAAAAGCTATAATTTTCAAAAGCTGAGAGAGAGGGTTGAACTTCCTTTAAAATCAGTTTTAGAACTTTGAGATTCTTGCAGAATCAATTTTACAATCGCACAACCAAACATACCCTTATGCCTCGTTTGGGAAGCTGAATAGGCGGGTATAAGAGTAGTATAAGGGTGGTATAAGAATGGATAAGAAAATGATGTTTGTTTGTAGAGTATAACTTGGTATTACTAAGCCAGTTTAAACGAGTATAAGAGAGTATAACAATTCTAAGTAACCCCTAGGATAAGCTATACTCACTTTATCTATTCTCATGGGCCCATATGTCAAATCAATTTTTTACATCTTATCACATCAAATCATCTATCAACACCTCTTATACATCAAAGAGTATGCATGTCAAATCAACTTTTTTTACACTTTATTTATATTTTATTCTTCATCAACCAAACAACTCAACATTTATTCTTACGTTTTCTAATGAAAATAAAAAAAAACACAACCAAACAGAAAATCTCTTATTCATATAGATTTGTTATCTATGTTGGCATAGTTATCTATTCATAATAACTCAATTCCGCTATCCAAACGGGACTTAGATTTGTGAATGGGTGATTAGGGAGTCACGGGTCTTACTGAAGGTGTGATTTGACTCTTCCTCTTCAATATGTTAGGCTTTTGTTGAGAAATCCTTTGGAAAAGTCATGTTGTTTCTTGGGGGTATTAATGGAAAATTTTTGTTTAATAAGTATAAAAATATGATCAACCTATGAAGTAGACATTATAAGAACAGTGAAATAGGTATCCAAATAAATCAATATAATTTTATATTTTTCTAAAAAATAGTTAATCAATTATATACTATATTAAGAGAGTATACACTACAGTAGTGGAGCATATATTACACTAGTATGTTATATTCTAATAGAAAACTGAAGGACTGCCTCCACACTGTAGAAGGGGCTGCATATAGGACTCATTGTATTATCAACTAATCTAGCTTCACTCTTGTTAACCTTCGTAAGAATTTGTTTTAAAAAAAAGAAAAATTTAGTCAGACAACCGATTATGGGTTGCTTGAATGAGTTTATTCTTAAAATATGAAAAAACCAATAAACATTTGTTGATGATGTTATATAAAGACTTAAAAATACTAAGTATTTGTGAAAATATTTTTCTAAAAATTTCATTGTTTATATTAGTTATTAACATATAATTAATCCATTTTTGTGTTGTGATGATGTCACGGATTACAATTCATTTATTTATAAGAGCGTTATTACACTGAAAAAAAATCACACACTCTCAAGTGTATGTTGTTATATATATACTGATACAATCATGTATTTTTTTCAAGTTGAAAAAATAAAAAGAAAAATCGTGTCATATACTATGATAGAAGTTATACACTATGATAGCATAATATATCGAGCTGCAAACGGGGCTGCGTGTATCAATGCTCAAGTATATAATTTTTTTTCTTCCCCTTTCAAAGGGGCAAGATTCAAACTCAAATCCTTTTATTAAGAAGGGGGTACTTCTATCATCCTACCAATAAAAGGTTCGGTACATAAGTACATGATTATCTAATGAAACACATTTTATAATAAAAAAAATGAAACATATATTTCAATAAATTAAATGAGTATATTTTTATATCGTGATTTTATATACTGTGTGTAAGATGACTACAAAAGTGTTCGAATGTAATAAAGCTCTACGTGGAAAGGCATTGTATAAGTGTGTGTGTTAAAAGGTGTTATTTAAAATCTCATTTGTAATTCATCTTTTCTAATGAGGTATATTTGTTTGATGAAATTTAACTTTTTATGTTTTTTAAAAAAAGACACATGTAATTCATTATTTCATTTTAATAAAATTATATATTCACAATACTTATAAAAAAAAATCAAAATATACATCGACAGTAGATGAGATTGTGTCTAACCCCTTTTTTATACATCAAAATATTAATTGACAAAATTCAAATACACAAAATCTTCCGGAAACTTTATGCATCAGATAAGTCTAAAATCTTATTTTTTATGAACCGAGCTTTGGTTAAGTCAATAAATATCTCTTTAAAAGAGGTGAAAGATCATATCCTGGAAGCATCATTCTTAATATATATATATATAAAAGATGGAAGTCTTTGCTTTTTTAAAATAAAAAAAAAAGTTGAGGGTAATTCAAACTCGAAACTTATATACGAGCAGACATATAAATCTAGCTCTATCAGGAATTTAATTTTCATCCTAATTAGGCAGAAAAGAATAATTATATGCATGTCTCTTCTTTAGAGCATCTCCAACCACACTCCATATCTTCAAATTTGGAGGGTGGTGTGTTCTAACCACACTCCATTTCCACCTCCAAATTTAGAAATTTGGATTTCACCCTCCAAATTTGGAGGCCACCTCCAAATTACTTTTTTCACTTTTTACTTTATACAGTAATTAATTCAATTTAATATATATTTAGATCCGCTAATCCATTTTTAACAAAAGTATTATAATTGAAAAGATCTCATTGAGACCTTCAAAATGAGATTAATATTAAATTATTTTAGAATTGATTTTAAATAAATCATTTTGATTATTCAATAATTATTTTATTTAATTAATTAAAAAATTATTAATTTAAAAATAACTCCAAAACCATTTAACATTAGACTCATTTTAAAGGTTTTAATGAGATCTTTTCAATAGTATACTTTTTATATAAATAAATTAACAATAATAATATTTACTAATGAGTTTTCATATAACATTATATTTTTATATGAAAAAATGGATGGAGTGCAACACCCTCTAAACATGAATTTCTTCCAAATATGGAGGAGGGTCAATCCTCCGTATTTAGAGGCTTGGGTTGGAGATGCTCTTGGCCATAGCTTGTTTTAATTTCCTTGAATTCTAGGGCCTACAACAATGAATTTAAGGTGTTCAGTGGTCCTGGTGAGGCAGAGAACAGCCAGTCCATTAACTCAGTGGATCCCTAATGTCAGAATGACAATTCTTGCTCTGCTTATACACCTTATCATATTGTGTGATTGAACGGGTGTTTCACACTCATAAATTTCTGCAGTCAATCATCCTTGGAGTTTTAATTCAGTTAATGAAACCTCTAAAAGGAACAACCCAGCATGCAGTTCATATATCTCGATAGGTATCCATCTTTCCATATCAGATAACTGAAACTGACAGTACTCAACTAAAGTTCAAAATCAACACCCAATCTTAACACCCCATTCAACCAAGAGAGAGAGAAAGAGAGATGGAGAACCACGACCACCACCACCACCACCATCCCAACAACCCTACCCACCCCCCCAAACCTCCCCAACCACCACCAGCTCCTCCTTCCACCACCTATATTTTTTTATATAATTAAGTTCATTCAATTCGTCATGAAAGCATACACATGTTTTACAAAAATATATACATTATTAGATGATTTTCATTGTTTCTGTTAACTTATCACCACAGATAGAGTTTATGCAGAATACCTCTTTGAGCCCTTTACAAATATAGAATCTTCTTCTTCGTTGGATTACAAGCCCCCAATAAACTTCTTAGTCAATAAAAATAAAACTACCAGAGACTTATCTGTTATCCACCCTTACAGGGCGGAGACAGGGGGGCTGGCTGGGCCCAGGCCCCCTAAACAAAATTCAAATTATTTTTGGTGGGCCACTCCACATATCACCAATCAATTTAAATGACCAAAAATTCAAAAAATTATCAAACACCAACCTTACATTCCCACGTTAACCAGCCCAGGCCACCCCAACCAAAGCCCAAAACAATTTAGGTGGGCCACTCTCCCACATGGTCCATCAATGATCAAAATAAATGCTCCAAAAACCAAAAATAAAAACAAAGAATTAAGAAAACCCTCCCACCCCCTCCTTATATTCCCAGCGGCAGCAACATCAAATTCGTGCGTCCTCCTCCGAAACCTCATGTTAGTCTCTTCTCACATATTGTATTTATTTTTATTTATTTTGTTTGTTTTTGTTTATTTATATATTGTATTTACATAGTGTATTTATTATATAATTGATTCTTAATTCTTTATTGAATTTCTTGTTTGTTTATTTATTTATTTATTTTATTTATGTTTATATCATATGATTGATTCGTTAATTTGGAATTTGGATCTCTTTGTTGTTATTTGTTATATTAAATTTTTTAATATTTGAATTAACTTTTGTTCTATATAATTTTTTTTTGAATTTATGTTTTACAATTGAAATTTAGGTCAAAGCATGAGCAAGATAAAAATGATTGATTCTATGCTGTGAAAAATCGTCGGGCACAATTGAAGTAGAAGCTGTATATTTTTTTTAATTTATTTTTGTTGGTATTAAATAAACATATGTGCATTAATTTTATGAATTGCTTGACTTTTAATATATTTTTGTCTTAAATTATCACACTATATATTTATATTTTTTAAAAAAATTTAGTTGAAGTCCCTTATTTGCGGCCCTCCCTTGCTCTAATTCCTGACTCCACCCCTGGATTCAAAGGCACAGAGATGGTGGCCTTAGAGAGATTGAAAATAATTTCGAGATCTGAGAGAGAGTTAAATCTTCATTGTATTCTTGGGAGAGATTCGAAGAAGATTTAAAGTCTATGCGATTACTGTTGTAACCGACGAGACTATACGGTTATTATAACGGTGGTTTCATAACTGCCTAATCTCTCTCGTTTCTCTCCTTTTTTCCAATGTGAATGGGATATTAATCGAGTCAACCCGATCCAATATCCAACATCTCCCACTCGTCCACATTCGATTTCATCTCTACAAGCATCTCATGTACATCTCATATCCAATCCTCTCTTCATACAGAAAATGAAGCGTGCGACCTGACGAGAAGATACAAAATAGAGTGCTATATTAAGTCGCCATCTAACTAACATAGCACATCACTCAACAAAATATCTCATTTATGCCCCATATTGTCAATCATACCAATTAAGCATCTTTTAACCCCTCGTGAATTATAACCCCTCGTGAATTATAACTCAAAATAATGTTTAATCTCGTTCAATGTTTTTGTACTCAAGATTATATTAAAACAGATTTAACATAATCGTCCAGACTTTGAGCTACAAAACATGGGTATGCAGATAACATACAATCATTCCCTAGATCCTCATGCTAATTCGTTTAGACTGACCGCTTTCCTAGATATGCTCCACTGGATTGTATTATTTATGACCCTTGGATGACATACTAAAGTAGCGACATCAAATCCTTACTTCATAGTATAGTTCAAGGTCATAAGGGCATGAGTTGGACCATTAATGGGTCTATAAGGACTCACGCAATGCTAGAGTAGGGATCAATCTAGTCATTTCCTTGGTCGTCAAAAGCACATATAGTATGATATGTATGCTACGACGGAGCTCCCACTAGATTTGGGTTAGTCACACTCAAAACGTCGTACGAATCTTAATCTAGTCGCCATACGGACGCCTAACTTGATATTCTCAGCACAATCACAAGTGTTTGTCTAAGACCTCATATTCGGCTCTTTTCAGGCTATACAAAGTTGTGAAATTACTTCATATTTGACTCTTAAGTCTCATCTTAGCCTAGCTAAGGCGACATTCAAATTATTTTAACCGCCATCAAGCGTTAAAACTTTGTCTCATCTTGCTCACTATCTAAGCGCCAAGGTGATCACCTGTGTGAGTAGGTCGATCTAAGCCTGGTGACATCAACAATGTGTGCTAGTCATAGTGTCAAATGTCATAATATAAATTCATAAATATCAATGCATCACACATGACTATAGATGTCAATCATCATACAACAAAGTCAATCCAATATCCAAAATACATATCAAAGTCTATGTAGCCCCAAACCCCTAACATGAGTCTAAAAAACATCTCTATGAGTGGATTTTGTAAGAGGATCAGCCACCATCCGGCTAGTAGATATATGCTTTAGGATCACCTCTCCTCGTGCTACAACATCACGAATGTAGTGAAAACGAATGTCTATGTGTTTGGTTCTTCCATGATACTTAGGATCTTTACTGTATATGTTGGATATTGGATCGGGTTGACCCGATTAATATCACGTTCACATTGGAAAAAAGGAGGAGAGAAACGAGAGAGATTAGGCGATTATGAAACCACCCAATCTTGTCGGTTATAATAACTGTATAGTCTCGTCGGTTACAACAGTAACCGCAGAGACTTTAAATCTTCTTCGAATCTCTCCCAAGAATACAATGAAGATTTAACTCTCTCTCTCAGATCTCAAAATTATTTTCAATCTCTCTAAGGCCACCATCTCTGTGCCTTTAAATCTGAAGGGTGGATAACAGATAAGTCTCTGGTAGTTTTATTTTTATTGACGAAGAAGTTTATTGGGGGCTTGTAATCCAACGAAGAAGACGATTCTGTATTTGTGAAGGGCTTAAAGAGGTATTCCGCATAAACTCCATCTCTAATGATAAGTTAACATTACAATTAAAAAAAAATCCAAAACAACATGCATAATCACATAATATCCTATTAAATCTCAACTAACAGAGATAACATAGACAAATATTTGAGAAGGCCGATATCTACATATATTTCAAACGGATTCCTATATTAATTGTAACAAATCAGATTATCACAATCACAAAAAAAAAATATCCATAACAACAAGCATATCTCATGTGTACATATACAACATATGAACCAAACAGGATCTCTACAGATCTATATAAAAAAAATGTATTTAAAAAATATAGATCTGTATTCATGCTTATTTAATTTTCACTTTTAATCTTATCTACGAATATGTGAAACATAAACAGACATGCTAACAAACTATTTCACATGATAAGATCAAAAAGACAATCCAGAGACTCCAAGATCTCCTTTTTTTTATTACGGGGTGAAAACCAAGTTTTGTGGCTCTGATACCAATGTTAACTTATCACCACATATAGAGTTTATGCGGAATACCTCTTTGAGCCCTTCACAAATACAGAATCTTCTTCTTCGTTGGATTACAAGCCCCCAATAAACTTCTTCGTCAATAAAAATAAAACTACCAGAGACTTATCTGTTATCCACCCTTCAGATTCAAAGGCACAGAGATGGTGGCCTTAGAGAGATTGAAAATAATTTGAGTTAAATCTTCATTGTATTCTTGGGAGAGATTCGAAGAAGATTTAAAGTCTCTGCGGTTACTGTTGTAACAGACGAAACTATAGGGTTATTATAACCGACAAGATTGGGTGGTTTCATAACCGCCTAATCTCTCTCGTTTCTCTCCTCCTTTTTTTCCAATGTGAACGGGATATTAATCGGGTCAACCCGATCCAATATCCAACAGTTTCAAAAAAAATCAAAATATATGCGGCTTACACATGGGGTTATAAACAGGATTGCATCTCATGAGTGTGATATATATATATATATATATATATATATATTATATAATAATATAAATAGAAGGATTGGGTACACACATCATAGTAGTTTTTAATGATGTATAAAACATTAGGAGGTAGATCTCTCCATGTGGATTCCCCATCCCTCCTATAGGGCTGTCAACCATTAAATCCTATCTCAATCAAACTCACCAACAAAACCATTGTCTGATTTTCTGAACCCAGCTCACATACTACAAGTCTACAATTAATGGACTACTACACCATATTTGGATAATAACATAAGTTATTTTGTGATAAATAACTATTTTAGTATAGATGAAGAATAAAGCATTTTATGTTTTGTTGTGTTTTTAATTAACTCTTGTTGGAAAACGTAATAATATAGTTTTTATTGGTTGGTTATTAATTTGACTATGAGGTAATGATAGATGATTTGACATGTAGGTCTTTCATTAATGTAGATAAATCGAGTAGAATAACACAATTCCAGGAAAAACCAAGAATATCAATACTACCTTATTCTCATATATTATAACATAGTTATACCCACCTAGTCTTTACAAACAAACAGTTGTTTAGACCTATTCCTCCCTTATTCCACTACCTAAACAGGGGCTAAGTGTATCAACACCCCAGAATGTAACATATAAAAGATTGATCACCAACAAGTCAGATTAATGGAGACTCTCACAACAGATCCAAATTGTCCCAGAAATTTAATGGAAATCAACCACTTCAGATTGGGAGGTGATGCCAACTTTCAGAAGACAGTGACTCTTGTCCATATTTCGGTTGGCGCCAACCACAACCACCATGTTTTGTGATTGTTGGCACACGCCGGTAAAACCAGTCACCCTCACATGGGATATAATGCTATACAAATGAAACTGCAGTAGTGACTGGCATTGTTTCTATATCAAGTTTGAATATATGAATAGTTATTCCTAATTCTCCCAACAGATTCTCTTTCTGAGAACAATCAAACAAAGAGAATGAAGAGGCATTGAATTGGAGAGAGAGACCTCTCATCCTATGAGAATCAGAAAACGGTTTCCACTGGGAAGATCAAAAGATGTCGGCTGGTTTCACAGCCAGATCTGGAAACTATTAGTTATGATGTCACATCTAGATGGTCAGATAAAAAAAAGAATGTACTGGTTTTAGGTGGTAGACATAATACACTGATTTGTTAACTTTGTAGAATTGAGAGGTCAAACTCACTCAAATAACCTTTTAGACAATAGATCCCCTATTTATTTTTGTGAAATAAACGCCTGAAACACGTCTTCAGCGCCAAACGCGCAAATCTGTTTAAATCCAGTGACATTTTTCTGTCCTTTCCATCGCAGAATCGGTCCCATCATGAATCCAAATATGGCCTAAAAGACTTAGCTCATTAGCTCACTTTATCTTTGGCTGGCATTTTGTTTTATATTATTTTATTTTAAATACTAATCTCATCTTAACCGAAATGTGTGGAAATATAAAATGGATGAAAGTAGTCCTAAAGGCACCATTTTTTATTTTAATACTTCATATAAGTATTTATCTATATCAATGGAAAAAAATGGTATTAATCTTAATCTACCTCTCGGATGGACCATTGTTTGAAGATCAAAATGATATTCTAAAACAAAGATATTTACAACATATTTGTTTTCTAACTACTGTGAAGATCCTCATCTGAATTGCTGAATCAGCATGCAATGGACCAAATTTAAACGCAATGCAGCATGTCAAAGTGGACAAATAACAGGGGACACATAGGTGGGGAATGCCCAACATTTTTCACAGCAGAAGTTCAAAAGGGAAAACATAATGCTTTGACATCATCATCATTTTGATTTCAGGAAAAGAAAAAGAGAACTGAATACACATTGATTTCAATGATATCCACAATGGGCAGAGAGAAGAAAACAATAGCAATTCATTAATAAGAATAGGGTGCAAGGGCACCTCATACAATCTTTTATCCTCTCAATAGGTACTTTTTCAAAATTCTCTTCCCTTCCAACAGTTTAAGAAAAAAAGAAACATAAAATCCAGAACAAAAGCATATGCTTCTTCTGTTCCCTTTTTGGCTTTCATCAACTGCAATTGCAAACAATAAAAATTCCCAACTTCCTCACCACTAAAACTAACCATCGAACAACAAACAGAGATGATAGATTTGAGAAACATAGAAAAAGAAAACAGGGTGACTATTGCATGCAAAAGAGATGGAAGATGAGATAATTATTGGTGAGAACGAACCGGGTCGTGATGGTGGTCGTGGAGGCGGGTTTCGTTTAGTTGGACGCCTTCTCCCACTTGAGGGGCTTGACAGTCTCCCATGTGAAGTCGGGGTCGTCACGGCCAAAGTGTCCGTATGCAGCGGTCTTCTGGAACCTCCCGCCATTGCCCCTCTTGAGGTCGAGGTTGATCGACATCATCCCCGGCCTGAAGTCGAAGTTCTCCTTTACGATCTTCAGAATCTCCTTGTCAGGGATCTTGCCCGTCCCGTAGGAGTCGACAAACACCGAGAGTGGCTCGGGCACTCCAATGGCGTACGAGACCTGCACGATGCACCGCCTCGCGAGCCCACTCGCAACGATGCTCTTGGCGGCCTGGCGGACGATGTATGCACCACTTCGGTCGACCTTGGTTGGGTCCTTGCCAGAGAAGGCACCACCTCCGTGGGCACCCCACCCTCCGTAGGTGTCAATGATGATCTTGCGTCCGGTGAGGCCAGCGTCACCATGGGGACCACCAATGACGAAACGGCCCGATGGGTTGAGGTGGAAGATGGTCTTCTCGTCGAGGTACTGCTCTGGGATCACGGGCTTGATGACGTGTTCCTTGAGGTCAGCGGCAATCTCATCGTTAGTGACGGTCTCATCGTGCTGGGTGGAGATGAGCACGGTGTGGACACGGATGGGGACCATGGCGCCGTGGTCGTTGCGGTACTCGATGGTGACCTGGGTCTTGCCGTCGGGGCGGAGCCACGAGCAGGTTCCATTCTTGCGGACCTCGGTCAGACGGGCGCCGAGCTTGGTCGCGAGGACGTGGGTCAAGGGCATCAATTCAGGGGTCTCGTCGGTGGCGTACCCAAACATGTGACCCTGGTCACCGGCTCCAATCTCCTCAGGGCGCTTGGTGAGGTGACCATGGACACCCTGGGCGATGTCAGGACTCTGCTGCTCGATGTTCACGAGGACCTTGCAGTGGTCTGCATCGAGGCCAACATCATCGGAGACGAAACCGATGTTGCGGCAAGTGTCACGGACGATTTTCTCGTAGTCCACGTTGGCCTTGGTGGTGATCTCACCGAAGACCATGACCATGTTGGTCTTGGTGCAGGTCTCACAGGCGACCTTGCTGTCGGGGTCCTGCTCAAGGCAGGCATCGAGGACGGCATCGGAGATCTGGTCGCAGAGCTTGTCGGGGTGGCCCTCGTTGACGGACTCCGAGGTGAACAAGAAGGTTTCCATGTTATCACTTGAGGCTGTGACAAGTAGAAGAGGTAGGTGAGCCAAAGTGGTTTAAGATTGGGATCAGAGTCAATACATTTTACCTATTTTAGAGTGGGAATCCAAATTTATAAGACTATGAGACAATAACAACCCGGCAATTGAAAACTCATGTTAAACGCATTCGAATTAGTCAACAGTGGCAACCCATTATAGCGACCCATTCGAGTTAGTGAACTACCAGATATTAATTGGTTGATTCAGTCAATTAGATGTATCATATCAATATTAACAACATGACTTGAGACATTCTTTACCCATGCCAACTGAATTTAAAAAATTAATGGGAGTATCTATAAAAAAAACAGAATTCATGAGGACAATTTAATAGCAGAACATTCATAATAAAACTTAGGCGATCTGTGAATAAATTATTCTAAAATCTTGGAGTAGATTATCCAAATTTGATATAGTGCAAACAGGAACCATAGAGATAATTTTTCATGTCTATAAACAATTGCAAAAGTTTTCCTTTACAATTATGCAAAATCCAGATTCAACAGCAAACTGAAAATACTTGAAGAGATTGACCTTCATTTAGACCCATCATGAACATCCAAAGATAACTTCATTATGGGAAGTAACGATTCAATTTTTATCATGAGTTTGGTTTATTGTGTCTTAAATCTGATCGGGAAGGACAAAACAAAGGTATTCTGATGCTTCCAAAAAGTTCTACAGGGTTATCAGATCCAGCGATTCAAGCATGCAATAAATAAAAAATAAATCGGGATCTACATAAAACACGTATTTTCCACAAACATTTGGGGGAAAAAAGGTTGAATGTTTTCGATAATTTACTGATTCGAAACAATCAAAAAGTGCTGAAAAGGAACAAAAAACCACGAAAAACATACCGTTTTTGAAATTTCAATCAGATCTTATACATACCAATTAATAAATGAACCTATAAATTGTTGAGATCTAGCAATTCAAAGACCAATGACAGCTCAACAAAAAGACACACTAAGGCCCCATCATCACTATAAAAAAAAAAAAAAAAACTAAAACCGCCAAATCTCCATAAATATAAAGCTCCAGATCAACAAAAACCATCAAATCCAAGCTCAAATCACCTCCAGACTACCAGATCTAAAGCACCGCAAAACAGAACCAAAAAAATACCAAATCCGAACGAGAAAGCACAGATCCGCCTCTCTCAAGCACGAAAACCACGATTCGGAGCACAAAAACAGTGACATTTCACAGAAATCCATGAAGATCCAAACAAAGCATACCTGGAAGAGTTAACCCTAGTTTTCCTTTTTGTTTTTTCTTTTCAGATCGCACGAATTTCAAGCGGTGAAGCTCTTCGAGATATGAATGTTAGCCTCGACACGACTATTTATAGACGGACCGGACCAGACCAGATCCAACATTACACGTGTGTCCAGATCGGACGGTTTCGATTAGATCGAGAGAGAGCGATTGATTGTGCGGTCGAGATCTGATGGAGTCGGTGGGGGAGAGCGACTACGGTTGGTGGGGTGGGTTTGGAAATATTGGGGAGCAGTGACCGGCTGTTGCCGGTCACCCACCAAACCCATGGAGAGATGGGCCCCACTTTTAATCATTTGTTTTTTTATTACATGTCATGGTGGTCGTGGTTGGCTAACTAGTGATGACCAAAGTTGATGTAATAGAATGTTATTATTACGTCTATGTTTTGTAGTGGAAATTTTGTTATTTGAGTTGGTTGTTTGTATACACATTAAATTGAATAATTTCAAATCATGTGACAAGTGACATGCAAGCGATAGATGAGATTTAGAAGTTTTATCTCATTTGTTCACATCTCACTTTATGTTTAACTTTGGTAGCGGGATTGTAAAGCTAATTTTCTATAAATGTTGGATTTAAAATTAATTATGAAGGAATATGCGTCCCTTTAGCTTTCTCCAGTCGCAGCTTTTAAACATTATTTGTCTGAAATTTGCTTATAGGAAACTGCGATTGCAAAATTGTTTGATTGCACAATTGCAGAACTAATTTCTTATAAATATCAAAATGTTCAATTGCATAGACAAATGCTACCTATATAGTCACATACTTCTTGTGTTAAGATTAGATTTGTGATATTTTATTTTCTAATAAGAACTTATATGACATTATGAATTTAACTATGACTAATTGTGGACAAATATTGACATGGGATAATAAAATCAAATAGGAAAATGTCAAGGACAGTCCTATGGACAATCTCATTTAAATAGTGAATCTCATTTAATAAAGTATATGTTTAAATGAAAATTGTATATTACTTCATTTCAATTTGATAAACCTATTTTTAGCAAATTCTAAAAAACTTCTCGAGATATATATCTCATCTAAAGAGTTATATACCTCGCTGGATGGCTAAAGAAATATATACGACTGCATTTATGACTATAAAAATAACAGTGTATAACAACGCTTAATCAAATATGCACATCTACATGTACAACTTAGATTCAAGCAATTAAATAAACAAACCCCCCCCCCCCCCGCGCTCTATAGTTTTTTTATAAAAATATTCCTTAATTTTATCTCTTTGTTTTTGTGTGGAGCATCGAATTTTACAAAATTATAATTGTTTAGAATGAAACATTTTAGAATTCAAAACCGAATCCGATCCGAGTCCAACCCAAACACAATCCAACTCGAACCAAACCCGAAGTCAACCTAATGGGTTAGGTTTGGGTTAACTTTCTCTAGTTTGAGGACAAGTTGGGTTGGATTAGGGTTAGCTTCCCTTAACTTCGGGTTGGATTCGTATTGAATTATAACCCAACCCAAACCGCTCGAATTGCCCCCTAGTTTATGTGCACCCTTAAAATCATGTTGCACTCCCCTCTAACAAAATAATTGATAACTAAAAGGGGTGTGAAAAATATCTCAAGGGGCATAAATAAAGTCACCGATGAAATATTTAGGTTATATTTTGATATGAAGTTGAAACGTTAAGATTCTTAAAATCTTATATTTCAAATTCAACTTTTAAAAAATTATGTTTTATTATATTTTCAACAACAAGATTTTTTGGCTTAAAAAGAGAAGAATGTGGTTTGAAAAGCTAAACTCTGAGAGTGTGTTTGGATCTAAGTTTTGAGAATTTTTAGCTTTTTAAACGCATAATCTATCTAAACTCATATCCAAATAGAGCCTTATATGAAAAACCATATATCCAATCCCATGTGGAGCACCAACCATTTTGATTTTCCTAAAGTACATGCTCACTTATTAAAATACATATTTTTATGAAAAATGAAATATACACCTAGCTAAACTTATACATATTTTTAGAAATAAAAAATTCTAGGTTCGGGTGACAAAAAGACAGTAAAATAGATTGAATGTATCAGTACAATGTATAGATAATTCCAAAAAGTAGGGATGACCCACACGTGTCGGTCAGGTAAGGCTTGGTGGTTGGTGAAAAAAGTGGACCCCACAAAATGGTGGATACCCTCCAAACTTTGAATAAACAAGGAAGCTCGCATTAGGTTGGTGGCCGCATATGTAATCAATTTAGACCAAGAAAAAATGAAAAAATAGAGTAAACAAAACATATGATAGGGATGTCTACCAATCTCACAAGGTCAATTTGCAAATGAAACGTGTATCATTGGATCCATTTTTATTTTTATTTTTATTTAGAAATAATCCAATTGTATAAGCATGAGAGGATGTTCATGTTTGGTATGCTAATGATAATTTTAATTTAGTAAAAGATTTTTTTATTTTTTTAAATTTTTATCTTGACCATTTATCTAGAATTTTATCAAATTTGTCCAAGGTTTTCTTAATTTCTTGAATGTTACCAACTTTATTTGTAGTCTAGGACATACTTTATTTGGGGTTGTTACACAAAATTGTTTAGTGTAACCATGCATTATTTTTTGTTAAATAAAAAAAAATAAAAAGACATTTACTTGAGATTCTTTTACTGAGATCAGGCCATATTGAATATATTTGAGTGGTCCAGTATTTAGATCAATCATGTTGCATCAATAAATTCAATCCTATTTTTACCCTATTTTATCACCCACTAAATCATACTCATTTATATACATATACGCCAAGATGATCAATACATGATACATACGCCCCCGTATAAATCAACTATCATTATTTTTTCACATTTTATAAATTTTTATTCACACTTTATTCACATTTTATCAAAACAATAAAAACTTTATTATTACGTTTCCCAACAAAGATAATTCAAAAGACAATAAAATAAAAAAATCATTTTATTTTTACTTATATTACAATATTCATATATTTCGTAATAACATAATTCCATGTCAGATGGGGGAACCTCAGAAATAAAATAAAAAAATCATTTTATTTTTACTTATATTACAATATTCGTATACTTCGTAATAACATAATTCTATGTCAGATGGGGGAACCTCAGAATCAAAATAACACACATGACAATAAAAAATAAGGGTACATCTACTCCCACCAACCAATTCACTGGTCTCACAAACCAAAAAATAAAAAAAATCTATATGTAGATCTAAGTTGAACATGATTAATCCCACCAACCATTCGACAATCCTTTTGTCAACCTTTATTCAATATATTCGACAGTCTTCCTGTCAACTATTGTTTAAAACATTCGACAATCACTATGTCAACCACTATTTATAATATTCGACAGAAGCTCTGTCAACTAATCTTTACAATATTCGACAGTTCATTTGTCGACCTGGCAGGGTTTGTTCGACTGTAAATGTGTCGAACCAAATATTCAAATAACATAGATATTACTCTCATCGTAACTTGTGATTTTAATCAAACTTTATCATTTCACCACCACCATCACAACAACAACAAACTTCCACAAATCACATACTCATGTTTAAAAAAAACAATTCTCCCCACTCAATAAAAAACCCAATTTAAGGAAATAGATAAATATAATTTTTTTTTTCATTTGCTCTATCTTCCTCAACTGAACATTTGAAAAGTGATTGGTCATATGCACCCGTCACCTTCCAATTCCTAACATGCAAATCAAATCCAAAGATGGAAGAGTGAGCATGACATGAAATTTCATCACCCCATCCATAGCTTTTTTTTATGTGGTGAGACTAATATAGTTAGCAAAGCATACATATTCAATGTCATATAATGTGACTCATTTTGTATAGACAGCGTAAAAGTCACATAGTGTGACCCATTTTGTATATAACAACCTAAATGTTTATAGATATATTGCGATGCAATCATGTTTATGTTTTTTTAAAGTGTAAATGAATCTTAATGTTGTGGGTTTGTGGTATGTAATTCACTTATTTGCAACTGGGTATGTTTAGATTCATGTTATATTATGGAATCTGATTCTTGGGGGCAAAATTTTTAGGGTGTATTCCGTTCGAAAGGACTTTCATCGACCTGGGAAATATAGGTCGACTGAAACCTTGTTGATTTAATTGTCAGAATCCAAGGATGTTCTGTCAATTCTTCTCGACAAACCTTCTGTCGACCTGGGGAACAGAGGTCGACAGAACCCCTGTCGATACTCCAAACAGAACTGTGGATGTTCTGTCAATCCTCCTCGACAGACCTTATGTCGACTTGGGGAACAGAGGTCGATAGAACCCCTGTCGATACGCCAAACAGAACCGAAGATGTTCTGTTAATTCTCCTCGACAGACCTTCTGTCGACCTGTGGAACAGAGGTCGATAGAACCCCTGTTGATACTCCAAACAGAACAAAAAAATGTTATCAATTCTCTTCGACAGACCTTCCGTCGACCTGGGGAATAATGGTCGACAAGACCCCTGTCGATACGCCAAACATAACAAAAAATATTCTATCAATCCTCTCGACAGACCTTCTGTCGACCTGGAAAATACCGGTTGACAGAAACTCTGTCGATTGCCCAAACAGAATTAAAGTCGCATTTTGTGTGAATCTTTTAGACATACACCTCATCGACCTGGAAAATATAGGTCCGCAGAAACCCTGTTGATATTCCAATGAGAATCAAACAATGCTATCTAACAATTCCAAAGAGAATCAAACTTCATAGATACTTCAATTACGACAAAGATATAAATAACTGGTATATTTAATACTCATCACACTTCAGCATTCAATGATTCATAACATTCAACATTCAGTGTTCAGAAATTTTACTGAGGCTAGTTTACAAGATCTACATTCAAAGACAAGTATTGATCTTTAGTTTTCCCAACAACCAAAAAGACAAGTACTGATTGGGGCACATGGATTGATTGTATTTTGAATCATTCTTCAGTCTTCCGGTCAACCTTGTCTTTGCTTTGACCACCTTTGTACACTTTGTGCATCGGGGAGTGGTGTGCCATCCTTCAAGTAATGAATAACATTCCTAAGTGAGGAAATAAGAGCATAAAGAATGAGAAGAGGTCTAACAGTCAACAACATTAAAGATTTGTTTGGATTTTCCATAGTGAAATTGAATTTTTCAAGTTGTTTTTAAATTGCAAGCAGTTTATATA
Source organism: Acorus calamus (assembly GCA_030737845.1). Taxonomy (NCBI): domain Eukaryota; kingdom Viridiplantae; phylum Streptophyta; class Magnoliopsida; order Acorales; family Acoraceae; genus Acorus; species Acorus calamus. The sequence continues at coordinate 12,179,890 of CM060861.1, read as the reverse complement.
TCTTAAATGAAAAACTGAGCATCAATAACTTATTTTCTTCTTAATTATTGATGGGAGGGAATCTATAATTACTAGGATCACTATGTTAAAAGTAATCTCTTCATGATCAAACTAATGTTCCTAATGTTCATTTAAACAATTAAGACTATTAAATTTATTAAAACTGAAGATGAAGCTCTATAAGGATTTCTCTACCTCGACAAAGTTCATCAATTTTCCTAAATTTATAGCATACTTGGAAAGAAAATTCCAAAGGCTCACATTTCACACCCTCACCTTTAGAATTACTAGAATATTTTATGAACATAATTCCAAATCTAACTAGAAAAATTTACATAGACCCATAGTAACTTCAACATCATGCATTCCAGAGGAACGCTGCAATAGATGACAAGAGAGACAATGTGCGTGGACTAATTTCATAACCAAATGAAATACGATTGAGAAGACGTTCCTAGGGAAAGCATATAAAAACAGGGTAGGTAAATAAACTTCATCGGTAAATGAATCAAATCAACCATAACATCACAATGAGCAAGATACATCACAACCTGAACTCCTTATGATAATATGCAAAGGAAAACAATACCATGATGATGATACATAAGTTGGGACTGTACCTCACAATAATGGCATCCAGCATGTCATCAACAATGAAAATACCCTAGGTTTCTATCCAAATCCCACACAATCCAATTTAAACATAAACCCTACGTGTCCAATGAAAAACCCTAGTTTCTTTTTTGAAATAACTAATATTTCAATCCATATTTTAGTTTTTCTATATCCTAGAAACAAGATTCGAGCAATAACATTAATATTCAAATGATTCAAGAAGAAAAAGGAATGATGGATTGCCTAAAATGTGATTCGTAGGTGTGGGGGTGGATTTTTCCGGTGATCCCCTCCTGGTCGATCCGGGCTTTTGAATTGGTTCCGGAGAGATGGTGTGGGCTTGGGCCCCTTTCCCGAGTTGATCCGACCGAACCATCCGCTTCTCACCGCCTTCGCCGGGGTGCTCCGCTCCTTCTGGGTCCCGACCTTCGTGTATCTGCTACTCACACCAGTGTAGTGTCGGCTAACGCCCCTCCGACGCTCAAGTCAGTACCACTTCTCCAGAGAGGAAGAGGAAGAAGAAGAACTTGAACTTTCTAAAGAGGATAGGGTTTCAGGTTTTCGCATACCTTAGGAGGGAGGGATATCCTCCCTTTTATAGTGGATGTGGGCGCACCGATCAAGACCTTAGGGAGTGGCCATAACATAATATGGAATCTCCTACGTGGCCTACGGATCTCAGACACGTGGCGTCTAGGGATCATCATTTTCCTGTAACGGCTTCCCTGACGCGCTATCCTTTTTTGGTGTCAGATAATATTCCCTTTGTTCACCGTCCCGCCTTGAGGAAGAAGCTCATGACGGACCTGTCGTTCGATCATGAACCCCGTTGTGCCCTTTGACCGATGAGCTACCATAGTCCTGACCGTACTCATGTTACGCAAAAATAGCTTTAGCACTCTGATCGAGCAATTTAAGCCATAGTCGGGCATATGACTTGTCCGTCCTGACCTTCCTTCATTTTTCTCATTCGCTCACATCCGGGCCTGTCAGGCCCACACGCTTTGCAAGCAGTGGTGCCCCATCTCGATGTTGCCCGATGGGCCCTGGCTCGTGTTTTGGCTCGTGGACCTATCGGATGAGAGATGGGACATGTTCGGGTTGTTCCCCATGCCATGCTATATTTTGTTTCTCATTCTTTGTCCTGGTTGAATTCGCCTCCTACAAATGCCCCCTTCTTTTGGGCTCTAGGGTCTTGGGAGTCCGAAAGAAGTGACCGGAGGAGACCCGACCGACAGGGGTGGCGTGTTCCACCAGCTTTCCCTGATTCGACCGTGTCATGACGGGTGACTCTATCGACCTCTTTCTAAGCCACTTGTCGCCTATCCGTACTCCTTCCTCATTAATGTTACGTAAGCGCGGATTTCAAAAACCTTTGCCGCTTCGCCCTTACTTCGAATCGTCGTGACGGTTGGGGATACTAAAATGGAATTCTTTTTATGCGCTCGGACTGCTCGTGTGATTCACATACTTGCTGCCGAATCGGACCTGTTACGAGTCTCGACTGTTCTCTTGTTCTTCCTTTTCATCCCCTCTGTCCGATGGCGCAGTCACCGGAGGTTGTCACAGTCGAAGAGTACAGGGGGAAATGCCCCCTCCGCACGACCCTTCGTCGTTATGGGTTTATTCCAGCCAGGTGGAGGCCGGAAGGATTTTGTTCCCCTTATCTGTGCTAATAATTGAGTTTCTAAGTTTTTTCGATCTTCACCCCCTCCAGCTCGTTCCGAGCGCTTTCCGCATCCTGGCGGCCATCACGGCCCTCAATCGTGCCCTTGGTATCCACCTTGGGCTAAATGAGGTGAGGAGCTTCTACATCCTGAAGCCCCTGACTGGAGGATGTCCCACCTTCTACCTGTCCCGGAGACCTACCTCGGGAACATTGATTTTGGACGCCAACGAGTTCATCTACGATTGGCGCTCAAAGGTCCTTCGGGTCCGGGGTCCCTGGTTTCCGGAAGACTGCCCCTTTCGCATCCCCACCAGGATGAGGGGGCCATACTTAGGCTCGGGTAAGTTCCCCTGCCTCCGTACTGGACTCTACTTTGTTCATTATGAAGTATGGTCTTTCACTCACGATATTCTCGTGTTTGCTTCAGGTGCGTCTTCTCTAAACGCCAGCCCTCCGCCAGGGGTTCTGCGATCGGAAGACGTGGAGCGGGCTCTGGCTTTTGAAGGCAGGAGCTGGAAGACCCTGCTCGGCGCGACTTCTTTGAGCTCCGTCGCTCGTCCTGCCCCGATTGCTCCTCTTCCTTCTGTGAGCCGGCCCTCGAGCCGGCATCCTCCAGCCGCCTCTTCTTGTGACGGCGTCTCGGGTTCATCCTCAAATCCCGGGGGAATGCTAAGGCGGTCGAGCCGTCGGCCCAAGTTTGCGGTCCTGTCATCCGTACCCTACAGCCATCCTATCGTTGTCTCCGAGGACGAAGAGAGTGACGAAGAGATCTCCATTGGGGGCGGTTACAATCGAACCCCCCCTCCGGCCTCGTCATCCGCGCAGCCGAAAAGGGTGGAGGAAGAGAGGTTGGGCAGTCCTCGGCCCCTCATTGGCTCGCCTTTTAGGGTTCCCGAAGAAGGCGTGGGCGAGTTCGGTGGTGGGAGCTCTCCTCTATCTGGACCGGCGTCACCCTCCCCGGCCCCTGTGACTCCCGCGGAGCGCTTCTCCCAGGAGAGGGGATCTGTCGAGCCTCCACGGTCGTCTCCTGTGGCCGAGAGGGGGGCTCGTGCTTCGATCTCCCCTCCCATATCTCCATCTCGGGTACCCCAATATGTATATTGTGTTAGCCCTATCCAAGTCGAAGCTATGGGCAGGTATTCCATGCCCCCGGCCCTTTCCCGCAAGGCTAGCCTTGTGGCATGTGGCCATGTTGGTGCCGTGTGCAGGGAGGTGGAGAGGATGAAGTGTTTGATCGAGGAGGAAGAGAACGAGCGCTTCAAGGACTTCTGTGCCGGCTTCAGCACGGGTTACTCGGCTAGACAGGACGGTCAAGCTTTCCCTTCGGAGTCTAAGCTGAAGGAGATGTACCAGCTCTCCCTTTTTGAAAGGAAGTGCGGTCCTTTCGTGGAGGAAGATCCGGACACATCAACTCGGCCGACTCCTTCCACCTCTTGCCCAGGACACCCGGAGTGAGGCTAGAGTCAATGCTTCATGCTCTCCACCTCTTTTGATTTCGTTTTCTTTACGCTTTTCTTTTTGCGAACACCTTCCCGGTGAGCACCGGGCGTTTTATCCGGGCTGCGTTCCGAGTTTAAACATTCTTTTGTATGTTAAAGCCTCTTGAATTTTAATGATCGTTTGTGGTAATTGATTGTGCTTTTTAATGACTGTGTTGAATGTTTCGATGGAGGAGTTATCTCCGTTGTTTCGTCGATAAGCGGGCGTGACTCATTATTACATGCGCACCTCCTCGTATCCGTCTGGTGTTCGAATCGTCTTCCCGTGTCGACATCGGGACTTTGAATCCGCATTGAATGTGCGGTCATCATTTCTCACGCATATAATCAGCTCGAGGCGAACGTGTTGCTCCTTTCTTTCTACAACTTCACGTCTTGCTTTCATCAAAAATGTCTACCATTCCTGATAACATCTCAGTCGAACCTTATGAGGGCGAAGTGCCCCCTACTCCTGATCAGACTTCATGTGTATTCTACTTCTCCCAGATAGAGGTAGGGAGATTATTCTTTCCGCTCCGAGACCTCATAGGGTTTTTCCTGGGGTGGTATGGGATCCACCCCCTTCAGTTGACTTCCGGTAGCTTCCTGATTTTGTCCAGCGTGGTCGCTCTCTGTCACGCGGCCAAGGTGCGATTCAGGTTGAAAGAACTCTCGAAGTTCTATCAGCTCGAACCGTCACACAGGGGGGACGGCTGCTACGGCCTGGTCAGGCGCCCGGATGTCCCTCCCTTGATCTTGGACGTGGATGACTCTTTCCTCGGATGGAGGGCCCATCCTTTGAAGATTTCGGGAATGTGGAAGTCAGCAGATTCTACATGGTAACTTCCATCCGTCTTTAGGCCTTCTTCTCCTGGTAAGTAATCTCTACCTCTACCGGCACTGTTGCTTTATCGCTTAGCGGCACCTTCTGACGGCTTGTTTCCTTCTCTTCTCTTCTTTGTAGTAGAGGGCTCGGGTTGTCATTTCGACGGAGAGCTCAGGCTGGAAGATATCACCAAGGTGTTGGCCTTTCGGGAGCGGAGCTGGGTTAGCTTACTCAGGGATGCTCCTCGCCGTGATGAATTAATTTTGGCTCTTCACGTCAGACCATTCCCGTTGACAGCTCGTCGCACCAGGAGTGATGCGAGGACAGCGTCCCGTGCCTTCCCCTATTTCATATCTGCGGATGTGCCTCCGTCCTTGCAGCATTCATATCCTGGGGGACGAGGGGGTCCTGATTCCCGTCGGGTGAGGAGAAATGACCCCATCCCGATTTTTCCTTTGCCGTCGAGGTTGTCATTTATACAGCGAGAACTGGCCGGGCGATTTTCGGTCTCTACAGAGGTACCAAGGAGACTCCCTGTACGCGACCCAGAAGAGGAGCGGTTGGAGGACTATGCTTCTGGGTTCTGGGCTGGTTTCCTGAACGGGTCGTCTGATCGCGAGTACCCCTCCGTCCGTGAGCTGAATGAGTCCTTCCGTTCGTCGCTAAGGCGCTGACGTGCTGAGACTCGTGCTCAAGGGGAGGGATCCACCGTGCCCTGATTCGGCGTTGCTGCCTCTTCCTCCAGCTCTAAAGGTCGTGTTTCCCCATCGAGATACCTTTATACTGCCAATCTCTGGCCCCCTTCGTTCCTTTTAGATATTGTATTTATATAACAAACAATGCATTTGAATTTTATTTGGAAGGGACTGTGTGGAATTCGTCACTCCTTTTCTGTCATTATTTATTTTCGCTTCTGCATGTCACTGTTTGGATGTTCATGCTTGTTAGAACGGTCGGTGGGTGAGAACGGGCATCTTTGCTATAGTTGGACAGGGGTACTTCCTGCTATGGTGGAAGCTTTTCCCAATTTTGCCCCCCTTAGTTCCATCTGCCGAGCTCCATCAACACCGTTCAATTTTCCAGTCCGGATAGATGACCTATCTTTGGTGACCACGTAGGACATGGGCCTCGCGATCGCGCGTATCTTCGGATGTCAGAGACTTGAGCAGTCTTTACACGTGGCCCCCCTTTGGTGGGATTTTTAAGGCGTTCGAATTATCTTCCATGATTAGGGCTGCCACACTTCTCGCCTTCCAAGGCCATTCGTTGTGCGTTGGTCATTCGAAAAGACGCACTGCCCTTCTGGCAGGGCCGTCACTCTTAAAACAAGGATTTTATTTTCGTTTTCTAGCGGTCACCGCTTCAATCGCCCAAGTCAAAGGTATTTCTTCTTTTCTCTCGAACCTGTGTATTCGGCTCTCTGCGTCCCCGTCCGTTGTATGGTTTACGTTTTAGGAGAGCTTGGCCCGTCGCATTTGCCCTTCTTTCTTTCTCTCTTTCTTTTTATATCCAACGCACATATGTCTATCTTGAAATCGTTGGTTTGTCTTGGGGGCATGTTCGACATCCCCGAATCTGTTGGGATGGAATGGTCGCATTATGACTCTTTCCCCATCCATTGGAATATATGAACCATTCAAACATGTACATATACCCCTCCCAGATTGCGAGAGGTGGCCTAACGTTGCCCTTCCCCCCTCTTGTTCGAAAGTTTCTGTTAACGTTCAACCTTCACCCTACCCAGTGCACTATCAATTTTTTTAGGGTTTTAATGTGCTATGTCGCCATCAATAGGGATTTCGATCTGGATTTGGGAGTCCCTAAAATCATGCATACTTATGAGCTCCAGAAATCCGGTAGGGATTACCATTTTAGGGCTAGGGATTCTAAACGGAAACTCATAGACGAGCTTCCATTCTGACAAGGGTTGGGCCGAAAGCAAGTTGGTCATTCTTTATGGAAACTGGGAATTCGGCGATGCCCCTGCAGATATCTGGAAGGTCCCACACTCCATCTTAATGGGCGCGATAGGTCGGACGGTCGTTTTGTTTGTTTGTTTGTTTTTTTTTATGTGCCTGTGGCTGAACATCTTCTCTTTACTTTTACTGATTCCTCTACTATTTGGTTCCAGCTCCTGGTGCCAACACTCGCCCGTCTGACAGCTCGGTGAAGTTAGAGCACGTGAACGCTGCCTTTCGAGTAAACGATCGGGTTTTCTTCAGGCTTCTTGGCTGGGATAATCCGAATTCCAGCAGCACTCGTCGGTTGAAGCCACGCCTGACCGATATTTTTGAGGGTCCTTCCCGTCCGGAATCGCAGGTTGTGTATCCGGACGCCGAGGAAGACCGTCCTTCTTTACCAGAAAAAGGCTCTGAGGAAGACCTTGAGCCGTTATATAAGCTGGGCTTTGGTGACCCAATGGCGACTGAGAGTTCGTCCAGCGGTGCTCGTCACAGTTCCCGTCTGCGTCGAGGTCCATGAGGGAGCCCAAGACCGGGGGAAAAATTTGGATCCCAATCCACCGGGAAGTCTGTGACGGGCTCGGAGAAGCAAGGCGGTCGTCATCAACTTGGGGAATCTCCGGTTGATGCCCGATCAGAGGATAGGTCGGGACCCATTGTTACTGGTGCCCGTTCTGATGTCAGGAGGATTCTTGTTCCCGAGGGGGGTTCGCCTCAGCCTTCCGTCAAGAGGGGGGGCGCCACAGTGGTTCCCCTCGACGTCTCTGTTTCTTTGGATAAGGCAGGTACCGATCCTGCTTCAGGATCAAAGGCCCCTTCTAGTGAGGAGAAAGCGGCCCGATTAGCGACACTGCGAGCCAAGGTGGCTGCTCAATCCGTGAGAATTGGGCAACTCCCTATTCTGGAGAAAAAGCGATTATCTTTGTCAATGCCGGCCTCATCCGTCCCTTCCAAAAAGAGCAGGGTGGCCATAGCTAGTCCGCCCTCCTCCTCCCCCCAGCCGAGACAATCTTCAACGAGCGCTTCGACTGGAGAGGGGAAGGAAGTTGTCTCGGCTGCTCGACTACTACCACCGCCTTCAACTGTGAAAGACCCCGGGGCCTGGCCTTTCGTCCCTTCTCCTCGGGCAATTTCCCATTTTGTCCAGACCACTGACTCAGGCTTGAAAGACCGTGATATGGCTATTGGCCTGACTCGATCAATTGTTCTGGAGAAGGATAAGGCTCTGGCTGGTGCCGTTTCTCTTCCAGAGACGGGTTCGATTCTTCATAGCCTAGCTTATCAGGTACTACATGCCCTAATATATTATTATTATTATATTTATATATATACATATATATATATATATAATGTTTTCAAGCTCAAATTTACTTATATCGTTCATCCCCTCTTCATGTAGCTTTGTGTTTACGCGGGCTCGGTGTGTCCGTCATACGAGCAATTTGTAGCGGATATTGCATGGGCTCACCAGTCTTGCGAAGAGGAGCGGGCCATCCGGGAGAAGGTTAAGGCTCGTCTGAAGGCTACGGAGGAAGAACATTCCCGGGTTGTAGAACGGCTCAAGAGGGAGTGCCTCGAGTTGTCCCAGGCGCTGGCCAAGGAGCAAGCTGAGAAGGCTCAGGCGATCGATGAGTTCGAGCGGCAGAGAAGGGAAGTCTCCTTGGACTTCGAGATCATGCTTTAGACGGTGAAGGATCGCCTGGATCCAATTGAAGAGAAGGCCACGGAGGCTGCTCTGGCTGCTTACGACTGGGGGTACCGCAGGGGTTTTCAGGATTGCTAGGACGGAGCCCTTGCTCCTGACGGTGAGAGGGCATCCAACTTCCAAGCCCGTCCATCGCCGAACCTAGGACCGGAGGCACCGGAAGTGGACCTGCTAGTCCGACTGCGCTTCCTGAGCTCGGGGGAGTCCCAGAATAGGTAACCAGCTTCCTTGGCTGTAATTTAACCGACATAATAGACGTCGATGGTTTTCCTTCCCCTGGCTGCCAGGATAACCCGGCTGTCCAAAAGCCTCTAGCCGCCGATGTTGTAGGGGTTAAAAGAGAACTCTCCGAGAATGTTCCTGAGCCTGAAATACATCATTATGTGGTTGATGTCGTGGACACCGCGGGCCGCGTAAATGAGGGTCAGGTGATACTGCCTGTCCATGCCGTGGACCCCTCCAACGCCGAAGGAGATTCAGTTTCTCTTCCCCGACACGATCCCTCTAGCTAAACTCCCGGGGAGCATTTGGGCTGCGAACATCGGATATATATTTTTTTTTATTATTTTTTGCTCTCGACTTGGAGTCAACATGGCTTGCGGCCTCTTTATTGTATTTGAATGAGTTAATTTTGGACGATGTATGTTTTCGCCTTTCTGGTGCGAGTTTCATGTTTGCGTGGCTATTTTGCTTTTATCTATATGTTTGACGACTGGTTTCGCTTTTATTTCGTGTTGTATTGACATTTTGGTGTGATTCCTTCTGGTTGATTTCATGTTGTTGCGCATGACTCGCGGGCGTCGATTGAGTGGCGTGCGCTGCGAGGGTTTTGCCCCACTCGATTGTAGCTTTTAAGTGTCATTCGGCTAGTGCGTGCCGCGAGGGCTAAGTGGTATCGAGTGCTAAAAGCGACCTCGATCAGACTCAGCCCATTCAGCGCGGCTTAGGGTGCCATTCGTCTAGTGCGTGCTGCAAGGGCTGAGTGGTATCAAGTGCTAAAAGCGACCCCGATCAAACTCAGCGCATTGAGCACGGCTTAGGGTGCCATTCGACTAGTGCGTGCTGCGAGGGCTGAGTGGTATCGAGTGCTAAAAGTGACCCCGATCAGACTCAGCCCGTTGAGTGCGGCTTTTCCTCTTGTGTTGTTCTGCACTCAGAGGATTTGAAGAAGGAAACAAGAAGCTTTTCTCATTTAATGATAATATTTCTTCAAATGGATTACATTCCAAGGGCGAGGGATCTCGAACCCTTCCATTGTTTCTAGGTAGGCCCCGTTCGGTCTAACTTTAGTGACTTTAAAAGGGCCTTCCCAATTCGGGCCTAGCTTGCCGTCATTTTTGTTCTTGGTCTCTGGGAAGATTTCTCTGAGGACCAGATCTCCAGCTCTGAAGTTTCTGCTCGATACTCGCCGATTGTAGTATCTGGATATTTGATTTTGGTAGTCCATGTTTCTGATGGTTGCGATTTCTCTTCCCTCGTCCCGAAGTTCTAAGTCTTGCATCATTTGCTCGTCGTTCACTGCTCGGTCAAAGTTTTCGGTTCTGTGAGTGGCCACTTCGGTCTCAACCGGCAAGACGGCTTTGATCCCGAACGCTAAGGAGAAGGGTGTTTCGCCGGTGGACCTTCTTGAGGTAGTTCGATAGGCCCATAGGACTGACGGCAATTCATCGACCCATCTCCCTTTTGCACCATCCAGTCTCTTCTTCAAACCGTCCAGAATTGTTCGATTAGTGATCTCCGGTTGTCCGTTGCTCTGAGGGTACCGTGGGGTAGAGAAATGGTGCTGTATTTTTAATTTCTCACAGAAATCCTTTATCAGTTTTCTATCGAACTGTTTTCCGTTATCCGAAATGATTGCTTGTGGAACCCCAAACCGGCATACTATGTCTTTCCAAAGGAACGACTTGACCTCGATATCTCAGATCCTCGCCAGGGGTATCGCTTCCACCCACTTGGTGAAGTAGTCGGTGGCTACTAGCAGGAAACGTTTTTACCGAGGCGCCATAGGCATGGGTCCAACAATATCTAGACCCCATTGTGCAAACGGCCATGGACTCTTGATAGGAACCATGTCCGTTGCTGGTTGGTGAATAAGATTCCCGAACCGTTGAAAGTTCTCACACTTCTGGACCAACTTTGCTGAATCTCTCTTCATGCTTGGCCAGAAATAACCAATAGACACGGCCCGGAGGGCTAGTGATCGAGAACCAATATGTCCCCCACACAAGCTTGAATGCAGTGAGTTGAGGACTCGCTGCGCCTCCCAGGGTCCAATGCATATGAGATATGGACCCTGAAAGCTCCTTTTGTAAAGGATTCCCATAGATGACATCCAATACCTGGCTGCCCTCTGCCTAAGCTTTCTTGCCTCGATTTTGCTTTCTGGCAAGATCCCTTCCGAAAGGTACTTCTTGATATTAGTCATCCAATTGGGTGAATCCTTCACACAGGTGATTGTTAAAATTTCACCGAGCCTCTCGATACTTGGGGATTTTAGGTAGTCAAGGTGGATGCTTCTAGCCGGCTTCCCGTTGAGGGATGACGCCAAGGTTGCTAGAGCGTCAGCTTGAGTGTTGAGCTCCCTTTCTATCTGATGCACTTTTGCGGATTTAAATTGGGAGAGCAATAGCTGCACTTTTTGCTGATACGATGTCATCATCTCGTCTCTAGGCTCATATTCGCCTGTGCTTTGGAACACCACTAACTGTGAGTCGCTGTAGACATCAATGACTCGTACTCCCAAATGAGCTGCGAGATCCAACCCTGCGATGAGAGCTTCGTACTCTGCTTCATTGTTGGATGCCCAGAAGCCCATCTTGATGGTTCAAATAAGAGCCCATCACTGTTTTTTAAAACCAATCCCGCGCCTGCGCCCCTTCGATTAAAAGCTCCATCGACGTTCAGGGTCCACCTCGGGCCGGATACCTCTTCTTGACTCTCTATCGTCAAGATTTCACCAAAAGGTGGGATCAAATCGGCCAGCATGTCTGCGATGACTTGCCCCTTAATGGCATTCCTCAGCACGTAATACAGACCGAAAGGGGAGAGTTCCATCGCCCATTTCAGCATGCGCCCTGTGATGTTTGCTTTTTTCAAAATGGGTTTCAAGGGATAGTTGGTTACGACGTTGACCGAATGAGCTACGAAGTAATGTCGGAGTTTCCGAGATGAAACGAGCAAGGCGTAGACTACTTTTTCCAAGTACAAGTACCGGGACTCTGGTCTGCAAAGAGATTTACTGACGTAATAAACGGGCCTTTGCACTCCTTCGTGCTCCTTGACTATGACAGAACTGACCGCATGATCAGATGCTGCCAAGTAAAGGTAAAGTGGCTCGCCGGGGTTAGGCTTCATCAGGAGTGGAGGTGACGAGAGGTATTTCTTCAGTTCTTCGAAGGCCAGTTGACACTCAGGAGTCCAGTCGAACTTCTCGGTCTTCCTTAATAGCATGAAGAAGGGAAGGTTCCTTTCTGTCACTTTGGAGATGAATCGATTCAGGGCGGCTAGTATCCCGGTCAGTTTCTGAACTTCCTTCCGATTCCTTGACGGGTCCATTTCGAGCACCGCTTTGATCTAATCGGGGTTGGCCTCTATACCCCGTGAGTGGTCAGAAAACTAAGAAATTTTTCAGACTCCACTCCGAAGGAGCACTTAGCGGCGTTCAGCTTCATGCAATAACTCCGAAGTACTTCGAATGCCTCCTTTAGGTGCCCGAGCTTATCATGCTTCTGAACGCTCCATACCAGCATATCGTCAATGTACACCTCCACGGTCTTGCCGATTTGGTGCTCGAACATCTTCGTGACCAGCCTTTGGTAGGTTGCGCCTGCGTTCTTTAGCCCAAAGGGCATCACTTTATAGCAATAGGTTCCTATAGGAGTGATGAAAGCAGTTTTTTTGAAGTCATGCTTGTACATGGGTATTTGATGATATCCCGAGTATGCATCCATGAAGCTCATCAGTTTATTGCCTGACGAGGCGTCCACTAGTTGATCTATTTTCGGAAGAGGAAAACTGTCCTTTGGACAGGCGCTGTTCAAGTCGGTGAAATCTACGCAGACGCGCCACTTGTTCTTCTTTGACACAACCACCGTGTTGGCTAGCCAGTCTGGGTATCGGATTTCCCGCATAAAACCGGCCACCACTAGCTTTTCCACCTCCTCTTTTATAGCTTCTGCGTGGACGAGGGCCACTCGCCGTTGTCTCTGTTTGACAGGACGGACTGTCGGGGAGATGTGCAACCGGTGGGATATCACCTCTGGGTCAATACCCGGCATTTCGGACGGTGTCCAAGCAAACACATCTCTGTACTCACGTAGTAACTCTATCATTTTCTCCCTCTCGGCCGGGTTCAGCATGGTTTCGATAAGGAAGTACTTCTCTGGATTTTGTGGGTCGATGACTATTCTTTCCAAGTCCCCCACGACCCGCTGAGCGGGATCGGGTCGGACGTCATCTGCCTGTACCTGATCCTTCAATAATTGCTATCTTTTAGGGTGGATGTCACCCTCCTCTCCGACATATTCTTCGAGGCTGGCCTTTCCGGAGGTTGCTATGGCATAACACTGTCTCGCGGTGAATTGGTCTCCGTGTATCTGCATAATTCCCTCGGTGGACGGGAAGCGCAATTTCTGATGGTAGGTAGATGGAATGGCCTTCATTGCGCCCAGCCACGTGTGCCCCATAATTGCATTGTAAGGTGAACGCAGGTCCATGACTATGAACTCTGTCATGATCGTCTCGTCTCCTGCCCGCACCGGCAGGGTTATGCGCCCGGACGATACTGCCTGACTGTCGTTGAAAGCTATCAACGGCTCCCTCATCGGTTCAAAGCTTGAAGGCTTCAGCCCCATCTTGAGGTATGGCTGCATAAACAGTATGTCAGCCGAACTCCCAGTGTCAATGAGTATGCGCTTAACATCGAAATTTGCGATCCGCAACGTGATGACCAGGGCGTCGCTGTGTGGTATAACTATCCCGGCGAGGTCTTCGTCAGAGAACGAAATCACCCTTGGGTCATCGGCCCTTGCTTTCTTTGGTGCCAGCTTCGCTTCTTAGTCGATTTGCAGAATCTCTAGGTGTTTTGAACTGCGCTTGGCCGTCCTTGCGTATGACTTGGGTTCTGTCACTTGTGGTAGTCCCCCACAAATCACATCAATGACCCCGGCGGCGTGCGAGGGCCCCACGGCCACCATGTGCTTCTCCGGCTTGTTCTCTTCTCTTGGTTCAACGAATTTTTGAAGTTTCCCCTTGCGAACCAGGGATTCCAAGAACCCTCTCAAGGTTCTGCAGCCTTCGGTTTGATGCCCGAAGTCTCTGTGGTAGTCGTATTTTGATCCCTTATCCCGAGTGGCCGGATCACCTCTCATGGGAGGCGCCCACCGGAAAAATGGTGCGTGCTTGATTTTTTCCAAAATCTGCACCAGGGGTAGGGTAAACTTCGTGTACGTCTTTTCCCGGACCTCGTCGGGCTGTTTTTCTGGTCGGCACGTGACTTCCGCCCCTTGTCCTCTCTTGGTGTGGGGTTCTTTGTAACTGTTGCGATGGCTTGGGGTCGTGAAAAGATGGCCTCCTCCTCGACTTTGGCATACTTCTCCGCCCTGCACATGAGCTCGCTGAGGGACTCCGGGACCTTCTTCACCAAGGAATTGCGCAGGTGATGCTTTGGCGGTAATCCATTTCTGAATGCCATTATCACGGCGTTTGAGTCACACCGATCCACCTCGAACATAAGGAGACGGAACTGATCCACATACGCCCGAATTGATTCTCCCGGCTGCATCTGGACCTTCATGAGGTCGCCGAGATCCTTTTGTTGTTTTTTGCTGCAGATGAAATGTTCGGCGAACAAAGTTTCGAGCTCTTCAAAGCAGTGGATCGAACTTCCTAGGAGCTGGTGGAACCAGCTAAGAGCCGCCCCTTCGAGGCTGGACGGGAACATGCGGCTCCTCGCCTGCTCTGACTGAATTCGGCTGGTCTCGAGCCTCTGACGGGGGCGGCGGTGACGTCTTTTCTCCGCGCTTCAAGAACTGTAGCATCAGTCCCTCCATATGTCCGAAGCGTTGGTTCATCAGCTCCATTTCTTTCGCAAGATCGCGCCCGGCCTCCGGGGTCGGGTCTTGGGAGGATGACCTGATTGATGCTTTTCCTTTCGGCGGTGGGGGGTCATCGGGCGTAACCCTTCCTTCCTGCAAATCACGTTCGTGGACCGTTGATCGAGTCCTCGTCGCCACCATCTTTGCCGATAAATTTGCTGGGACGGCTTTTTGCTCACGTCCCACAGACGGCGCCAAATGTAGGGGCGGATTTTTCCGGTGATCCCCTCCTGGGCCGGATCCTTGTCGATCCGGGCTTTTGAATTGGTTCCGGAGAGATGGTGTGGGCTTGGGCCCCTTTCCCGAGTTGATCCGACCGAACCATCCGCTTCTCACCGCCTTCGCCGGGGTGCTCCGCTCCTTCTGGGTCCCGACCTTCGTGTACCTGCTACTCACACCAGTGTAGTGTCGGCTAACGCCCCTCCGACGCTTAAGTCAGTACCACTTCTCCAGAGAGGAAGAGGAAGAAGAAGAACTTGAACTTTCTAAAGAGGATAGGGTCTCAGGTTTTCGCATACCTTAGGAGGGAGGGATATCCTCCCTTTTATAGTGGATGTGGGCACGCCGATCAAGACCTTAGGGAGTGGCCATAACATAATATGAAATCTCCTACGTGGCCTACAGATCTCGGACACGTGGCGTCTAGGGATCATCATTTTCCTGTAACGGCTTCCCTGACGCACTGTCCTTTTAATATTCCCTTTGTTCACCGTCCCGCCTTGAGGAAGAAGCTCATGACGGACCTGTCGTTCGATCATGAACCCTGTTGTGTCCTTCGACCGAGGTGAGCTGCCATAGTCCTGACCGTTCTCATGGTTACGCGAAAATAGCTTTAGCACTCTGGTCGGGCAATTTAAGCCATAGTTGGGCATATGACTTGCTCGTCCTGACCTTCCTTCGTCTTTCTCATTCGCTCACATCCGGACCTGTCAGGCCCACACTCTTTGCGGGCAGTGGTGCCCCATCTCGGTGTTGCCTGATGGGCCCTAGCTCGTGTTTTGGCTCGTAGGCCTATCGGATGAGAGATGGGGCCATGTTCGGGTTGTTCCTCATGCCATACTATATTTTGTTTCTCATTTTTTGTCCTGGTTGGATTCGCCTCCTACAGTAGAGATGACTTCCGTTTCCTCTTGATGAATTTTCGACGATGCACGAGGATGGAAGAGGTGGTCCGAACAAAGAGCTTTCACTATGCAAATCAGCTAAGGGGGAGGAGGAGAGGGAAAGAATGAGAGGGAGAGCAGAGAGAAGAAGAGGGAGAGGGAAGAGTGGTCGGCTATGGGGAAATAAGGAAGGTGGGGGTGAGATTAGATGTTTCAATGAGTGTTATAAAAAGTGTGGTGGGATTAAGCATAATAAAATTAATGGGTTGTGGGAACAGTCAGTAGAGGAAGAGCAAAATGACTGGTAGGGTTAGACGCTCCCAAAAATAATTGCATTAAAAATGAGTGATAAAGACAACCCACCTGTTCCCTTTTTAGCTCACCAAATTCCCACCGACGTGTCACACGTGGGAGGAACACGTGCGTCCCTTCTTTTGTTTCAAAGAATGAAATTATTCACACCAAACAAACATCGATGCAAATTAATTAACATGTCGTGCGTAACACAAAAAGGCGTTCTTTTCTTTTTTTTGGATGCGATCGCATGTGACTCGCAACGTGAGCCATTTCGAGTTTAAGAAGCAACCGGTGGATACTTTTTAGGATAATATTGTTACACTCAAATACTTTTTAAGCATAGTTTGATAAATGAATAGATTTTAAGAATAAGTTAGTCTAATTTATAAAGATAAAAAAATCACTATTTTTATCCAAATTTGCATTTGATAATGTTTTTTATTATCCTCATTTTTTTGTGTTCTTATCCTCAATCTTATATTTGAATCACATATTGGATAACTTTAATTTAAAAAAAAAATCAAATCTGCCATTTCTATTAATGAGATCTTAATATTGTTTGGTGGAACACATTCTTTCTTTTTTTGGGGGGGTTTTTTTTGAAAATGGACTATAAATGTTATTCTAATTTTATAGAATAAGGATACAAAATTGGAACAAAGTCTGTTCCACCTTTAACCTAAAACAAACTATTCATGTTTTTTATGTCAAAATATGGACAGTTACCATGTTTTATCTTTTTTTTTTATGCCATATGGAATAACAAATTATTTAACCTAATTTTTTTTATCCCAACCCCTTATCTCCATGCCAAACCAAGCCTTACAGTCTTATTTAATAAAAGATATTTTTTTATAGAAAATAAATTATATATTTACGTTAATATAGTTTACACTAACAAAATGAAGTATGTATTACATTATGTTATTTTATATATTATGCGATTTAACGATGAGACGACTGTGAAATAGATTTTCTTGCTAACTTAAATGAAACATGTGTTTTTTCTTTGTATAGTGGGTTTTATAGAAATCATTTTAGTAAATAATATTTTATTATTGTAAAAATATTTTTTTTGTTATGTGAAATATATATATTGAAAAAAAATCAAAACACATGAGAGAGTTGGTTGTTAAATTAACCCGAATATAAAATTGTTATCCAGGCAGTCATGACGATAGCTGGTTGTGTTTTTGAAGTCATAATGATCATGTTTATTTTTTTTTTTTGTTCAAGGTTTGGTTGAAATGAGGTCAATGGGACTATGGGAGTGCACATATTAGACAGAATACACAGTCAATATAGATGGAGACAAGCTTGGAAAATTGAATTACATTTTTTATGCACATTTAAAAATGGTTTTTAAAAAAATACCACATACTCTAGTCCCTCTTGTAAATAAAAACTGAAAAAGTGTGTGTGTGTGTGTGTGTGAACACTACATAAGGCCAGTCCCTACATAGTTAATATTAGATGGAGACTAGCTAGGAAAATTGAAATACATTCTTATTGTATATTTAAAAATGGTTTTAAAAATATACCACATACTGTGGTCTCTTGTGAATAAGCACGAGGGTCAGCCATAATTTCTTTTACAATGGTATGAAAAATCCTTAATCATTATAGAGTACATATAACCCGTATATATTATATATATTTAATATATTAATATAACCCTCACACACACAATAAATTGTACGATTGTCATTACATATAGACACGTGCATAAATAATTTTAGAGTGTAAGATGTAAAACACCTCCTGTACCACAATTTTTATTTAATATACAAAAAAACGAAATGGAAAACACAAGATTCAGCACTCATATATAAATGAGCAATGAGCATTGTTAATAGTTTTAAATGCAATCTTATATATATCTAATCTTATATATATCTCGTTAGCTGTCTTCACTCACTTAACGAGATATATTTTATTATATTTATGTGTTCGCGGTCGCATATGCAGCCGCATGAGCGGTTCGGTCTCTCGACTGAACTGTCTGGGGCTAAGTGCATATGCAGATTGGGCCGGCTTATGCGAGACGATCCCGCATGTGTGCCGCTTAAGTGGGCGCACAACTTTTGAAAATTTAAACGGGTCAGCCTGCCAACCTGTTTAATAAAAAAAAAAACAAGGATCTCCTTCGAGCTTCAGCAGACCAGCTTCAGCTGGCCCTAACTGCGATCGACCCCGACTACAATCTTCCCCGAGGAGTCCCTAATCTTCTTCATCGATCGACCTGACCTTCTTCAATTAGGGTTGGTTCTTCTTCTTCTTCATACACAAAGCTTCTTCTTCGTTAGGTCTTCTTCTCCAGCCGTCCAACAGTCCAACATCTGCTTCAACTCAAGCTTCTTCTTCAGATCATATTCTTTATCAACCTTATTTGTTTTCTTCAGCCCACGCTCCTTGTTCAAATCATCTTCTTGGCTTCATCTTCTTCTTCATCAACCTAATTTGACTTGTCTTCTTCATATAATTTTCTTGGCTTCAGACCCTCTCCCCACACTCTCTCTCCCTCTCTCTCTCTCTCTCTCATCTTTGTTTTCTCTCTCACTCTCTGTTATCTCTCTCTCACTGTTTTGTTTTTTTTATGGATTTGTTTTAGGCAGAGAGAAGGGTTATGTGACACTTGTTTTTGGTGTGTGTAACAAATTGGAACAATTGTCTTCCGGATGATTTTTAATTTGGTTTTTTTTTTTTTTTTTTTTGTTATCTAGAACCAATATGAGGTAAATCAATTTTTATTTGTTAGAATGTATATGTTGGTAATCTAGAATATTTTATATTAAGGTAATTTGATTAGAATAGAACATCTTGAATGTTTTAACACATGTTATATATATATATTTTTAATATTTATCTTCATATATTTAAAAATCATCATCATATATTTTTTATTAATAAAAAATTATAGAATCGCATATACTCCCGCATATACATGTATATACTCCCGCATATACTCCCGCATATATATTTAAAAATCGCATATACTCTGTGCGGTACCCCAGCCGTACGTAAACCGCATACCGCATATCAGAACATTGTGTGTCAGTATAATACAACATGACACGTTATAGTACAACACGACACGTTAAAGGGATATGGGCCGAGATGGGTCAACCTTGTGACCCGTTGATTGATCTCGACACAACATGTTTAGGAGCATTTCACAACGCGACATAACAAGTCACGATAGATTTAACATATGACATTATTACATTCAATCTTTTTTACGGTCTAAGATATAATCTTATACGCATCATTAGAAATCCAATTAAACATATACTCGTTAATTTTTTCTTTTACATTTATTAAAAAAATGATTCATTCAATTCGAAATTGAACAATATATATTTTTTATCAAAATATATACATTATTAGATGATAGTTACTATTTTTTTTAAAAATAAAAAAATATGTGTAGCCTGCGTGCGTTTTGGAGGGTAAAAAAGACTCATTACAACATTATTCCATGTAATATGTTGATTAGGTCATCGACGGCCAGTTGGCCCGACTCCGAAGCTTATTGGCCCGGTTTCTTGACGGGTCGGCCCGGTCCGGCTGTTTTTTACACGTCTACTCAACGCTTATGATTGGCCCGATCTTTTAAGCAGACGATTCCGCCACGACATCATAACCCCCACTTCATAAATTGGTGAAAAAAGCAGTCTCCGTCTCTCTCTGAACAACCTCCCAAACAATGAAGAAAATCAAAGCTTTCAAGGAGGAGTACTCGTTTGGTTCTCTCTCTATCCCTCTCTGAAACCCTAATTTTTGTCGTTGCGATTTTGTTTTCCCTTTGTTTTTTATTCGATGTTAAATGGTTATTGTTTGATCTGTTTCAGAGGAGAGAGTGGATGAATCTCGGGAAATCATAGCGAAATATCCCGATCGAGTCCCTGTAAGTGTTTTATTTTTCTATTTTTGCTGTTGATTCGATATCTTTGGTTTTGCGCTTTTGATAATGCTTTTGCAGTGTTGATTTTCTTAAATTTCACCTGAATCGCGGTCTTTGGATCCCTTTTTCATGATGTTGTGTTGAAAGAGATTGAATGTGGAGTCTCTGGATTCTGGATCTGAACATTCTGTGAATTTTCGTGAACTTCATGGTTTTCTATGCTGAGAATATTTGGTTTTACTTTTTCTTTTAGAGGGATTTATTGTTTGAGATGCGATATTTTAAGAAGGAATTGGAGAAATCGGTTCTTGTTTTGATTTATTATAGTATTATTAATATGTGCTGAATTTAAGTAAATTTTGTAGATTTGTAAGGTTTGATGTGGTTTATGATGAACTTAGGTTTTTGTCTCAATGGTTTTCCTCTGATGAACAGCTGGATCTTGTAATCTATGAGATAATATAACCTTGCATTAATCTATTGAATAAATTGATAGTCAATTGTTATACTTTACTACCACGATTGATTTAAGATAAAATCGAAGTACAATGGCCGAAAGTAGATGAAAGGATACAAATTAAAACAAGGAAAACCAAAGACAGGAATAAAAAAGAAATTTGTGTTCTAATAAGAAATTATGTTTTTATTTCTTTGCAGTTGCGAATTACCACTATGATAATGTTTGTAATTTTTACTTGTTCATTTGTAGGTAGTTGTTGAAAGATTCTCGAGGTCTGATCTCCCAGAGATGGAGAAGAAAAAGTAAGTCTTGTATTCTAGTGTTTCCTGAATAGATTTACGATAGTTTAGATTTTCTTCACTCAGTGCAGAGAGGGTATTCTTGTTTTCTTCAAAATTAAGTTCTCTGTCATCCTCCATTTTTGTCAGTGTAATTTTGTTTCTATTAAATGTCTGAAACACAGTGGTAACACCCATATTCTCCCATCAAAAAGAGTGACCCTAGTTTGCATTTGACCTGCGTTTTCATATGAAGGTTCCGTTAGATCATAACTAGCTAACGTAAAATGTCTAATTAAATTTGAAAAAATGTAACTAGCTAATGTATAATGTCGAATTAAATTTGAAAGAAAATGTAACTATTACCTGTTGCTTGATCGAAGAATATTTTGCTTCATTTAGATTTAAGGTTTGATTTTAGTCTGGTGATCATATGGTTTATGTCTCAAAACATGAGCATACAGAGGATTTTTAGGACTAGGATGAGTGGGGGATTTGAGGGGAGATTCCTTATGTTCACTCTTTTCTTTATTTTTTACTCTTTATGTAAGCATCATATATACCCCATCTGTTTATCTGTTTAGTACAATTTTCATTCCTATATAGTATTAGTGTAGTTTTCCCCACATCAGGAATTCACTGGAGTTAAGATTTCGTCTTACATTGCTCAAAGAGGTATTACTTTAAAGTTGTAAAGGTACCTTACAGCCCTGGTTTGGATCCCTGTAAGGAGAGAGATTAGATCACAGAATGGGGCTTAACCTGATCGTTGCTGTTTGGTCGGGCTGGAAAAGCCTACATTAACATTTAGTTTATAAAACATTTTAATATACTCAGATGAAGTATGAAATGCTGAATTAGCATTTTTATTATTGCTTACCTTGTGCAAAACATTTCATGTAAAAAAAATATTTACTCATATATATCAGATGAAGTTTATGTGCTTTGTTCTTTTTTGCACATTCTCCTCATTACATTAAGTGGCTGTTTTTTTTTCCCATTAGTTTCCAATCCAGAAATCGGCTGTCCTATCTATTTCCCTTTTGGACATTTGCAAAATGATTGGGATATATCTGATTGTTTCACTTTGCAAAATGTTAGATTTTTAATTCCTCGCGATATGCCAGTGGGGCAGTTCATCCGAGTCTTGAGCAGCCGCCTCCATCTTCCTCCCGGGAAAGCATTGTTCATCTTCGTGAAGAACACTTTGCCTCAAACAGGTAATCATCGCTCCATAATAATCATTGCACACATCAAGTTATTGGAAGGGGAGAGAGATGATGTGGTCCCAACTTTTTTCATTTTTGGAGAGAGACCGGAACTAACACAACTTTATTAACACGCAGTGACGGCCTACCATTTCATCAAAAAAAAAAAAAAAAACTTTATTAACACGCATGCTTTATCACTGGGACAAGCAATGGACTATTAGAGCATCTCTAAGGGCCAATTTTGTGGAGTCATATAAAAAGGATTTCCCAAAAACTCACTCTTCTCCTAGCCATATTTGGGAGCTCCTAAACAGTGAGACCACCCATTCTTATTTTTTTAAATGTTACTCAGAGTCCTTTTTTCAAATTCCATTTCTAGTCCCTAGCTGTTTTGATTTTTTTAAAAAATATATATCTCATCTAATGAAATGTATATTTTGATAACAGATGAAATATATATTTCAATATATTATATGAACTCATTTATAATATGCATACATCGTTAATGTAAGTATGAGTGGCTAATGAAATATATGAGACTAAAAATGGGGTTGTGAAAAAATCTGTGTAATAATGCGTTTTTTGTTTATCCTTTTCTTTTTGTGAGTGGAACCCAACAAATGTTTTTTAATTAATTAATTTTATTCTATAAAAAGTAAAGTCTCTTGAATTCAAAAGTAATTAAATAATTTTATCCATTTTTAGACTTCAAAAATAATTAAATTAATAAAAAAAAATTATTATAGTCATATAAGAAGCATGGTTGGAGTAGGCAATGCTTTTCATACTCAAACTTGTTGAGACATTTGTCGAGCACGGTTGAAGATGCTCTTATCCATATACGTGTGTATACATATATACGTGTGTATATATGTATCGTGATTACGTGCGGTCGTGCGGTCGGTGCGGATTCGACGTGCGTCGTCCGATCGCGGGTCCATCGCATCGGACGGTCGGGTGCGATTCACGTCGACCGTTGGATGCGATGGACCCGCGATCGAACGACGCACGTCGAATCCGCACGTCCGCACCGACCGCACGTTATCACTCAACTATATATATATATATATATATATATATATATATATATATATATATATATATATATGTTTTAGTGTTATAATCTCGGATCCTGAAATTACAGCAAGCCTTATGGATTCGGTGTACGAGGCATACAAGGATGAAGATGGGTTCTTGTATATGTGTTACAGCAGCGAGAAGACGTTTGGATGAAGCCCAGATCATATGTATGTATATGTATGTGTATATAATGACTTTATTTGATTATGCATAAAATTCATGATGTATATTGCCAACTTGTGATTTCTTTATTGTGGATGGATCGAAGATTGACCTCCAAGCATTTGTAATTGATTGTTTACTATACCCAGGCGAGGTATGTATAGTTGATGGTTTATAATAAAAGACTGTAATTGTTTTTGTTTATTATAAAGAAAAATGATACACTCAGCTCTGAGTGTAATCCCGTGTGGGGTCCTCATTGTTTTTCTTCTTTTTTTAAAAAAAAATTATACACTCAATGACTCGTTTATTAAAATATATATGGTTATACGAAGTGATGTATACATTGATATACATTAGTATATATTTTTTTCTTTGACTTTTTTTTTAAGAAAAATTAATTTTCATACACTACAATAGTATAATATACACTGTCCAGTGTATGTAGGAGGTTGGGGGACTGCTTCCACACGAGTGTACCAGCGCTCTTGTTATAAATATATAGAGTTCAGATCCAGTAAGATAAGATCTGGTACTATCACTATCAGTACGATTCATAGGTTGTGTACTTGTGTGGTTTGATTAAAAGGCAGTGCAGTTCATACTGATGGTACCCAGGACTGATTGGATATATGATATCACCACGAGAGAGATAGAATATAACTAATGAAGATCAAGGTATGTGAAAATAAAAAAACATTTTAAAAAAGTTTTCTAGTGATTCTGTATGTAAAATGCATTTGGACCCCTTGAAGTTTTCGAAACTTACATAAACACCACCTCAAGTTTAAAAACATGCACTTTATACCCCCTGTCATTATATTGTTTTGATTAAGATGTGACAAAAGTAATTTAAAATTATTGTTTTACCCTTAACTATCTCAATATCCATAAAAAAATCAATTAATTAATTCTAGATATGTTTTATGAATATTAACTTATACAATAATTAATTCGTCAATGCATTTTGTGAGAATTAAGTTACATGATCATTAATTAAAATGTGAAAATAACCCACAAAAAAGTGAAAACATGATAAAAATTTAATTAAAATGATAAAATCGTACTTTTATCTCATCAAAGTGCAAGAGATGCAATTGCATATTTTGAATTAAAGGAGGTGTTTTTGCAGGTTTAGAAAACTTCATATGATCAAAAATCCTCTGCAAAACAGAAGGATCAGAACATTCATGTGTCATTCAATGCAATCAAATGCTATTAAAGGCTATGTTTGAAAAACATGTTTGGGGTGCTTAAAATTCGGTCACAAATCGAATCATCGGATCAAGTTGACGTTGCATGGCATTTTACGTAATTATATAAAAAATCATGTCCTATTTTGTTTCATTCGAAAAATGGGCGGCACCCACTCGTCCCGTGTTTCAAAAATTTCCAGTGTCAGAGCAAACCCAAAACCTAAAAAACTGTTCTTTGTTTCTCCATGGATCCGTTAGGGTTTCCATTCTAAGCTCCCCTTCCCTCCCAAATCTCACAATCAACAACAAAAATAGATAAAAATGTCCACTCACAAGCGAATCATCTCAAGATCCAGACCCACCGACGCGAGCGAGAACGAATTCAAAGCCCTCTCCGACCTGATCCCACACCCCCCTTCACGGCCCCCTCTCAACACCATCCAGGTCCCTTCCCGGAACCCCACAGAGATCTTCGACGAGACGGCGAACAATGGCGGTGGTTCGAGACCGAACACTCCCAAATCCGGCCGAGGCAAGACCCCGTCCGAGTCGGGCTCGGCGCAGAGCACTCCGGCGAGAGTTGTTTCAAGGGTTTACAGTGGCGGAAGCGCGATCAGACGGCCTCCGCCGTACTTTAGAGGCGGGACCGGCTCTAAAGCGCAGAGGGAGGTCGGGATCGCGAACTGCGGAGCGTCGATTGAGGTCTCGCACTTCGAGCTCAACGAGGATCCCTCGTTCTGGAGAGATCACAACGTGCAGGTGGTCTCTTGGTGCAATTTTGAAAATGTGGTTCCTTTGTTTCTTTGTTGTATTTTTGATTTTCGAATCAGTGTTCTAATTTCTAAAAAGGGGTTAAGTGGGGATTAAGAGGCCAAGAAGCGAT
The DNA here is from genome assembly GCA_030737845.1 of Acorus calamus. Taxonomy (NCBI): domain Eukaryota; kingdom Viridiplantae; phylum Streptophyta; class Magnoliopsida; order Acorales; family Acoraceae; genus Acorus; species Acorus calamus. Next base: position 12,154,967 of record CM060861.1, on the reverse strand, counting down.
ATCAATTGTCAAATAGATTTTGGTTTTGCAAAAATAAGTTTTTAGATTACTGAATCTAAATGGGTATTTTTGAACTTCATTTTTTCGTTTCAGATTTTGGTTTTTATGTTTAAAAATGAAACATCTTTCATGAATAAGCTTGTCCAAAATTGACTATTTTAGTCAATTTAGAATATAAGTTGTTTTTGAAAATTGACTCTAAATGGGGCTAAACATGAACAGGATTTGATCTGATTAATTTGATTGATTTCTTTTTATCCATATTATATTATATTTTAATCATACTGTATTTTTAACTACATGTATAGTCTTTTTATTACTTAATACCCGCCTAGCCAATTAATCCATGACCGTCAAGTGGCACGTAATGCTTTTTAGAATGTTTTGAATAAATGGTTGAAAATGAAGTCTCCTGGTGAAAATTTATGCAGGTTTTGATACGGATTAGACCCATTAACAGCACAGAGAGTTCTCTGCAAGAGCACAGTAGGTGCCTGAAGCAGGAGAGCTCACAGACTCTGATGTGGACAGGGCATCCTGAAACAAGGTTCACGTTCGATCACGTAGCGTGCGAGACTATATCTCAGGTAGGTTTGGACAAGGGTAGAGTTTCACTTCTTTAGTTTTTTTTAAGTTCTGTTTTTCTGGGTGTCTGAATGTGCTTGGTTTTGAATTCGAGCAGGAGAAGCTATTTGAGGTCGCAGGTCTGCCGATGGTTGAGAATTGCATGTCTGGGTATAATAGCTGCATGTTCGCGTATGGCCAGGTACACACATTCTGGCGACAATTATATGTTGAAGAAGTGGCTCTACAATTGTACTGCTTCAAATCTGAATTTTTAAAATTCTGTCAGAAAGACTTTCACTCAGATGTGGATAATATATGACAAGAAAATGAAAAAGAATCTGAAATTTTACAGTATCTCTTGTAGACAGGGAGTGGGAAGACATATACCATGATGGGTGAGATTCAAGAGATCAATGAAATCAGTGAGGGTCGTGGGATGACGCCTCGCATCTTTGAATATTTGTTTTCAAGAATAAGAGAGGTAGGACATCGATTTTGTGTGGGCTTGAGATTGCATGACAACATACTCATATTGTACACACTGGAATTTGGCCAAAAAAAGGTGTCTTTGTGAATATTTGCTAAACATGAAAAGTCTTGTGACAAGCCTAATTGAGTCCAGGAGGAGGAGAGCCGGAAGGATGAGAAGCTAAAGTACAGCTGCAAGTGTTCCTTTCTTGAAATCTACAATGAGCAGATAACAGATCTTCTAGAACCATCATCGACAAACCTGCAAGTAAATTACAGGGGTTCTTCACTTTGTCAGTTGTGATTCTAATAATTACTTTTTTAAGTATAGGGTAATTGAATTGTTTATCATGTTACAGCTGAGAGAAGACTTGAAGAAAGGTGTGTACGTGGAAAACCTTATGGAACATGAGGTAGCAACTGTGAAGGATGTTCTTGAAATTCTGATAAGGGTTAGTTAACAAAGAAGATTTCTCAGTTATTGGATGTGTTTATAATGTCATTGTGCAGCAGTACACGTAATGTAACAATGTTTCTAAACTGTTCAGGGTACTGCTAACAGAAAAATTGCGGCCACCCATATGAACAGCGAGAGTAGTCGATCTCACAGTGTCTTTACGTGTGTCATTGAAAGTCAGTGGGAGAAAGATTCCATGACACACCTTCGATATGGAAGATTGAATCTGGTAGATCTTGCCGGTTCAGAGAGGTGAAAATCTGCAGATCATGGAGGATGATAAATTTACTTCCTATTTGATGTTCGACTAAAATGTTCTTTATCTAAATAGGCAGAAAAGCTCTGGTGCTGAAGGAGAACGTCTGAAGGAAGCTGCAAATATCAACAAATCCTTGTCTACTCTAGGGTAATTTCTCTGTCTGGTATAATGTTGGCTTCTTTACTATTACACCATAGACTCTTCTTTTCTTCATCAGTGACATGCTTATTTTGCAACCAAACTCTACTATTGGGAAAAGAACTTAAAATAGGCTTTTCAAAATGACTGTCACCTCAACTTATATTATATAAGGGTTGATGGAAGCTCAAGTCTGTCCATGAGTGAGACTGATTTATCTTTATTTGATTTGGGTGCCTTGGATTTTGTAAACACTATCAAGGATGTTACTCTTAAAGATGGATATTGTCTTGTAGAGTCATGTTCAGCAGACCAGAAGGCCGGCCTTCATGTGGATGCATATTTTACCACAATATCGAGAATTGTGCATTACCAACTATTCAAGAAATTTACTTTAAATCAGCTATGACATTAATGTTTAATGCCCAGTAGGAGATAGACATATTACATGTTGAAATGGTTAAAGATCATTTTCTATGTCTATGCCTAACATGTTGTCTGCTTTCAGTCTGGTTATTATGACGCTAGTGGATGTAGCTCATGGAAAACAACGACACATTCCCTACAGGGATTCTAGGCTCACATTTCTCCTTCAGGTTACATAATCAAATCATTTTTAGTTGAGAATACAAGTGGCACATATATAAAGGATACTATGTTTTACCTATTCTCTTTTACAGGACTCCCTAGGTGGAAATTCAAAAACCACAATCATCGCAAATGTCAGCCCATCAATCTGGTCTGTAAATTTCCAAGATTTTTTTTGAATGTTAGATAAATACTAAATTCTAATCAGTTATTTATTGCTTTCTTGCAGTTCAGCAAATGAAACATTAAGCACTTTGAAGTTTGCACAGCGTGCCAAACTTATCCAGAACAATGTAACTATCAATTTTGCTACTTGTGTCATCAATTTTTGAATAATACCCGGATCAAGCAGTTTGAATGTTTCCTTCCTTTTAAAACCATTCATGCTCCCTCCTTTTTTGTAGGCTAAAGTCAATGAAGATGCTTCTGGCAACGTAATCGCACTGCAACAGCAGATACAACAGCTAAAGGTTTTCATGATACCTGTTAATACGTTCTCCTTGGGAGCTTAATACTTATCAAAATAACTAAACAAAGCACTTAACCATTCAGGAGCAGTTGACACTGTTGGTCAATCATCAGAATATTGCCATGTCCCCTTCATGTCAATTTCCAATGTTTGAACAAGCTACAATGTGTAGTTTTCAGAGAGACAATGATTCTACATATGGAAGTGACCTAGATGATTCTCACTCCTCGTTCCTGAACCAGAAGGTAAACTATGTCTCCTCCATATGAAAATGCTAATTTCTGGAGCTTGGCTGTAAGATTTTTCATCACCTGAATTCCTGATGCAAGATGTTTATTTATCAGATTAAAAATCTAGAAGCTATTCTGATTGGTGCATTGAGGAGAGAAAAAAAGATGGAAACATCAGTTAGGAGGCTAGAGACTGAAATCGAGCACACGAACCATTTGGTATTGGTTTTTTGTTGTATAATTTTTTTTTGTCAAAACTTTGTGAAAACTTCAATATATTGGTGATTGGTCAATATTGTGCAATAGTGCTCCTTTATTAGATTCTTGACATTTGAATTTGTCTCAGGTTTGTCAGAGGGAAGATGATGCACAAAGGATTAAAGATTTATTATGGACTCATGAGGAAAAGACTAAACAACTAAAGATGCTGACAGATGGCTTAGTTTCTGGTGATAGTTTCCTAAAAGAGGAAAATGACGCATTATTGCAAGAAATTCAACTGCTGCAAGCAAGGATAAATGGAAATCCAGAATTGACTCGACTGTCTCTGGAAAATATGAGACTCAATGAGGAACTGAAAATGTAAGTAGATGTATATCCTTATCATTTGAGGCTGGAATCTCTCTAATATCCAATTCAAGTTTTTAACTGCTTTTGATTGGTTATGCTTTTCATCTTAGGTTTCAAGAATTCTATCAGCTAGGAGAACGAGACACATTGTTGGCTGAAATATCTGAATTGCGGCAGCAGGTTGATAAAAGAATTCACTGTTACAACTTTGTTACTTCTTCTTTATTGGTTTTTCAGGAACATAAACTTATTTCATGCAGCTTTTGGATTTGTATGATGGAAAATATGGTCACATAAACTTATTTCATGCAGCTTTTGGATTTGTATGATGGAAAATATGGTCACATAAACTTATTTCATGCAGCTTTTGGTTTTGTATGATGGAAAATATGGTCACATAAACTTATTTCATGCAGCTTTTGGATTTGTATGATGGAAAATATGGTCTACATAAACTTTCCTCAAGAATAGCAACTCTGGTAAAATAAATAAATATATTTTTTATGTGAATTTTATTTCTGTTCCTTGACTGTTCTGTCATTTTAAACTTCCTTGTTTCTGTTTCCCTCCCAATACAGGATGATATAAAAGCAGAACAAACTAAAGATATTGCTGAACAGGTGATTCTAGTTCGAAGTGCAATTTTATGTTACTTAAGGAAATCACCAAAGATGTATAGTTTGCTGAAAGTTGATGACTATATGCTAAATTTTCCTCTTCAGGTTGATGGTACCCAAAAGGAGCTGGATGTCTGCAAGAAAAGCTTAGATGCTTGTCTGGAAGCCAATGTGAAACTGAATAGGTGCATAGACATCTACCAATTGGGTATTCTGTGGCTTCCCCTGGATTGTGACCAAGGGTGCGTTTGATTGCGTGATTGCGGAGCGTTTGCGATTGCAATCATGCAACCAAACTAGTCTCATAATTTTAATATCAGGAGGAGGAAAGATCTTTTTTTTTTTTTTTTTTTTTGAGAAACTAGTTCTCTTCCCCTTTTTTTCCTAAGAATGAATGCTATAAGTGGAGGGGCAGTTTAAATTCAGGTGCTTCTGGAGGTGGAGTGAGTTAAATTGGAGTTTAGAAACATGCAAATATGATTTTACATATACTTATTGCTAGACTGACTGGAAACTTATTAGGAATTGCACAATCAAATGCATACTAGATGAAAAAAGTCCAAATCACTGCATCAATGAAAAAGTCCAAATCACTGCATCAACACAACTATTGCTTCTGTTACTAACAGGCTAACAAAACCACAAAAGTGCTGTTTGCAAATAATCTTATTTAGTATCACTGCCTAACTCAAAAAAAAAAAAAAGTTACAGCAAATGATCCTAACACTATTTATATTTTATCTACAGGGAAATTGATGATTTGCGACTCCAACTAAGGAAATTTTTGGACCACGAAGAGGATATGTATGTAACTTGTAATGTAAGTTCCATGACTTTTAAATTTTCTCTGTGATGATTTTCTTCTTTCAGGAATCAGTATCATCATATAGGGATGAAACTGACAGCAAGGTACTCAAGGCATATAAGGAATTTATAATCCACACATTTTTTATGTCTCCTATTCTCTTGCTTTTGAAGGTCATATTTGAACTGGAACAATTTACAATGTTTTTCCAATATATTGGAGTTGCATCTATTCATTAATCTACTTGATCATCAAGTAAGAACATATTGGACTGGTCTTTAGAGTATAATCCTCACTTTGATAAGCTATTCTTTTTATAGGTTGACATTGAATCAGAAGCAACTAATTCAGACCACGAGATAGCATTTCCAAGAAAGCAGGACAGGCTTGTACATCTCAGAAGTGACCAGGAGAGAGATGAGACGGTATATTTGCAGCTGATAAAAACCCAAAAGGAACTGAAGGATGCACAAGCAATAATCAAGTATTTGGAAGTGCAACAAGTCCACTTGATTGGAGAAAATAATTTCATGCAGGATAACCATCATCCTATGGAACTCCAAAGCAGTGAGGACTTCGACGATAACTACAGTGAAAGGCACAGAAGAACCATTAGTATGTTTCATCTAGATGCAGAACAAAACCTGGAGTGCGGAGATATTGCAGGATCAGCTCTGTATGCACATTTGGAGAAAATGCAAAAGGACCTTGATGAGGCTAGAATGTTGAACAAGCAATGCTGGTATGATTATACAACACAACTGCCATTTCCGAATGGAACCAGAGATAATCTTGAGAAAAAAGAGAAGGAAGCAGTGGAAACAGTTCATTGCTCACAAGAAATGAGTGTTTCCCTGTCACAGCAGGCTGAAATTAGAAGTCCAAGTAGCTTGCCAAGAAAATTGCATTTGATGTTTGAAGAGGTGCAAAAGAGATTATGCCTTATTACTGAAGAAAATGTAGAGTTGAAAAGTGCAATTGCTACCAAAGAAGCTGAAATTTCTGCATTGGCGAGAAGTGGGAGAAGGCCACCATCGACCTGACAAGCTTCCTTTCTGATGGTTGTCAATCACTTGAAGAGGCCTCAGATCAGATTGAGATTATAATAAAATCTTTTCCACAAATGGCTTTGATTGATGAACACATTAAGAGGGCTGTACAAGTTTTCATAGGAAATGAGAAGATCATTGCTGATCTACAGAATAAGCTTGAGAATGCACAAAAAATGGGTTGTGAAATGAAGAAGCAGTTAAGCTCCTTGAAGGAAGCAACCCTGGTTTTTTCTGATGTTCAGCAATTGGAAAATGATGAAAATACGAAAGAATTACTCCAACTAAGAGCATTACTGCGTGAAAAGGGGTCTATTATATGTGACTTGGAGAGTAAATTAAAATGCAAGGAAGACCAGAATGTCGAAACAAATACGAAAGCCTTAGAAGATATGATGCTCCAAACTGAGATAAATATTAGACGTGTCTTGAATTCTGAAAACTCCACTTTTGGAACTAATGAAGATGCTAAGAATTATTTATCTTTCCTCAAATCTGATTTACTTGAAAATTCGTCCAGTGTCACAGAATCAGGGGTAGGATTGGTTGATGACGTCCATCGTGTTACAACAAAATCTATAGAGTTGAATGAACAAAACAGAAAATTTTCTTCAGAAGCAGTAGGACCTCCTTTGTTTAAAGCCCATGAGTTGAACAAGTGTGATGATCAGCCGACTGTGATGCAGCTTATAAGAGATGAGCTTGCAGAAACAAGTGGCAGACTTGACACCCTAAAAAACAGATTGGACAATCTCTTGAGTCTGCATGGAAGATTTTCTGAAGGAAATCAGTACTTGCATCCCAAAAGAGATTCAGAAATTGTCCTCCAAGATCATGAGATGGAAGATTCCAGACAGACTTTGAACAATACCAACCCCAATGAGGCACTGGTTCAGTACTTAAGGAAGGAACTGGAGTCATCCGTCAATAGGTTGATGAAAATGCATCTTAAGCTGGGAGTGCTTGTTGATGGAAAAGAAATTGCATTGAATACTTGGGCACCAGGAAGCTCTTTCCATGAATCCGTTGTAGCAGAAACCAATGAAGCGTCATCATCTAATCAGCTTCTCATGAGCATTGATCAAGTACATCAGAAGTTTGAGCCAAGGGTTGAGGAAGCTGATGCTGACTGCTGCAATAGCACAGAGGTAAGCATTGCAAATTAGGTACAAGAATTCTATATACTGCCAAATGACTTGAGATACAACTGTTTCAAATAGGGATGCTCGATCTGTAGTGATATAGTATAGATGGATTTCACAATTATATGGTAACTCGAATTCTCAACACTCAAAAAAGTGTCAGAGCAAGAAAGAAAAAAAACCATATTACAAATCCAAAAAACCACAACAATTAATACTTATAAGTGTAGTTATAGTTAAATGGTAGGGAACTTATGTTCTGATGAGACTGACCCATGGCTTATGACTGTTTTTAACAGATTTTGAGTTGCCAGCTCAGCAATGCTAGGTTTGTCACTGAAGAGAAAATGAAGCATGCTGATCGTTTGCTCCTTAAATTTGAAGAGGCTCAAGAAACCATGAAGGAAGCTGATGTTGTGTTAACAACACTGTTAGATGTAAATATGCGTGCCAAGCGTAACAGAGATGTGTGGAAGCGAGCAAGTGAAGTGTTGGAGGCAGAAAAGGCTTCCTTATTAGAGGTGGTGCAAAGTCTTCAAATCACCATTCTACAGCAAGAAAAAGAGTCTGAAATCTTGCAGGTTGATATTCATGCGAGTACAGTTGAAGTACTTGATTCAATGGTTTCACTAGAAAGATCATTTCTACAGATACAGATGAATGTGGAGGAGGAAATGAAGGCCATGCACTCAGAAATTACTTCACTGGGGAAGGAATTTTTAAATTGTGTTGGGACATTAAAAATATGGCTTGAAGACATTGCATCTAACATGATGGAAAAAGGATTTGTTTTGTTCGTGCTACATCTATGTCACATGGGATTGAATAGAATGATCTCAAGTTCAGATTCAAACTTTTGTAAATATGCACCAGATGTGCCCCATACGTTGCCAAGCAACATGCACAAATTCTGTATGAATGGAGGAAACATTCAGAAATCCAATAGAGTGAATGACGCAGATGAGATAATTCAAACGGGACATCATGTCGATCAGCTATCTAAAATAAAATCATGCTCTGGTGAAAACATGGCACATTCAATCCAAACAATAGGAAATTCTTCTGCTGTATCTGTTGAATATCTTGAAAGATCTGATACTTGCTCAGATGGAAATTTTTTCATGCAACAGACCGATATCATGATGAATAGCTCCTCTCTTAAGAGAGAATTGGCTAGGAAGGATGTGCTCCTGAAAGGACTGCTTTTTGATTTCAGATTGTTGCAGGAATTGACTTCGAATGCAAAGGATAAGAAAGATGAAACTCTTGGATTGGTGAATGCCCTCAGCCAGGTTCGCCAGGAACTTGACCACAAAACTTCTCAGGTCGATGATATTTTGGTTCAGCAAAGACAGCTTCAAATTCAATTAACTGATAAAGAAGCTGAATTTAATATGGTAAAATCTGATCTTGAGCGGGCCAACAGCACAATTGACATGCTTGCAGATGAAAACAATGAATTAAGACACCTTCTTGAAGATCTATATGTCGCAAAGAGAGACCTCAATGAAAATTTGGAAGAAAAGCAGATAGTCATTGAAGGTTTGGAGAAGGAAATTTTATGCTTATCTTCATCTGTTGAGGAAAAGCTTTTCTCAACAGTTGAGGGAATTGAAGATGAAATGAGAAAGGTCAGTCATGAGAAGGATAACCTTCGTGACGAACTTGTTTCCCTCAATGCTAAGCTCGATATGGCAAAGACATTGGCTGATGAAAATGAAGCGATTGCTATTGAAGCTCGCCAAGTATGTATCATGATGGCATTTCTTCATTACCACGCTGTTCTCCATCGAGGATGCTGGATGTTTGCATAGAGATTCTTTCACGTGTCTCTCCTTCACTTGTAGTGATTTATCATTCAATGAATGACTGAAGAATTGAAATTCTCACTTACTTTTTTCAGGTTGCAGAAGCCAGTAAACTTTATGCTGAACAAAAGGAGGAAGAAGTAAAAATTCTTGAGCGTTCCATTGAGGAGCTTGAATATACTATAGATGTACTCGAGAAAAAGGTATTTTTTCCTTTCCTCATGAGTTGTGGATACCCATTTGAATTTCAGAACTTTTCTGTGTATTTTAACCCATTTGAATTTCAGAACATTTCTGTGCATTATTTTTTTTTCATTATCTTAAAGAGAGGAAAAATTATGATGGTATTCTTCAAGTAAGAGGCAAAAGTATTAGGTTCAGCAATTCTTAACATGAATTGGATGACTAATCAACTATATTGTGTTCCTAAGGTGTTTAAGGATGAAGAGTTTAAGATTCTGGGTTTTAAACTTCAGGTGCATGAGATGGGCAACGAGGTAAAAAGGCATCAGCTGATGAGAAGGGACTTGGAACTTGAACTCCAAACTCTACAACAAAGGATGGCGATGATAGAGAGTGCTGAAGACGCGGTTGTGGAACATTCACAGGATGGGGAAAGAGGGTAAGATTTATTCTTGAGCTTTGATATCACCCCAACTTGCTATCCACGTATTAGCTAGCTTAAAAATTTAAATGACTAATATCCAATATGCAGGCAGATGCATGAAAGATGCATCAACCTTGATCAAGCAAAACAGTGTATAAAAGATCTCAAAATCGAAAAAGCAAAACTAGCTGAGGAGGTGACTATAGTGGTTTTAAAGTTTAAACTTAATGCCATTTTGTCCAATCATTCTGATGGCACATCTTATTACTTCTTTTTTTAAAATCTATGATAAAAGATCAAGAAATACAAGGATCATATCTTTGAGTTAGTCCTGCACTCTGAGGCCCAGGCTTCACAGTTTCAACAAAAGGTATGCAAAACATGTGAAACGGGGAATTTAATTTGAAAAAAAAATGTGTATATGTGCATTGTTTCATCCTCTCAATGTGATCTGGTACAGTACAAGGCATTAGAGGCAATGGTTTCTGAAGCAAATACAGACCCATCAACATCCAATCCTGCAATCTCAACGATGGATAAAACAGAGAAAAGTTCAATGAGGACTAGGGGGTCTAGCTCGCCATTCAAATGCATTGCAAGTTTGGTCCAACAAATGAACTCGGAGAAGGACCAGGAATTGTCAATGGCTAGACGTCGAATAGAAGAGCTAGAGGCAGTGTCTGCTAGTCGGCAAAAAGAAGTGAGATGCCCTTCTGCTCAATTCTCTGATCTCTGAGAATTTAAAGTTCCCATGCTATTATTTGTATTTTGTAGTAGTAGTTGTGGAGTTCTGTTTCACATTTGTGTATTTACCATGCCCAAATTAATTGTCATATGCCCTTTGAGGAGCATGTTGAAAAAAATGCTGTGAAACATTTCCCTGTCGTAGTGGCTTCTTTGTAACACAATTTGGGTTTACTATTAACAGCATTTTTGTTTAATCTCAGGTGTGTGCATTGACTGCAAGATTAGCAACAGTGGAGAGCATGACGCATGATGTGATCAGGGATTTACTTGGGGTCAAAATGGACATGACCAATTATGCAGTAAGTTAATGCAAACATTACTGCATTTCACAACGATGTAGATGCTTCATTCCTAGTCTTAACACAGATATACTTTTTCATTCTAGAACTTGATCGACCACCAACAGTTGCAAAGAGCATTAGCTCAGCAAGCAACAGAAGAATCTGATGCTAAGGTTAGTTATTTAAGCCTTTATTCATTTCCAAATTTCATCAAGACTTATAATTTTGTCAATTGCACAGGAAAATGAAAATCTTAAATTGAAGAAGAAGATTGAAGAATTGATTGAGGAAAGGGAAAGGTGATTAACTCGGCTTGGGAGCTTTATGATATTTCAGCATTCCATAGCCCTTCAAAATTCCAATGACTTACTTGGTGGTTGATCTTTTTGTAGTAAAAATCATGGCCATCAAATTTCTAGAAAATAAGTTATTACATTTGCAAGGGATAAAGTACAATAATTAACCAAATGTTGTGTTCTCTTCATTGTAGATTGAAAAAAGAGATTAGTAAAAATAAAGCAAGCATTCTAGCTACCCAGGTGAAGGTTGAACAGCTTCAGCAACGGGATCAGTTACTTACAGCACAAAATGAGATGTTGAAGGTTTATACCAACCCTTGTGTACATTCTGATGTGTTTAAAACCCTGTAGAATAATATCATGATTCCTTATGCTACCAAATAGCCTATTTTCTGAATTCTGATAAAAAAAAATCTTTTGCAGATGGACAAGGCGAATCTCAATCGAAAGATCGCAGACATGGATGTAATGGCACAAAAGCCTTCCACATCAAGAAGCAACCAATCCCAGGTTCACCAGCCCATGAAGTACAAGGCATGACCTCTTGTGCACTTGATTTTTCATTAGAAATATTATTTTCCCTACTTCTCTCTGATAGTTCTCATTTTTAGGACAGGTGGGGACTACAATGAGGCAATCTGAAAACCATCTTTCCCATGAAAAAGAGGAGATTGCCCGGAATTTCAGGACCAGTGACAAGGCTCCATTTGTCAGATTCAGTCAAGGCAAGAGGCTCCATGAGACGCTGCATGTAAGTGCTTAGATTTCAGACAAATATTTAACAAATGATGGAAGGTTCGGTTTTCCACTCAAACTGAACTATATGTAACTGTGTATTTTACAATTATGAAACTGTTGAGGACTGAGGAGTCTTGAACAGGTGCCTTTGATGGACTCAACCATCTAATTCTATCAGTAAAACTGAACTCTTGTTGATTGGTAATTCAGCAGAATAGACAAACCATCAAATTCAATTCCAGTGATCACAATTACCACTAGAGAATTTCATCATATGTTGCTCTATCATTCACAGTATTCTGCCTATAATTTCTAACACGCAAGTCCCATAATTCGATGTGTTATAGGAGGCTGAAGATGAGGATGCTCTCAGGTGACATTCTTTATTTAGCTCTTCAATTGAATTTCAAATCAATTGTGGTAATTGAAAAACAGAATGGAACATCAAAGTAAATGAGCTGCTTGGACCATGGTACTATGGTACAATGGATGAAGTTTTTCAAGGTGAATGCAGAATCCTTCATGTTAGAATTACATTAGATAAATCAACTATTGTCTCGTGATAGTATAAACAGTGCATGAGTCTTGACAGAATTTCAATTTTTTTTCCAGATATGCTGCTAAAACTGCAACCAGAGGAACAACATTTGGGGCAACTTCTTTGATTATAAGTTCTTTGTACAAATGTTAATGTATTTTTTATGTATTTTCTTTATAAATGTTATCTGTAGGGTTTTTGTTGATGTATCCAGCAGAAATGTAATATGTTCTTTCCACATAATGAGTAATTATGTGACATCATCATGTAATTCTCTATGTTGTATCAATGTAAATTTTGTATGCTGTGTCAATAAAATTTGGGCAAATCTTTTATTTTAAAGCCTAGATTAATTTTCTTTTATAGCAAGCAGGGTGTCAAGATAAAAAAATTCGGTCAAACTTCCAAGCATGCAACCTCACTTTTGCTTAAAAAATTTAGGCTTTGCACCGATATCTCAGCAGTATCTTAATGCTGTGAATTAAGAGTGTAACACTTCATATAAACCTTATCCCCCCATTAGGGGTGGGGAATAAACCCTGGATAGGGGAGAATCTAGAATCCAGCTGTTTGTTTGAAGAATAAACCTTGATAGTTATCTGGATAAGTTAGAATAAGGCCTGATAACTATTCTCATGCTAGAATTGCTTATCAGGGCTTATCTATACCAATGGATAAAAATACCTTTATTGCTTAAAAAATTTAGGCTTTGCATCGATATCTCAGCAGGGGTATAATTGTTATTTAAAAAGTATCTCAAGGTGAATTACGTTTTCCAATGAGAATAACAGAAAAGACAACCAAACAAAAATTTACCTAACATGGATTGTTATCTATCCCAGTATACTTCAAGGGCAAATAACCTTATGGCACACCTAAACCTTTTATGTGTTCATATCTTTAAAACACATCTTAGTGTGTAAGCCTAAGACGTTACAGTTGGTATCAGAGTGTAATAGAGTTGACCATTATGCAGAGAGTTGATTATGACATCAGACGAGTTTGAACTTGTCCTTACAGTTGGCATTAGAGTATGTTTGCTACACAATGGTTTGGGTATGACCTCACATGAGGATGTCTATTGGGGGGGGGGGGGGGGGGGGGGTGTTGTCATGTGTGGACCATTGAAGGGGTGGTGAAAGAGATCACAATAGCCTACGTGGGGTTGGGGGTAAGGTGAGAGCTGATTTACTTCCACATTAGCTAGCAGAAGAGGATAACTGGTTGGTGCTTATATGTGAGCATATCTCATACACATCAAGATACATTTTAAAATTGTGAGGATAGTCTCTACTTGTGTTGACGAGAAAGGATAGTATATGCTTATATATAAACACAACTCTTACACACCAAAACATTTTCAAAGTGAAAAGTCTACCAAGAAGCAAAGCATACAATGACATCAAAGTATTGAGAGATTGGTGACTCACATTTTTTTTCATTCCGAAGAATCCTGTGCTCCAAGATTTGAAAGCAAAATAAGATCTCCCTCTCTCTCTCTCCCTCAAACTCATCGGGTAAGCAAGCAGGGTGTCACAAATAAAAAATTCTATCAAACTGACGCATTCATTCTTTTCCAAGGCATCACAATCGCCGACTTCGCGAACTCATCATTCCATCCAACCAACTTCACAAAACAATCAACCTCACCCGGAACACCCACCAATTCCAAGAATTGGGGCTGGGAACCTCAGAAAGTCGTCGGGGAGACCAAAGTCCCACCCCACTTTGCTGGAAAAGACGTTTTTTTTTTTTTTAAATTAACGAGACTTTTAAATTAAATGATTAAAATAGGCGAGGTTTACTCATAATTTAAAGGGGTTTGCTTTGTTTTTTTGTGATTGGTTAGTCTGGCTCGGGCCATACTGGCCTAGACACCTGAGGATTGGAGTTTTGCTTTAGGTCATTTTAGTGTGTTTTTTACTTTTTTTAAAAAGCAGTATCTTAAGTAAAAAGTTTGTTATATCTTTTGATACAAAAAAATATATATTTTTAAAAAAACACAGAAAGTGAGTTTCGAAAAAATGAATCCCTTAGTAGTGGCTAAGAGTGCACTTTATTGAATGACCCAAAAATACAATATTAGATTCTGTAATAGTGTTCGACACAGAAAAAAGTATTTTTCAAAACAAAAATATATACTATTATTTTTAGTATATACAAAGAGTGTATAATTAAAAAAAATGTAGACCATAAATAGAGGTCACAGGGGATTTGGATGTATTATTTTATACCTTTTCCCTATTTTGTCCGCCTATTAATTGTTGAAATGAAAGATTACAGTCTCATATACGGTCATCTCTATATCTCTCTTTAGAATTTTTTTAATTGGTTATTAATTCAGATTTAAAAATTATATATCTCACTGAATTGAGTACTATTTTTTTAAAAATAATAAAAAAATGGTGTGACCTATTCAATCACAGATGGATAGAACCACAAAATCACCCAAAAATAACTATACAAAAAAAAGCCAGTATAGATAACAATACAAAACTATAGGAAGGGATTTTTTGTTCAGTGGTAAATCCTTTGTGTTTTTTTTATTCTCATTCAACAAAAACGTAAAACACAATGGAAAAAACTATAATAGTTGCAGTTCCCAAGGTTTGATTGATAAAGAATAAACATATAAATAGTGTGTAATCCACACAATGTTGCTCTCTAATTTGTCATGGATTTGTTCCACAGCCTTTTGATGTACTTATGCACAGGATTTGTGGATAGATGATCTTAATCTGTACAGGTGTAAAAAGTTAATTTGAAAGGTCAACTAATGAGAATCAGGACTCCTCATCAAACTGAGTATAGCTTATCCTAGGAAGAAGTTATTTAAAATAAAAATGAACAGATACAGAATCATCTTATACTCGTTTAAACTGGCTTAAAAATATCAAGTTCACCAATACCTGCAATTCTCTCAAACCGATGATCATTTTCCCTATCCTAGAAAATTTTAGGCTCTGCACCCATATCTCAGCAGTATCTTAATGCTGTGAATTAAGAGTGTAACACTTCATATAAAACTGTTGAGTTTGTATCTTTAAACACATTTTAGTGTGTAAGCCTAGGACATAACAGTTGGTAATAGAGTTGACCATTATGCGGTGAGTTGAGTATTGACTCCAGATAAGGACGTGTGGTCTCATGAAGGAGGTTGGACTAGTCCTTACAATTGGCACTAAAGCATGTCCGCTACACAATGGTTTGGGTACAACCCCACACGAGGATGTCTGTTGAGGTGGGTGGTTGTCACGTGTGGTCCATTGAAGGGATGGTGAACTGGGTTAAAGATCACAATAGGCCTACGGAGGGTTGGAAGGAAGGTGAAAAGCATGCACCATGATATACTTCCATGTTAGCTAGCGGAAGAGGATACCTGGTGCTTATATGTGAGCATATCTCATACACACAAAGGCGTGTTTTAAAGTCATGAGTGTAGTTTCTACTTGTATTGATAAGAAATGATAGTATATGCTTATATATAAGCACAACTCTTATACACCAAGACATGTTTCACAGTATAGAGTCTGCCGAGAAGCATGACAGACAATGTCTAATTGTGTTAACCCTGACCGTTACGAATGGTACAGACATCAAATTTATATATCAATGACACAGAAGCAAGTATAGAGAGATTGGTGACTCACAATTTTTCTTTTCGAAGAATCCGGTGCTCCAAGATTTGAAAACAAAACAAGATCTCCCTCTCCATCTCTCCCTCAAACTCATCAGGCGAACCACTCATTGGATCCATTCTCTACTTCAGAGCTTGAGCCTACACATAGAATTGCAAGAACCTCACCATCAAAACCTCAGCCCAATCAACCTGCTCCAAATCCGCTGCTCCCCTCGCAACCCGAACGAAACACCGCAACCGCCTCCATCTTCCTCTGCATCAACTTCCCCCTCTCCCTCTCCCCCTCCCTCCACTCCCTCCACCCCTCCATCAACATCTCCTCGAACCTCTCCTTGATCTTCAACAATGGATCCCTATCCACCAACCTCCCCTCCTCGTACGCCTCCCGCAACACCGCCGTCTCAACCCCCCCTTTAAGCGACACATAAAAGATCCCCGGATGCCTCAGAAACACCCCCGAACACGCGTTCGATAGCAAGAACTCCTCCGCGAACTTCCCAATCGTCGGCACGGGCACCCTCCTAAGCACCGAGTTCACCACTTGGAGCTAGCTTTCGAGGGTATTTTTCGGCATAGGATTTCGTTAGTCGGTTAAAAAAGAAATCTCATTTTTATCACTTCGCTCGCCTTCTTTCAAACTACCTTTTTGTGTGGATAATTTCCCTTTTCCCAGGTAAATGAGGTTTCTTCCTCAACGGGTTTAAGAAAACTTTTATCTTTTACCCCACCGACCGCTTCTCCATCTCCGGCGAAGCCTTATCCAATCCCGAAGCATCCGAATAGGGTGAAACATACGGCATTTCCATCCAATCCCTCGCCCACTCCCTCATCTCCTTCCGCAAATGAAACCCCTTCGGAAGCCTCACATCGAAACGCGGCGCGATCGAAAACCCCGTCAAAGAGGACTCCTTTTCGGCCCTCCTTTCGATCGCCGACTTCGCGAACTCATCGTTCCATCCGACGAGCTTCACGAAACAATTGCTCTCGCCTGGGGCGCCGCCCACCAATTCCAAGAATTGGGGGTACTTTGGGATCAGATTGCAAAGGAAGTCGTCGGGGAGACCGAAGTCCCGCCGCACGTTCTGGAGCTTCTCGGCACGGACGACCCTGTCTTTGGACATCATGACGAGCTTGCAAAGCTTGGCGAGCGCGATCGGCTCGTGTTCGGCTCTTATGCGGGCCTCGTCGAGGAGGTATCGGCGGAGGCGATGTCCCGGGCGGACGAAGGGGACGGGTTGGGAGTTGGGGCGGAGACGGGAGAGGTGGGTCTCGAGGAGGCCGGGGTTGCGGGAGAGGAGGGAGGAGACGCGGACGGGGAGGCGGAGACGGTGGCGGCGGCGGTCGAGGTGGGAGAGGGGGAGGGAGTGGTTGGGGGAGTTGAGGACCTCGCGAACGAGGCGGGAGCAGTGGCGGTAGCGCTTGTCGGAATCGATGGCGGAGTCCAAAAGGGGGTCCCTTCGCCAGGAGACTTTGAGGCTTGAAATGAGTCTGAAGGAAAACCCTAACCCTAACCCTAGAAGGGTAGGGGATGCTGATGCTCTGTATTTGTGCGGGAACATCGGAAGGCTTTTGTTGAGGGGGGAGGGGGAGGGAGAGTGCCGTTAGTTTTTATTCTACCCCAGTTCTGGTATTATGGATAGATAGAAAATTATTAGCGAGATATATGTTTAAATAAAATAATTTTACATTTTATATTTAATATGCAATTCATATTAGAGTACGTGCATATATGTTTCATTTTTTATAAAAATATGTATCTTATTGATTGAGGTATCCTATTTTTAAAAAATTTAAAATACCCAGTGATTGGATTTAGAGGGCGGTTATTTCAACTCCATCAATTCTTCCACTCACACTTTTTTTTTTTTTTTTTTTTTTGTTTGTGTGGAGGGCGCGGTCGTGGAGGAGGTCGCGGTGGCGGATGCATTGACGGAGGAGGGCGGAGTAGGAGAGGGAGGCAGGGAGGTTGTCGCGGGACATGCGGTCGAGGATGATGAGGATTTCGCAAAGACGGGCGGAGGAGGTGAGAGGGGTGGGTTAGGATCACAAAAAAAAAGAGGTGGGTGGAAGAGTTGATGGGGTTGAAATAACCGCCCCCTTAGATTTAGGGACACCTTGGATTGGGCGTTAGAAAATATTATACTTAGTTATTTTTACAATAAAAAAATGTAAACATGAATTTTTTTTTTATATTTTATTTAAAATGCAGTAAAACATTTACATTGTTATATGGTGTATAACTATATGTAACTCCTTTAATTTGTTTTGGGTTTGGTATGATTGGTTAGTTTAGAATGGATTGCGTTTTTTATGATTGGTTAGTCTAGGATGGGTTGCGTTTTAGTTCGTTTTTGAAAACATTCTTTAAAAAGCAAAAAATGCAAACGTGTTTTTAAATGCCTTCACAAAAATAAACAGTTTGTTACGCAAAAAAATAAAATTTATTTAAACTATTTTATTCAAATTATACTTTTCAAACATGTTTTCAAACTCACCCTTAGTGGCTAAAGAAACTGGGGTCAAGTGAGCACTTTATTGAATGAAAAATGGTACAATCACCCCTAAAAATACACTATTCTAGATTCTCTCAGTGTGGCACAAAGAAAAAAACTATTTTTTCAACAAAAAAAAATACTATTATTTCTCAGTATATAAAAAAAGTGTTTTTCTCAAACATGTTTCCACATATATACCTTCAAAATACGTACTCAAATCAATTGAATAATACACTTCCATTTTACACAGTCCCACACAATATTATATAGTCCCATGTACAGTTCTGTTACATGGAACATATGATTTTTTTAACAATGTACATACATCAGCATATATGTTTCATTTCTCATACCCATATGCAGTATGTTTTGAAAATCAACACAAATATAGGATCCAAACCAAACATTACATGCATGATGTTATAACATTAAAAAGACGCTACATTTCGGGAGGCAATGGGAGCTGTATTTACAAAATCTCAAATGATTATAGTATAAATTAAAAAATGGTATTATAAAATTCCCATCAGAGGAGATTCATTTTTTTATTATTATTATTAATTAGGTTGATCTCCATATGGAGGCTTTTCCCTCTCAGATTTTCAGTGAAGCTTGTAAATCCTGAGATGAAATTAAAAAAAGCTATAACACGAAAAACAAAAATTAAGGACCAGTAAATATCATCATATCAACACCTACTCACAAATTAAAACACAATGGAATGGATTACAATAGTCAAAAGCTACCGAAAATGAATTTTGGAAAAGCTCCAATCAAAAGAACAGCCAAAATAATTTATCCTAACATTCATCATAGTTGCATTTCTAAGGTTAAGAGACAAACAGATGTGAATCAACATAAGGTTGGCTCTCTGATTGGTCATGGATTTGGTTCCATGGGGCCGCAGTTTGAATCCCCGTGGTTACTTAATGCATAGGGTTTGTGGATGATTCTGTAGTCTGTACATGGTTTTCAACTAATGACAGGACTCCTCAAAGAATAATAGGGGGCAAAAAACATGAATACATTTGGAATCAATCACCCAAAACAGAGCAGTTTATACATGCATGAGAATATTACATATACACTTACTCTTTTGATTATCATTGCATTTCCTTTACACTCAATTTTAACATTTGCATCTAAGAAAACAAACTTGTCAGATACTTACAAGGACTAACATGATCTGATCAGACATGGTCAGTGCTACCGGTGCACTTTAAAAGTCAGCGGCTCAGTCTATCATAGGCGAAAGGATATCCTCCCTCGCTCTTTTCTCTTCTTGATTTTGGTCTTCAGTTGATGCGTTTTTTTTGTCTTTAATCTGCAGGAAGCAGATGTTTCAAGTATTTTTTTTTCAATATATAGATATTAAGGGGGAAAAAATAGATTTTTCCAGGCCTTTTCTGATGGTCCATGGAAACTAAAGTGGCTTTGCATTTTATCAATACAAGGGTCTTAGCAGCATGTGAGTCCTAAAAGAGGAAATTGGACAAGTGGATGGACTCAATTACCAAGATCTTGGATTGCAGAGAAACAGAGAGTTATTCAGCTTAGAAAAACAACCATTGAAAAAAATTGTGATATTAGTGAGATGGATGCCGATTTTGATGGCTAAATATATGAAAGATTACTTCGTTATGTTGAAAATTAAATGGCAGTTTACCTTGAACTTTTGAAGCTGCGTTACTAGTCTCATGTATTGATCACGTGATTCTTGATAACGAGCCATTGAATGAACTCTTGCCAGAGCTTTCTCCACACCTGCTTCTTTTTGTTTTCGTCCTTGGCGCAAAAAATCATATTCATCAATCTTGCCAATACCTGGTTCTATGGTTCCGCCTGCTTTGACAGCAGTGAAGCCTCGCAGACCAGAACGTTTTCGCCTCCACCGCAATATAACTTTTTCAAGAATGCCAACGGACCAGACAAGCTTACGATATTGCTTGCGAACGCGATATCCCCTCACATGTGCCTGGAATAGAATTAATGCATTAAAAAGGACACTGATAGCTATTCAAAGATTCTGTCACATGTCCAATATAAAAATTAACTCGAGAACATATAAATACACATCCATAAAATCATATCAGGTAATGGCTGTCATTTAGAGAATGAGCGAGGGTAAACAACACAATATGTAGCTTGCAGGTGGAGAAGTGCAGGCAAGAATTGATAGATTGATACTCCATGAGTAATTTCAAGCAACAAACTTAGTTTAAATCCCGTCACATTTAAAAATTTATTCCGGGATTTTTCAAGTATGATTTTATTCATCAAATCCAAAGAGTTAACAGAATTATACACCTAGAGAAAAAAGATTTATGTCCTTCAAACCCACCCAGCAGATTTAAGGAAACTCTATAATCAAGAACAGTTGGGCTGCATAGGAAGAACTTGCACACGAGAATATCTTACCTATTAAGCAAAATTTATAGAGAGTCCAATCCTGTTTAATAAGTTTAATAATCCAATTAGAGACCCCACCCGAGTGAATTTTCCTTTCTATCCAGTTTTAGTAGAACAGAAATTAACAAATGTACAAGGAAACTGAGAATCTTGATACCACATACCTGAATTTTCACAACCCGGTTGCGCATTTTTAAATAATCCTTTCTTCCTTTCCAACCACGGTACTTTCGCTGGATTTTTACAGCTGCACCATGCAGATGATCATTGAAATTACCAATCTTCTCAGTCTTGTTTAATGAACCAACAAGCATTTCAATTTCAGAATTTTCATCATTGCTTTTAGTCAACTGTCTGAGACGGAAAGACTGCAACCGAAAGGCAGTTTGTATGCGAGCAGCTGCTTGTGCAGAATTCCTCACAGCATCCAGAGAGCGCCTCAAGCTTATCATATCTCGTCCATCACCAGTTAAAGACACCAAGCCTTCCATCTGCACAGACTCAATTGCTTTCTCAGCAGCAAGAGTTGCTGAGACACTACCCATAACGCTTTCTTGTAACGTTAGAGATAAAAGTTGACTGGTCAGATGTGCTTCTGCCAAATAACCAGCTATGCCTTTATGTCCTCTACTTGATGCCAAGTCAGCAGCTGTTCGCCCTTCAGGAAACTTTGATGTTGGGTCTTCCACAGCATCAGGAGGTGCACCCAATCTGATAAGTGATGCAACTGTTTCCTCTCTGATCCATCAGCATTCACAGTGAGCATTCACAGATGAATAGTGATACCCATCTAGT
>CM060861.1:11973393-12123251 GCA_030737845.1 Acorus calamus | reverse complement strand
ATTGATATAATCAGTACCTTTTAAATAAGATGCGTACAAAATGGAGCGATTAGCTACGCTAACGCTTCGCTAGTTTTTGTTTTTCACCATAACAAATCATCAGTCCCAATTCCCCAAAGCAGATTTATAGTTGTCAAACAAAATGTGATTTTAGTGTGCACATTTAAAGATTTCAAAAGATTTAGTGTTGCTTGAAAAAATTATAAACATGCTCACATGATATTCAGTGGTATTACACATTCAACAAAGTCTCCACCTTCAATTAACATGCACTTTGCAGGATTCATCAGTTTTTTTGTAATAGCGATGCATAACCAAGTTTTAACCTATGCACTATATATTGCACAAGTATCCCTAATGAACATTCCTTAGAAGAAATAATACAGCAAAACGAAGACAAAACAACAAGTATAAAAAAAAAGGTTAATATAAATCATTTGAAAACTACAAGTAATCATCTCAGTAGTCAATATCTACTTCAGTGGGCCTGTACAACAGGCATGATATTATTAGATACAGATAAAACATGCTCAGATAAGAAGGAAAACAATAAATGACGCCGGCAGAACAACCTGAACTGATCTTTGAACATCTCTTGCAACTGTTGGCTGGGATGCATTCGGCTGCACCTTATAGCCAACATCAGTACCATCTTTTACTGCATTATTCCCATCCAACATAGAGCTTATCAATCTCCTGGTCATGGGATCAGAGCAGGAAGTTTTACCATTCAAGCTGAGGATATCAGATGAAGAGGATAAGGTGGCATTGGCAACAGAACTATAACTAGCCCCATGAACTGATCCTAAAGCAAAAAAAAATTGATAGATAGAAATGTTAGCATGGGAAAGGCACCAACTAAATGATCTAGCATAAATTAATTATAAATCTGCATTTACTAGAAATACTATTGTTTCTCGTTTGTTAATAAAATTTGTACAATATACCATCAACTCAACTTCAAATAAAGATGTTTTATGAAACATTACCACATTCTTGTGATGTTCTATGATTTATTGTCTGGTCCGTGCTTAATTTAATATTCGAAGGAACTGCTTGATTCACATAAAGGGGACTGAATGATACATTGCCAATCACAGTGGAATTCATCAATCCACTTGAGGAAGGAAAAGGCATAATTCCCCTGTATCCTTGAAAAATTCCTTCTGCCAGGCCATTTTCGTGTGAAGAAATTTGAATCCTAGAAGAGGATACAGGCTGAGCAACAGATGAGGCCCCATAATCATCCCCAGAATCCCCATCCTCAAATTCAGAAGAGGGCACATGTCCATTCCAATCAATTGTACTTGGGCTAGATGCCTGGATACCACGTCCAGAGGACTGCACCGGAATGGAGCACGTTGCTGAATTCGTACAGGGATCCTCAAAGTAATTAGTTATCACAGGATCTGTATTTAATGAGTGAGAAGCACCGGGCCTATTTCCCTGGACATGAGCAGATTATCAGAATCAAGTGCAGAAGAAAACCTAGATACGATGATAAATGTATTCATCAAAGTACTCAACATGTGAACAACATAAACAAGAGCATATTTCTGTTAAAATTTGAGAATCATTTCAAATTCAAAGACCAACAGAATGATCTGAATCAGACAGTATAATGACTGAGTTATCAAGATTTATCCTATATACAATTTTCAATTCTGCTTTTTGATGGAGATATCCTGCACAACAACTGCAACGACTGGCAATGACAAACATTTCTTATGGGTGAAAAGGTGCAACAGAAAAAATTTATACATCAGCATTACATCATACTCAGAAACTTAATGGAAGGTAGACCAATGTTCATTTTAACCAATAATGCACTAATGACACAGTTTCTTTAACCTACAATTGGATGGACAGCTTAGCCAATCAAACAGGTTTGTGGACTAACTATGATAGGTACAGAGGCTGCAATAACACATCAATTTCTCCAAAGGAGATGTAGAAATTGCTAAAGGGGCAATAAGATTGTATAAGTCAGTCAGCTTGCTATTTATAGCAGAATGCAGTTCCAAAGAAATTGAGAATTTTTAAGGATGACAATTTGCAATAGTGTTTGCTGAGGAGTATGTGGACATTATTAGATATAGGGCACAAAAAGTATAATTTAAGTGGATATAACAGGTAGTTTCTTCATACCCTTGGTGTGTATCTTCCCCTCCATATCTGTACCATTTCTGATATTCTAACTGAACCAGGGTGGTATCTCCCTTCACTTCAAAATATTAGGATGCATAGAAATAACATGAATCAACAATATGTTAGCATAAACATCAACAATCTTTAAGGCCCATGAATCACATCATAAAATTGACTTTTCCTACAACTCCCTCACATATTAACCTAATTAACCTGAATGATCTGTGGCATTCAAAGGGGAAAAAATCCTAATTAACCTGAATGACTCTCCTGAACATCCAAAAAAGATGCTTTGCTTGAGAGAGAAGATTAAAGATAATTACACCACCCCTCAGATTAGTTTAACCAAAAAATAAAGAAAAAAAACTTCTTTATATTGATTCTAAAACTTCATGCTTAGATGAGAAACTGACTAAAAAGACATTCCCCTATAAAAATGTGCGGAGTGTAATACAAGAAAGCAAATTAAGTTACCTCCACCTCTCTGTAATGCACAAGAACGATGTGGTCTAATTCCCTGGAAAAGATATAGAAAATCGAAGGGATTAGAATTGACACAAAGCATGTTGAAACTGAGCAAAAAGTGATGGAACTACATTATAGTTAGATATTACATAATTTAAGAATAGAGCTTGATATTACAGAATTTAAGAAAGGAGCATACTGGCAGCAAAACCGAAAATAAAAAATTGGTGATAACAGCCTCTATCATTTAAGTCTTATTAGAGACAAAATACAAAAGAAAATCCAACCAACAAATATTTCCCCATGCACGCAGCGTCATGGGAAATTCAAGAATACATATCAGGACAGCAATTTTTCATGCCTGATAGTCAAAACAATATAGATCAAGAACACAAAATTCCAACTCTAGATTTCAAATCTTTGAGAACAGTAATACAAAACTGGGATTTTATCTAACTCATCAATCCTCAACTTAACTAACTTGAGCTAGTAATTTGTACAAGAAAATGTTCCAGCTCCAAAATTATGAAGACAAATGCCTATTTGTAATCAACAGAGATCTTTGGCAATATTCCTTATGTAAGAAAAGTGTTTAACATCAGCAACACAAGATTTAACCCTGATAACAGAACTTCTCCAGCCTCAGTTGTTATGAGAACAAATTAATTAAAAGTTTTGCTTTTCCAACCTATATGAACACATTCCTAAGAACAAGAGTGTATACACAAATCCAAAAAAATCTTTAAGATCCTAATTAAAAATATCAAACACAACTATCTAACTCCACCATAACCAAATGATTTGTGGAGTATTCTCAGCCAATGGTAAGAATAAATACTCACGGATCAAGCAGCCAATAGCTCCGTCTTTGGAAGTTCTCATTATCCTCACCGTGTGCATAGTAGCAATGGAGAACATCTTTACTGCCAGACTGCATTAAAAATATCCTTTCAGGAGCCAAATGAGGCAACAACAAATGAAAAAAAAGCAGAAACATAAGCACAGCAGAACAGTTTCAATCAAGTGTTTGCTAAATCTCTACCTTTGCGCTTGCTATCATATGATAGCACAACAATTAGAGGCCAAGACGACAAGCTTCAACTCTAGAATATGAATTCTTCTTTTAATTTTTGATCATTTACAAAAAAAACAAATCTTTCCATTGGGGGGGGGGGGGGGGGAGCGCAGCACCCACCAGCAACATTTCATTGTAAAATAGTAAACCTTGTCAGCAATTAGTTTGGTTCAGTTATTAGAGCATATCCAATGGATATGTTAACTAAACAAAATGTTAAGATGTCATGTCAGCACTTTATACCTCAACTACACACTCATTTACTACATCCCCAGGTGGGGCCCACATCCATTAGCTTGAAAGATAACATCTGACACGTGAGGCCCACATTTAGCTCCATTTTAACATCTCCATTGGAGCAACATTTTTACATGTTATGCAACAACATGATACTAACACGTTAGTTAACCTAACCATTGGAGATGCTCTTAGTCATAATATATCTCAACTAAAGATGGACAGTTGATTCGGTCAAGATTGGCCATAGCTACATCCCCTTACCCAATCTTTATATTTGCAGCCAAAATAAACACAAGGTTCCACTAATAGCAAGACCCTATTACATCTAATTTGCAACAAATAGAACAACAATTTACAATTGAAACACACGTTTATGGTGGGGATGCAATGGGGTGGGTTTTATTGGTAACCCAACATGATGCGACCCTATTGGGATTATGTTTTTCACACCGACCCGCCTCGACCCAAGTCACTAGAATTTAGGAATTTAGGAATTATAAAAGAAAATCATTTTCTATGGTAGCCAAGAAACTTATTTATATTGATCTTATATGTAATTTGACCCGTTGAACTGTTTATGCTTATGCTATGTATTTTGAAAAGTTTTGATGAAAAAAATTCAAATGTTGTATGTAATGAATATCATGAACACTTTATGTTTTTTGTAGTTTGAGATATTTAGCACTTCTATGTTAAACCATTTGATTATGAATGTAATTCCTTTTTATGTCAAAAATTATTTGATTTCTATTATAATTTTGTATTATGGTTTCTATAGGAGCCAACCCAATCCATCCCACCTTAAATGGGGTAGGGAAAGTATGGAATTTAAGTTATAAAAACCTCAGGTAGGGTGGGGCATTTACGGAGTCGAACATTATGAAGTTGGTTTATGTTTGAATTATATCAAACCTGACTCCAACCAACTTGTTGCCATCCCTTAGTTATGGTGACATTTTCTACAACATCAGAGAAAGATAGGGATGGCAACGGGGCGGGTTGGGACTGGTTTTGTGAATCCCAAACTCAAACCCGCCCACAAAATCCTATCCCAAACCCGTGACGGGTTTAGCATTTTCATCCCAAACCCGTCCCATTTAAATCGGGTTGGGTCGGGTCGGGTCGGGTCGGGTTGGGCCAAGACAGGTTTAGAAAAAAATATTAAAACATATTTTTATGTAATATTTAATTTAAGGTGAAATTTTAAATAAAAATAAATATTTATTAGAATAAACCCTACAAAATAAGAAATATAAACCTTCAATTTTCATAGTGACAAATATAATATTTCAATTTTTTTTTTTTGAATACCAAAAGACAACCCGGTGTATATTTATATGATTTCAAATTTTAATTAGCCTTTGAATTTATTCATTCTTATTTTTTTGATATTTTTTTTGGAACACCGAATGAAAAATTATAAATTATGTAATTATTATAACAAATATTTAATCTTAATATTAATTTCAACCGGGGCGGGTTCGGGGCGGGTTCTGCTAAGTAAACCCATTTTCTGTCCCAAACCCGCCGGGTTTCATTTTATCTATCCCAAACCCGTCCCAAACACAAACCCGACCCGTCCCAACCGGGTCGGGTCGGGTCGGGTACCCTATTGGGACAATCTCATTGCCATCCCTAGAGAAAGAAGCTTTTGAGCAATCAAACATATAAGTGCAAAAAAAAAATCAATATAATACCTTTAATTTTTCATGAGCTTCCCGAACTGTTTTCCCATCTTTCTTCTTCCTCCAGCGATGGCCATCTTTACGAAAATACCGAAGTGCTTTCCGATCAAATAAAAATAAAGAACCACCTGTGATAGAAATCACTCTAAACATCAATATAACTTTTCCCCAACGATATGGCACTTAAACGAATAATGGCACAGAAAACACAATGAATTTGCAGTGATATCATCTTTGCATAGGTTTCCATAAAGATTTTCTTTTAAAGAATGACAAATTCATTAAGAGGCGTAGTTGCATGATGTCTACAATTTGAATAAGATCAGTATTTTTCATTCAGTTTCATAAAACAAACAATAAAAAAAAGAGTACCTAATTCCTCACTTCCAAGATTGACATCCAATTTATTATCATAGACATGCCTAATTATATAGTAGGGTTAACATTTATGTCCCTGCAAACATAGGAAATCTCATATAAGTCATTATCAATGTTGCGCACCGCCTCGCAATCGAGCCTTAGCCCCACCGACCCCGTGTGGAACATGTTGCGCACCGCCTTGTATGTTCACGCACTAGCGCGGGGAGGTGCATCACAAACGTGCCCAAGTGGACGAATACCCTGCCCTCACTCGTCACAAGGCCCAGCCTCAAGTCATGCACCCTCAACCTTGACAGGGACCTCGTCGATGCTTATTCCGGTGAGCTCCACGTAATATAATGTGTCAGCTTTCAGGTAATGCACGAGCAGCATGAAGGTGCCGGAGGAAGAGATGATCGAGTCGCCAAGGGTGATGGACGATATGTTGTTTCAAGAGGCGGTCATGGCAATAGGAGAAGCGACGGCGGAGGTGGTGAGAGGTTTGGGAGGGGAAGGAGAGGCGTCCATGACAGAGGTCAAGGAGTCTGCGTCGCGGAAGAAGAGGACCTATGTACATTAATTAAATATCGTGGGAGAAAGGTTGGGTAAATATACTTAGGGGTAGGTTAGTCCTTTCACAGGTTTAGTTAGGATTAACTAGATAGGTTAAGTTTAAAATCTGTTCATAACAGGGATGTATATGGATTTTTTTAGATTTAGAGACTTGTATGTCTGCCCCAACTTTAACAATGACTAATGTGGGATTTCACATGTTTTGAGAGATGTATGTCTTTAACCCTATAAAGTAATACAAAATTTAAACAATACATAACTTTGACTATGAGATTGATCATCGAGGGATACACTTAGAGCAGGGTAGAATGGTCATCAGGAGTAGAAGGGATAAGTCATGGCTTTGGTGCTTGTTGACACCTTGTCTACAGGCCTGGGTAGGTTTTATTTTCTGTTTGTGTTGGTTTCGGCTATGTACTCCTTTGAATCATAATAAATTCATTGGTGGCGCATAGCCCACCATTCTTCAGCTTCTCTGACTCCGTCGGCCCACCATTTCTGATTTTCTGATTTACATCCTCTTTGAAATGGGTGACAATGCTAGATGATATTTCAAAAGGGGAGATGAAACAAGAGAGTATCTTTTCTTTGGATGTCCTTTTAGGACTCGGATTTGGTAGAGAGTTGGATTGGCCTTTTTTTCTTTTTTCTTTTTTTGAAGATGTCAAAGCAATCTTGTTTTAAAAATGGAGGGTCAGATTGGCCCTTTTCTGCTTTTGAAGAAGATGTAGGGTGGGATTAGCCTTAAAATCATATTGCTCTTTTAGTGACCTTGTAGGGATGTGGAGATGGTTTCAAAAGAGACACATAACAGAAGAGACCAAAACAATCTCGTAAAATTTCAATCGTTTGCTCCTCTCACGGTATGTTGGAGCATATGGTTGATTCGCAATGAAATGTTATTTTAAAACAAGAGGACATGTGTGGCGAATACGTGGGTGGTAATCTTTTCCCCTTCTCCGTACACGGACCTTTTCGATCCTTGGAGTGGAGGCACCTTTCACAATTATGGGAAATAAATGGTTTGGTAAGCTTGGAGCTGCAATTAATTTTAAATTGGGTTTATCTGCTTTGAACAAAATTTTATTTCGTTAATAAATTAATCTTCTTATTTTAATCTTTGTTTAAAGATCCCTCATCTCCTTTTGTTCGTGAGCCAACGATCAATAAGATCACACCTGTATTTCTTCGAGCAAAAAAAAAATACCCAAACTGGGCAATTTTGATTAAATGGCCAACACAAATATATGCCATGCAACCATTTAAGCAAAAGAGTTCACGATGAAAGGAAATGAAGTCAGCCAAACAAGAAATAATCCCACAGTACCACGCCTGGGTGTGCAAAAGTGCCAAAAGTTCAAGCATCTGAAAAAAAAATCTACTTTCATTACTTGAAGTTTTGAGCATTAGAATTCAAAGAGTTACTGACACCATTTAACATAAGGTCAATCTATAATTGAAATTGAATGACTCACACTAAAATCCCCATCCTCTCCCCTGCCTTTCACTTCCATCAAAATAAGTTACTGACCAGGAATGAGTAAACATATCCTACATTGAAAAATTATGCACCTCGACAATTTTCCCCACTAATCATCCCAGACTACCACACAAGACAATTGTGACAGCTTCTTGCTGCCCTGTCTGTAACTTCATAATTTCTCAGCTTTGTGCATGATCATCTTCTTAATTTCAAACTTCTTGAGTAATTCTTCAACAGCAAGTCACTGATACACACAGTTCTATTTTGCTGCATGATAATCTGTTCCAAACTTCTTGATTGTACTCCACATAACACTCCTTTGTATTAAATATAATCCCTCACTTGCTCAATAATATAAACAAATAAGACATTTCTCACCTCTTCAGAGTTCGTTAAGTATCACAATTTCCCAGTTGTCATTAATTTATGCTTTCCAAACTCTTCCCCATCTAAAAAATCAGGCCGTCTTTCAGAACACAGAATAATGCCATCATATCCTCGTATCATTGTTAAACACGGGGTCCATAGCACCTCAAAATTCAAATTGACCTTCAAATTAAGAGAAACAGTCCCAATCTCTGATTGAAAATATATGTTTATGGACTGATGTTGCTCATAAAAAGTTTCAATGGCTGTAAAAACTGAGTGGCTATCAATCATGCCAAGTATGAGGAGAAAGACTATGTCATGAGGACATGACATACAGTCGCTGAATTAGTGTCAGGGAGATACTTCACAAGGTATTGTGCTCAGCTGCTAAATTAGAATCAATCTTACCACCAACTACTATGAGTTTATGACTGTCAAATATCTCACGTAATTAAGCCATGAATAAAAGCAATTCTTTAGTTAACTGTGTAAGAGTGAATTTTCAAGAAACTATAACAGTCAGCCGATGGATTCATGCCAATCATACAAGCAAATATAAATGGTCTACTGTTATGTCAGACAATTCTACATATGAAGTTATACACACATAAATTTAAAATATATATGTTGATAAGGTTGCTAATACTGCACCTGAGTTGTTCACAACTACTTTATGAGATTTCTCATGAAAAAAAAAGGATACAGTTATACTGACACCTCGGCATCACTAAAAAAAGATGAAGTCACCAAAAGAAAAATGCTAACAATGCATACCAGGAGGCCTGCATGGCGGCTCAGGTTTCACATAAAACTTCTGGTAATTGCGAAGAATATGACAAATTTCACTTGCACGGAGCCAACGGGTATGCACCTCTTGAAGTATCTGCTGAAGGTCTATCAAACACACAACCAATAAAAATTTTAGATATAAGATCTCCAGTTATCCATTCATGCAATTTAGGTTAATGCTATCAATCAAGCAAAAATGACGGGCATGGCATGTTATTGAAAGTAAAAGTCAAACCCAAATATATTCCACTCCTCTCATAAACACATACCATGGACCAATCAAGGAGTATTAAAAAAAATTACGCCCGGGTAAAAACTCCAAACATTGCTCCATACAGCAGTTGTGGTTCTCTCTCTTCTCTTTCCTTTATACTACTGTTAAGAGGAGCTTGTAATATAGGTACATGTGAAAGTTAGCCGGCTAAAGAACAATTCACAATGGTTTTAGTCAGTATTACAATAGATGGAGTTCCCAGTAACATGCTTCTAGAAGCTAACCTATCACCGTGAACATTGCATTCATGTGATTGAACAAAATAAAGGAGACGACGATAACAAGCTAGCATTTTAAATATAGCTAACCAACACACCAAATGCATGCAAATTCATGCTCTCCTTACAAACTATATCACAAAAAAATCAAATCAATCCAAGATTGAGCGTCGCCACATTTCGAACCCGTAAAACCAAATTCGAAATCCAATGCCACAAAAATCTCAAACATTTCACATGCGCACATCAACGGCATTGTATTACAAATCAAGAAATGACGAAGACCGGAACACAAGCCAAAAATCAGTGAAAGAGATGAAGAAAAAACTTACCTAATTGAGGAGGGCAGCCGTGTATCTTGTTCTCTGCCATCCAGGACCGAAGAATCAAATGAAACCCATCTTTTTCATATCAACTGAGACTTTCGCGGCAAAGAAAAACCCTGTGAAATCAAAACCCTAATTTCGCATCAGCCGCACAACATGGAGAGATACAAAAAGCAAAAACCGACTCAAAAGATAGAGAGAGAGAGAGAGAGAGACCAGAGCCACTAAAAATGGATTCGATCGAAAGGGAGAGAGAGATTGAGAGGGACGGAAGTCAAGCGCCCTTTCCACACCTTGAAAAAAAAAAAAAAAAACCTCGTTGGGGTTGCTTTTCTTTTGTTTTCGATCGATGGTTTCGAATTGTTTTGCGGAATTTGATTTGGCGTTGTCTTTTGGAAAAAACCAATATAACCCATTAATTTTTATTTATTTAAATAACTTGTTTGACACAAAACAAAATGTTCTTAGAACCCCCTATATATTTTCATACTCTCCTAATATCCTTTTTTTTTTCAAAAGATTCGCAACACATCCTACTTACCGTGTGTAATTTTAATTATGATAAAATTTAGCTAGGGTTAAAAAATTGGCAATCATATTTTTCTATCATTTGGTGATTTTATGTCTCCCCCCTCGAAATACACTATGATGTACAGATCGGCCGCCTCCATGTTTTTCATTGCCACGTCATCATTTTCGAAATGCTTTGTGATGGACATCTCCCATGATCATGTTCTCCTACGGTTACGCAATGATGCACATATCTACGCTCCTTTATAAATTAGACTTTGTCATATACCTCAAGGGGACTACGACAGTCTTTCTTACATAGTCTTTCCTACCATGGTTCTTTGTGCTCTTCATAGAGCTAATTAAACGATTGGATCGTGGCCATGATCGTGAACACCAAACAAATCATGTTTTATATAACCGCTGTGAGGGGATACACGTTCTTTAACCAACACATTGTTAGAGAGCGTGTTGAGAGAGAAGAAATTTAGTGTTAGCTTTATAAACAGTTGCACTTTGTATAAATTATTTTTTTAGCTAAGATAGACATAAAACTATCATTTTACCAACATGTTTGAATTCTTTATTTTCGTAGGGGGTTATGAGGATTTCTAAAAAAAATTAACTATATTTTAACCAAATATTTAATGTCAATTCCAATATAATTAGAGGGTTAAATATTAGGGAAAATCCATATAATCTCCTGTAAATTGTCCGAAATCTATATAGCCGCTTGACTTTTTCTGAAGTCCATCCTAAAAACATCTATGTAAATTCAAATAGCCTGAGTTAAATTTTTGTTCACAGATGAAAAATATTATGCAAATATTCTATTTGATTAACCCTGACCTAAAACATATTATATATAAAAAAATTATTCAATGTGTTAAAAACGTGAAAAATCATCCATGAATAACGATTTTATTCATTTAGATAGTGTTTTATAATCTATTAGGAGGGATAAAATCTTCATTTATTGTGAATTTTTCACATTTTCAATAAATTGTAGGGGAATTTTAGTATACATTGTTTCCAATCAAGGTTAACCAAATAGAATATTCACATATTCATTATCTGTTAATGAAATTTTAACTCATGAGATTATTTAAATTTATATATGTGTTTTCAGATGATTATATGGATTTCATATAGTTTACAAGAGGTTATTTAGATTTTTCCCTAGATAATAAACCTTAGAACTTTGTGGGTGTCTATATGGGTTTATTAGATTTTAGAGGAGTCTATCATTATTTTGAACAAATCGGAGGGGGTTAGATCACATTTTCCCTTTTATTTTATTATGATTTACATTGTTTGTAAAATTAAATTTATATATAGAATGTTTGATTTGATTTAACTTGTTAATAATGTGGGGTTAGAATTTGGTATTATTTGGTTGGGCCCACTACTAATGATGTTTGTTTTATGACACGACATCTGACAGGAAAAGCAATCCTGATCTTTCTTGGAGCCATTTTTATTAATAGCTCTGTATGTTATAATAATAACTAGTTTAAAAAACTAATTTTGCCACTATATACTTAATAATTATATATATATATATAATATTTAAAAGAAGAGAACAAACCATGCATGTTTGACTAATTTTTTTAAAAATTAATTTTATATAACTATACGATGTTTATTTATGAAATTTTTTATTTGTATTTTAAATTAAAAAAATTGAGTCTCAGTTGAACGAAACCTTGGATGTGTACTTGAGTATTTTATATGATATAATGGCAAGTTAATGTTTTTTTAATAAAGTTGTTAAAGAAATACAGGAACTTTATAAAAATTGATTTTTTTCAATAGATATATTTTTAAAAGTAAAAAAAAAAGTTTCAAATCTTTTTAGATACCATTAGAAAAGATGATACAATACTTGTTTTTAAAACCTTTATTCTTTATTTTATTATTTTCAGACCGGTTAGTTTACTATGAAACAAAGAAAAATATAATATTTAGTTATTCATCTTTTCATTTATACATGTCAAATGTTTTTTTACAAATAAAATGGATACATGTTCAAATAAATGGAATGCATATGTTTTTTTAAACTTAATATATATGACATGATAAAATATTATATTGAGTAATGATGTTAGATTGAATATAATAATACTGTAAAATAAACATTCTATGCAAAAGTTGGATTCATGATTAAAAAGGTGGACCAGAGAATGTGATCAAATAATAATAAGTTTTTTTATTTTTAAATCTCCGTAACTATATCAACTATATGATTCAGTAATCGATTCATTGTCTCTTCTTATTTTGTTTTAAGTCTACATATTTAAATGATGTTTATTTTTAATCCCTCTCAAAGACTAAAAAAAATCAAATAATTTAAGGATATGTCTCTCCCAATGACTAATAAGAAACATATTCTTTAAATTTAGGAAGTTAAACGAAAATATAAAGAAGTGAGAGATCAATCATTAAATCATATAGTTTACATAAACTAAAACATAAAAAACCCGTAATGATAAATATATTCTTTTTAGGGTTTTTTAAATTTTAACTCCCCACGAACAATCGTATTTAGCGATCGATCACTTACTTCTTCGTATTTGTGTTCTACTCCCCAAATTTAAAGGATAATTTTTTTTACTCCCTGAGAATGATCTATCTGTAAATTATGTAAAAAAATTAGTCCCTGATAGGGAGTAAAAATGAATTATCCTTTAAATCTGGGGAGTAAAATCCAAATACGAAAAAAGTGAAGGATAGATCGCTAAATACGATAGTTTGTGGGGAATTAAAAAAAAAACCTTTTTTTTTAAGTTTGATAATTCAATGATCACATTACATATTCAGAAATCACTTGAATCCGAGGAAAATAAAGGAACCTTTAATTTTCAGTGATGTTTGGTGTATCATAGATTTTATTTTTAAAAGAATCTAATAAAAGATTTAGGCCCGTTTGACTATGTTTTTAGGTAGATTATTTTCAAACATTGATTCAAACATATTTTTAACTTTTAATTTTTCAAACTACTATTTCTTTTTTAGATTAAAGAATCTTATGATTAAAAATCTAATAAAATAACAATTTTTAAAAGTTAAATTTGAAACACAAGATTATAAGAATTTCAAACTTTTAACCTCGCACTCTCATGTCCAAATGCATCCTTAATAATTAAACTGTTATTACCCCAGCTGTCTTGATATCTCTCATCCTGTCATCCATTTTTTTCAAACTTCAAGGAGGAGAGTCTATGCTTTTTTTTTTCTCCAAATAAATTGATATTTTTTCCAAAGTACAACATTGAAAAAATCAAATACATTATCCAATGAACTGTATATAATCCGAACTGTATATAATCCATAGTGCAACAAAAAAAAAATGTTTAGTAAAAAAAATTGTGACTAGGAACATACATAAAGACGCCATCATTTCTTTACATTGATATGACACAAATTATTTAATCCTTTATGCAATATTTTTGTACAGTCATATTTGTAAACTGCGTAGGGTTTGATATTTAAAAAAAAATATATACTTAATAAAATACATATTCACATCCACTTCTATATATTTTGTGACAGAGTATATGCTGGCATTGTAAGATAAATAGCACGTTAAATGATTTTATGCGACATCTGTAAAAATGATTGCATAAATGTAATTACAACAAGCTATTTATAATATTTTTATTAAAATACAAATGTGTATATATCTATAGCCCATTTTCCTTATAAAAAAAAGGGTTGATACACTTAGCCCATTTTATAGCCAGCCCCATGCATAATAATAGTGCATTATATAATACATTATCGCAGTGTATTTCTATCATAGTGTATGGACTGTAATTGTTTTCATTTATTCAAAGAAAAAATATAGGGAAAATCCATAGAACCCCCTCAAATCTGAGTGAAATCTATATACCCCCCTGACTTTTCTTAAAATACATATAAACCCCTGAAAACACCTAATAAATCCAAATAACCTCTTGAATAAAATTTTTGTTAATAGATGATGAATATTTTGTGCATATTTCATTTAGTTAACCCTGACTGAAAATACGATATACTAAAAAAATCACTATAATGGATTAAAAATGCAAAAAGTTCTATGAAATTGACAATTTTACCCTCTTTGAATACATTATAAAACTCTATCCGGTAGAGTAAAATCGTTATTTATAGAAGATTTTTCACATTTTTAATACATTGTAGGTTTTTTTGGTATATTATGTTTTCTACTAAAGTTAATAAACACAATATTTACAACATATTCATCATCTGTAAACATAAATTTTTTTCAGGAGGTTAATTGGATTTACTAGGTGTTTTCAGGGGATTATATGGATTTTAAGAAAAGTCAGGGAATTATATGGATTTCAGTCAGTTTACAGGGGGTTATATGGATTTTTCTCAAAAATATATTAGTGTATCTTAATATATATTTTAATAATTCATATAACAATATCCATTTCAACTAATAAGTGTATATTTAAAAAGATAAAAAAGGCGTTGACTGCACACAACCTGAACATATTACATTCCTTAAAAAAAGAAAAATGTTAGACTCAATCTTTTTTATAGTCCAAAACATAGATCATATATGTTTTAATTTTTTATAAAATAATAAACACATCTAACGATGTATATACTTTGATAAAAAGTGTACATCATTTCAAATTTGAACATATTTTTAGTAAATGTATGTATATATATCGTTGAACAATGCATATGTTTCATTGGATTTCTAAAGATGTATATAAGACTATATTTTAGGCTATAAAATGGATTGAGTGTAACATCGCCTAAAAATTAACATGATAGTATAGTATATACTACGCTGATACACTCAGCCCCGTTTTACAATCCCATTCACTAGATGGGGTTACAGTGACACGTTGGAGAAGATGTTCAACCCGGACCAACCCAATTCCGGCCCGACTTTAAAGTGAGTTCGCGAAATGGTTTTCCTTTGGTCCAAACGTAAACCTCAACCAAACGAGCACACTCGACTGCACACAATAAATATCAGCTGCACTTCAGCCACCTAACCCCACCACCGCCCGTTCGCGCCGACCCGTGTTAGGTAAGCAAGACCGTTCGTTCCCCCTCCACCTTCCCCCATTTAAAAAGGCCCTTCTCGATCCGATCCTCCATTCACTCTCTCAAGATCCATTTCGTTCGAGATCCGTGCGAGTCGTCGGAGATGGCGAGGAAGAAGATCCGAGAGTACGATTCGAAGCGCCTCCTCAAGGAGCACCTCAAGAAGCTCTCCGGGATCGACCTCCAGATCCTCTCCGCCCAGGTCCGTCTTTCATTTCGTTCATGATCGCTCGATCTGTTCGAACAATGCGGATCCCCCTCTGATTTGAGTTCTTTCGTGTTGCTTTTTTTAAAGGTGAACGAGTCGACGGATTTCGCGGAGCTGAAGGAGAGGGAGCCGTGGCTGTCGTCGACGAAGCTGGTCGTGAAGCCCGACATGCTCTTCGGGAAGCGCGGGAAGAGCGGATTGGTTGCTCTGAATCTGGATCTCGCTCAGGTCGCGCAGTTCGTCAAGGAACGCCTCGGCGTGGAGGTTCGTGTTCACGTGGATCTCTGTTTCGGATTCTCAAAAAATGTGATCTTTTGATGTGATTGGGCTTGTGCTTGATAGGTTGAAATGGGGGGATGCAGGGCTCCGATCACCACGTTCATCGTGGAACCTTTTGTGCCTCATGATCAAGAGTTCTACCTGTCGATCATGTCGGATAGGCTGGGGTGCTCGATCAGCTTCTCGGAGTGTGGAGGGATCGAGATCGAGGAGAACTGGGACAAGGTGGAGTTTTGAAGAGAATGATACCGTATTGTGTTCATGTTTGCGATTGTGGAGTGATTTTTGTTTTGTGGTTTTGGTTTTGGCATTGTAGGTTAAGACGATTTTTCTCCCCACTGAGAAGTCCATGACGGCAGACGCTTGTGCGCCTTTGATTGCAACACTTCCCTTGGAGGTATAGAATCATAGCTGAGATGATTGAAACTTTGCAACATCATTTAGAAAAAGGGCAATTAGCACTTTTAGCCCCTGAAATTTGAAAAATTGCAAAAATAACCCCGCCCGTCGAATATTAGAAAAAACTAGCCCCGGTGAGAGATTATACAGGAGACGGCATATATACATGCCGTCTCCAGTGTTTATTTTTTTAAAAAAATTGAGATCCCAGGAGGGAAAAATGCACAGGAGACGACATGTATATATACCGTCTCCAAAATGCACAGGAGACGCATGTATATATGCCGTCTCCTGTGCATTTTCCCCTCTAGGGATCTCGGTTTTCTTAAAAAAATAAACACTTACAAGAGACGGCATGTATATATACCGTCTCCAATTTATAATTTTATCATTGAATGTTTGTTTTATATTGAATCGAGCCTCCTATGCACAGACGGTAGAGAATGTATTTGTTTTGTCATTTCTTATAAAAGATGGTCGTGTTGAAATTAAAGTTGAGGATGCAGACATCATAGCCATACAATATATGGACAGCTGAGATCAAATAGAACGAAAAGAAGAAAATTGATCGATCGGGAGTACCGTGACTTCAAATGGCCATAACTTTTGAACCGTAGATCAGAATCGCTATTATAATATGTCCACACGTTCGTATCAACGAGCCCTACAGGAGTAATCGCTACGCTACTACGCCATTTTTCAGAGCATTCTGAAATCGTCTTGATGGTCAAATCGACGGTTGAAAGTTATTTTTACTATTTTTAGGTTGTTTTTTGTTAGGAGCCTAAGAATTCGTTACTTAGATCGAATTAATTCTGTATATGAATAATGAGTAGTTGATAATTCACCAGAAAATGATCCAGTCTTTGAAAAATGTTCACCCAGAAAGTTGAGAATGTTTAACTACTAAATCAGTGATGTAATGAAATATAGTGATTGAACATATATGAAAATTATATATGAATTTCAGTTAAGTTGTTAAAGCAGGATCTATGATGTATTGAAAAAAAAATTTCTAAGTTGGAGACGGCAAACGGCATATATACATGCCGTCTCCTGTCCATTTTTCCCTTCTTGGGATCTCGATTTTTTTAAAAAGTAAACATTAGAGTCCTGTATAATCTCTCACCGGAGCTAGTTTTTGCTAATATTCGACGGGCGGGGCTATTTTTGTAAATATTCAATTTTCAAGGGTTAAAAGTGCTAATTACCCTTAGAAAAATATTGAGTAACTTTGATAGTGAGAGATATTTTGGGGTGAATTTTTTTTTACCCTGACGATGAAAGTACTTGTGGGAATTTGACAGTTTACAAACATGTGCGGACCCCATATGCGGTGGGGTCCGCATACAGTACATGCACATTGTATATTTTATTTTTATTATTATTATTATTATTATTAAACAAGATGCATTACCATGGTATATAAAGAAGAGCATCATTTTATGATACTATCTATAAGGTTAAATTTTAGATGAAATCCTAATTTATTGCCCTGCATATCAAAATTTAATTGTTTTCTCACCTTGAAAAGTATTTAAAGCAACTTGCAAGTTACAACTAACTAATGCTTGTGATAAAAATCTACAAACTAATTCATGTGCATGGCACATGTACATTTGCTAGTGTATAAAAAAGAAAGAAAGAAAAACCTCTAAAAGATCTTAATTTTCAATCCCAACCAAGTGGTGATAAACATCAACAATTCCAAGAGAGCAAACTCTAAATGAAACATCAGATTAACTCAATTTGTATATAAAAAACCAATAAGTTTTCACAAAGCTGTCTTTGACCGCACTTGGACAACATTTGGATAGCACCAGGGTGCTGATGTGTGTCGAGGGGGCACATCAGCATGTGTGGCCGCATATGCCGGTACGTGCGGCTGCACTTTGAACTATGAATTTCTGTTAATGTTTTAGGGTGTTTTGTATGTTGGCAATATTTTTGTGAAACCCATTGCATTGGATTACATTATGTTGTGATAATTTTACTGGTTCTTACATCTTGCCTACTGATTCAGGTTCGAGAAAAAATTGGTGATTTCATAAAGGGTGTCTTTGCGGTGTTTCAAGGTATGCCTGTGTATGAAGATTTTAGCTGGCATTTTTCTGTGTCAAAAAATTATTCCTTTAATGGAAATAGAATCTTGTTGCAAAGTTGTCCCCAGATCCACAATTTCTGGCAGACCATTTTATTTTTATCATGTATTGTTGAATCTGTCATTGCCGTTAGTAACTTTTCATCGTCTTTTTTTCAACTTCTAAAATTTATTGCTGTATATGCCACAGATCTGGATTTTACATTCCTTGAGATGAATCCATTTACACTGGTGAATGGTGAGCCATATCCATTGGATATGAGAGGAGAATTGGATGACACAGCAGCCTTCAAGAATTTCAAGAAGTATAATCTGACCTCTTAAATATTGATTTATGAAACATTTTTAAGGATTGTGATTTGTATTTCTTGATGCAATAGATGGGGGAGCATTGAGTTTCCACTTCCTTTCGGTAGAGTTTTGAGCTCGACAGAGAGCTTTATTCACGGATTGGATGAGAAGGTACCTCTAATGCATCTAGCTCCTTGTGCCTTGACTAATTACTTGTGGTTGATCATTACTCTAGATATTTGGTAGACATTATATTTCTTGCCATTTCTTTTATGGAGTTGAAGCTGGATAACATCACTGAATTTCTCCTTGTAAACATTAAGCATTATTGTACTCCTCCTTGAGGACTTACTCGTCTGTTCTTTATTTGAGTCATCATTGTTCATCAATGGCATGCATGGCTGATAGCCCCTCATTTGTGTTGCTTCTCTTTGGGTATTGAAAATCAGCTTTTCATCTCTGCCATCCTTAAGCAACAACTGAGATGTGACATGAATCGTATACATTGTAGAGCAACTAGTTAAACCAGAAACGTGCAATAGCTTCTTAATTGGTTACACAGAAATTTGATATCACTAAAATGCTTAAAATTGGCTGTTGCCCATTGTCAACGCTCCAACTTTTCAAATAGAGCAGTTCCTAATTTTATTCACCGTCTTCCAACAGATAGTTCTTTGTTGTTGTGGACTAAAAGCTTTATATTATTGTTTGTTCCAGTCATCTTGAAACATTAATGGAGGACAGTATATTATTGGTTTTCTAGTCATCTTGAAACATTAGTGGAGAATATATCGAGGCTGTCAGCACTTAGGCTTCATTTGGCGGAGCGTTTCATCCGCAGTGGAGACGACGGACACGGGCGCTGAAACAAATGGGTTCTCGTCCTTCTGCGTTGACAACCCAAATCCCCCTTGTCGTATATGGTATTTCCTCTTTTTTTCGTGTTCGCTGTCTCCCCCAAAACACCGCTTCCCCACAATGCCTCCCCCCCGCCCCCGGTGTCTGGGCACCGCCGAAACAAACACAGCCTTAGTAGAGAAAACAAAGGATTTCAGCAATCCACCCCAAACTCACCCATCCAAAAAAAGAATATAGTTTCCCATGTAGTGAACTTTGATTTCAGAGACATCATCAATAGATGGTGACCTCTGTATTTTATTGGGAACTTTTGGGTCACTGGTCATATGGTATGACACGTTGTTACAGAAGAAATTGATGGAATAATATTGTATTATGTAATGGTGACCGAAATGGTCCCTTTTATAGTTACAAGATGTACAAGCCCTAGAATAGGAAAATGGCCAAAAATGCCCATGACAAAAATTTGAGCCGGGGGCGCTGCCCCCGAACCCCCGTACATGGCGATCCCCCACATGGGGGGCCGGAGGGAATAGGCCCAACAACA
The DNA here is from genome assembly GCA_030737845.1 of Acorus calamus. Taxonomy (NCBI): domain Eukaryota; kingdom Viridiplantae; phylum Streptophyta; class Magnoliopsida; order Acorales; family Acoraceae; genus Acorus; species Acorus calamus. Next base: position 12,102,983 of record CM060861.1, on the reverse strand, counting down.
GTCTATACAATGACTCCACTAGTTACTTCTGTATGAGTGTATTCTGTTATAACCTGATGCTTTCATCACTGTGTTCGCTGCTGGTTCATGGTGAGATTCTTCTTAATGGATATTTTGTGGTATATATACCTTCAGACAGTTTATGAATTGTCATGGTAAGATGGGGGATATATGTGGGGAGGTGAGACAGGGAGAGAGTAGTTATGGTTTTGTTCATATTTTTAATGCGTATTCTTGTGAGTGATTCATGTTATCACCGTGAAACTCATTTTTCAACCAAACAATCTCACTCCGTGAATGTGTAAAAATATTAGGTACCATTGCCTCTTTGTACAAAAATAATTTATGCTGAGAATATATTTATGAGTTGCTAACTTTTACTGGTTATTTCAGACTAGTGCCTCCCTGAAGTTCACTGTTTTAAATCCAAAAGGACGCATCTGGACCATGGTGGCTGGTGGGGGTGCTAGTGTCATTTATGCTGACACAGTAAGTGAAGATGTTTACCTCAAAAAAAAAAAAGGATGTTTATGTAGTGTTCAATCCCTATATTGCATGACCTTCCCCCTCCATATCTAGCACTCTTAAACATAATTTTAGACCATCATACCCGTTCTTTATTAAAAGGCATGCCTGTTGAGATTTGGGTTGACTTAATTCATTCAGGTCGGAGATCTGGGTTATGCATCAGAACTTGGAAATTATGCAGAGTACAGTGGAGCTCCCAACGAGGATGAGGTGTTGCAGTATGCGAGGGTTGTTATTGATGTAAGAATGCACATGGACATTTAAGTTTCCTCTTTTAGTTAATCAGTGTTTAACTTGTCTTTTACTTAAAATATCTAACTCTCCTTTTACTGTGGCAGTGTGCCACTGCAGATCCTGATGGCAAGAAGCGAGCTCTTCTTATTGGAGGCGGCATAGCCAACTTTACTGATGTTGCGGCTACTTTCAATGGCATTATCAGGGCCCTTAGAGAGAAGGTTGATTATTAATCTATGCTAACCAACTTACTACTACACGATTGCACTTTTTCCTTGCAATCGTCATCATTATCCTGTCCTATTTTTCAGGAATCCAAACTGAAGGCCTCCAGAATGCATATATATGTTCGAAGAGGTGGGCCAAACTATCAGACTGGTTTGAAAAAAATGCGGGCTCTGGGAGTAGAATTGGGTGTTCCCCTCGAGGTACCAAAACCATATACAACCCATTATATATTATATTATGGATATCTTAGTGGGTTATATGCTTTGGCACAAGAACCATGAATCTTCTTGTGCATTTGTCTTTGCAAGCTCTACTGCTTAGCTCAGACAATAAAATCATGGGAAAAATCCATATAAAGGGAAGCCATTTGGAACATCCTTTGTTTGCTTCAGAAAGGTTCACATGTTGATGAAATTGGACCAGTTTTTCTATTGATACAATTTTTTTGGTTGCCTTATCTGAATTTAATCTTATGAAGGTCATCCTCCTCTTTGTGTATGAAATTGTGTGATACATTTCTTCCTGGATTTTTTTTCTGCATAATTTGATTGTATATGTACACTGTCATCGTTTAGGTTTATGGACCAGAAGCAACAATGACCGGGATCTGCAAGCAAGCACTGGATTGCGTCATGTCTGCTGCGTAGGTTGGCACTTGAACGCCTTGTTTTGCAATTCAAGTATTTTTATTTGCTTCTATTTGGTTTGCGGGGTGGTTCTTTGCATTATTTGTTCCTTAGAAAAGGAAAGTGATAATATTGTCATTTCTAATAAAGGATTTGAGGCAGGATTGTGGTTCATTCAATAAATATCTCAGTTGTGATAGGACGATTTTGTTGTTTTAATTTTGTTGCAATTTTGTGTTAGCATGAAGTATGTTTTTGAATTTTTATGACTATGAACCCCAACATTAGTAGAGAAAATCTCCAATACATCAGATAAATATGTAGAAATTCGAACTCGAACTCGGGAGGATCAAATCCATGGTTCTAGGCTTCTAGCTAAACAGCCAACCCTATGTATCCTCTCTAATGCTCAAAATTTGGTATGCTTATGTTTGGATAGAAGAATAGATGTAAAATAAGGTAGAATAAGTCCCAAAACCTGTTTGTTTTTAAGGAATAAATGAAATATGCGACAATAAGCTTGTATTGGTATATCAGGCCACTCTGGAAGTATGTTATTCTATCCAATTTATTCTACATCTCTTATCAATCAAAGGGTCTATATGTCAAATCAATTTTTCACCTCAATCAAACAACAAAACTTTATTATTTTTTTAGTAAGAATTTGGGCATATCCATTTCAAAATTCAAAATAGACATGTCCAGAGGGATATGAGGAGACAGAGAGAAAAAAATAGAAAAAAAAAAGAACAAAAGAGCACGAGCACTTGCAAAGGGACCTCCGATCCAGTAAGAGGAAGTGTAGAAAAAGTTTTCACTAGTCTTCCCCAACAAACTCTATTAGTCCATTATTACATATCTCAACAAGAATAACTAAAAACACAACCAACACCTACCTTTGCCTCCAACTCTACTCAGCAGATTGGATTCAATTAGGTTGGATCTAATTCGTGATAATAACTAAAAAATAAAAGGGTTTTTTATTTTTAAGTCCCCATAAACTATAAGATTTAAGATTTAGTGATCGATCTATCACTTCTTCATATTTTGGTTTTAGTCCCCAGATTTAAATGATATGTTACTTTTTAGTCCCTGGGAGGGACTTATCCCTAAATTATTTGGTTTTCTTTGTAGTCCTTGGAAGGACTAAAAATGAATATATCCTTTAAATTTGGAGACTAAAATCAAAATATGAAGAAGTGAGAGATCGATCCCTAAATAGATATGTTTACAGGGACTGAAAACTAAAAAACCCAAAAAAAAAGAAGGTAAAATGCATTTGGACCCCCTTAAGTTTTTGAAACCTGCAAAAACACCCCTTAGCCCCCGTTTGGAATGGGGATAGATTTTATTCTAGGGTATAGATTTATCCAAGCATAAGTGAGTATAAATAAGGATAAAATGATTTTGTGTTTGGTTATACTTTGAATTATTCTCGTTGGTAAACGTAAGAATAAATGTTTTGTTGTTTGGGTAAAATGTGAATAAAGTATGGATAAGGATTTATAAAAAGTAAAAAAGTAATGATAGTTGATTTGACAGGTGATTTATAAGAGGTGATGACAGTTGATTTGACAGTGGGCCCACATATTCTTTGGGTGGAATAACCATGGATAACTTTAATTCCAGGGGTTGATTGGAATCCATATACCACTTTATATAGGTTTATTCTAGCACAATTTATCCGGGGTTATCCGGGGTAAACAAACGAGTAAAATTTTTTATCCGGGGTTATCCGAGTTTATCCGGGGCCTTATCCCCGATCCAAACATGGCATTAAAGTTTAAAAACATGCACTTACAATTAAGGGTAAAATAGTAATTCTAAATTACTTTTGTCATATCTTAATGAAAAAATATAATGGCAGGGGGTGTCTAAATATCAATAGAAAAAATCAATCAATTAATTAGATATATGCTTTATGAATATTAACTTATACAATAATTCATTCTTCAAATACATCTGAATGCATTTTTGTGAGAATTAAGTCACGTAATAATTAATTAAAAGGTGAATATAACCCACAAAAAAAAGTGAAAACTTGATAAAGATTTAATTAAAAGGGTAAAATCATATTTTTATCTCATCTTAATAGAAAATCAAATCGCAGGGGGTGTAATTGCATATTTTTGAACTATAGGAGGTGTTTTTGCAAGTTTAGAAAACTTCACGGGGTCCAAACGCATTTTACCCAAAAAAAATCACAACACATGTTTGCATGTAAATTGTGCATGTCAAGATTCTGTTGGCAATTGATAATACCTAAGCCATGTTTGGATAGAGAATTAAGTTATTCTGAAGTTTAAGATTATTCTAGTATAAATATGGAATAAGTGATTTTTTATTTAGTTGAGTTTTTAATTATTCTCATTGAGAAACGTAATAATAAAATTTTGTTGTTGGGTTAATTATGGATTAAATGTGAAAAGATTTATAAGATGTGAAAAAATGAGTTTATATGTGGGCTTCTATTCTATAAAAGGTGATGACATTTAATAGTGAGACCCACGTATTCAAATGGCCTGAATAATCTGAAATAACTTAATTCCAAGGGCAGTAGGAATAATTATAATAATTTATACCAATTAATTCTGACATACACATTCTCATTTATTTCAGCCTTCCAAACATTAATTTCATCACTATTCCATCTTATCCTCATTTATTTTACCCCAAATTCCCATATCAAACATGGGCTAATCACTAATGGGATGCCATCCCAAATATTCTGCCCGTCTCATCATTATTGGCAGTTTGGAACAGAGGGTGGATGTGTGAAGATCTGCTGTTCTCCCTAGCCTTGAATCATAGGTACAGTTTGGTGAGTCCCGCAGCTTCTTTGAAGCAGATGTACTCATTTCAGATATATTGTATAGTGTGTTGTCATGGATTGCATTGTACATACAGATTTAGATTCAACAAGAATTAATATTTATTTTGTAGGACTATCTGAGATGAGTGTGGTCTCCTGTCTTCTGTTCTTTTATTTCACACTGTACCTCAAACAATTAATCAAGTATGTGGATCCTGTGTGTGATAAATACATAGAATTTATACTCGCGACAAAGATGACATAAAAAGACCGTGTATTATTCAACTTCAATAGTTTCGTGTCATCTACATTGTACACTTGCATTGACACAAAGAACTTAAATTTGATCTCAAACACACCTAGATTATGGGGTAGGATAAAAAAAATTATACTTGTTTGATGATATACATACATTAAAAAATGACGTATATACTCAAATGAATTAAATGAATATATATATATATATATTTTCTAATTTAGTATACGCTAGTCTAACTTTTTATATATTTATTATATGGGGGTGTTAAATGAGATGTAAAATGAGTTGAGTGTACCATCGCTTTTTAATTCTACAGAATCTAACAACACATAGAGCAGGGGGCAGCATTATCTTCTCCAGCATCAAGATGGTCGATTTACCAAAATAGTCCTTTGAACTTTGAAAAAAAACACCCCCAGAGGTTAGTACTTGGCTATATTCATTCTTGTTGGAGATTTATTATTTTAGTTTGGTAAATATTAATTTGTAGAAGGGATTACCATAATATGTCAATAAAAAGTTCACATTCTGATAAAGACTTTCCAGTAAATTTAAACTAGTAAGAGCTAGTTTGATAATCATTCTCATTTTCTACGCCCTGGTAAATCAGTAAATGGTCCTTTAGTTCTGTTTTACCATTCCTGGATAGTCCAAGCAAAATAATCTTAATTTCTCTTCACACACTCCTAGAACTGGATTCTTATGAATTCTTTTTCTGCATCAAAATTAATTAAACTGTATAAGTTTTGGTTTGGGTCCAATGGTTTCACCCAGGGGGGCGATTTGTAAGAGCAGAGATGTATGCTGATGCAGATAGTGCACATGCACCATATGGAAAGCCATATTGAATATCATTCAATACCAAGAAATCTTAATCAAAGCATGTATTAAACAGACTGCATACAGGGTTTACTCATACACCCATGTCATAAAGTGTTTGTGCTTTTAAATTGCCATACTTTACAGGCTAGTTTGACAAGAGTTTAATGTTTTAATGATAAATTGTTCTAATTTTAGAGGATAAAAAATCCATCAATTTTGTTCATAGTTTTACATTTGTCAAAATTGAGATAAAATGGGATAAATGTTATCCCAATCTTTAGGTAGAACAAAATATTTCTATTTTTATTTTAAAATTGGGACAATTGTTCGCAGTTTATCCTAATTATTGGGCTAGTTTGGCAAGGGGACAAGTGGTGGGATAAGAGATAATTATGGGGATAAGTAATGGGAGGACAGTTTATCCCCGTTTGATATAAAAAATCATCGGTATAAACTGCAGACAGTTGTCTCAATTTTGAAATAAAAATGAGGGTATTTTGTTCTACCTAAAGGTTGGGATAACATTTATCCCCACTTTTTATCTCAATTTTGACAAAGGTAAATATGAACAAAATTGATGAATTTTTTATCATCTAAAATTAGGGTAATTTATTCTCAAAATTTTAACCCCTTGCTAAACTAGCCCTACTCACTTTAGAAGCGAAAAGGCGATATTATTTGTTACATTAGATAAAACATGTAATTTTTTTATTTTACATAAATAGATACATGTAACTCATTTGAGTAATATACTTTGTCTTTCATGAAATTACATGATTTGTTGTATAAAATATGCAAAACAAACAAAACTAAAGTAGGTAGGAAGTGCATGTTTATATGATGTTTTTAAATTCTCTCCGTTAATGCAATGACGCTTTTAAGAGTTCGATTTCAGCATCTGAAAAAAATAATAAAGAGAATACGACAACACAAGAGAGCACGCAAATTTAAGTGATCGATAAAATTTGTCTACAGTCATAAAGGAGAGCAGGTAACAATTTATTATTATCAAGTAATCGAATTATAAAATCTCTCAACCTCTTCTCATATTAAATAAATAATTTATAAACTAATGAATAAGATAAAAATTAAAAAATCGATTAAAATACCCTTTATAAAAATGAAAGATATTTCACAAAACACTCTTTATTGGGTGGACGTCCGAAGTACAACATTAATGTATCTCTGTCTATGCAGAGGCCTTTATAATGTGCAATAAAATGTCTCTGTGTCTGAGTGGACCTTCATGTACAAAACCATTCAAAGCTTGGCAAAAAATAGTAGAAACTGCTACTGATGAGTACAAGTGAACATGGGAAAAGATAATGAAAGCACAGCACAGCAGAGGTGGGTAAGAATCCTTATTACCTGTACAGCCCCAATTTAAAACCTCATTTGATTTCTATTGACTGACAGCTCACCCACCATCATAAGAATATTAAATGTTGCAGTAATTCAAAAACCATAACGCATCAGTGGCAAGATAACAATCTATGTAGAATAAATAAATTTTTATTCGATTGTTTTTTTAAGTTATTTTCATTGCTAAGTGATATTTTTGTAATTTGATTAACCTTCGATAAGAAGATAAGTGAATGCTAAAAGATGAACAAAAGTTTGTCTTTTTGGATATGCATAAATTGTTTGTGTTTAAAAATAAGTGTAAAAGACGTGTTTAGAATGTGTATAAAATTGTTTGGTGAGAATTTTTAAAATAATAGATAAAAATATTTTGATCTATTGACATAGATAAACTATTAAGTAGTATCAACAACCTGGGGGTACAAAAACAGAATACAAACCAGACCCTACAGTCCTATGGTAAATAAAAGTTTCTGCCAAAAATAACTATCACACCTGTGTATATAGGACACACCAGGTGCTTCCACTCCACACACACACAGAAGCAGAGATGGCCAATAAGTCACTTAAGTTGGTGTTGGTTCTTGCAATTGTAGCTGCTGCTACACTTGTTGGGCACATTGAGGGGAGGAACCTGAAGAGTGAGCCTGCTAAGGCTGCTGTTGGTGGTGGTTACCACCCCCAGACCATCGGCATCTTTGCCCCGCCCGGTTCGCCTTTCGGGTTCAGCCCACTCGGACCCGGGTTCAGCTTCGGCACGCCCGGGTTCGGGTCCTTCCCGGGTGTCGGGCGCGTGCCCGGTCCGGTCGTCGGTGGCGGCGGAGGACTACCTGGTGTTGGTGGTGGTCATCCATGACCATGTAATGCATGTTGGATTTGGTGGTGGTTTGGTTTGATTTTTAGCTTTGTTTGTTTGTTTTAGTGTGGTTTGTGTTTTATGTATGATATTACGTGCATGGGATGTGTGGGAAGGTGGTGTGAGTGATTTGGGAGGTTTTTTAAGTGAGTGGTTGTTTTGTGTATGGGGGGTTCAGTCTTTGTTGTTGTGTTTTGAATATCTACTAATGGAACTATGTTTTATGTTTTGTTTGAGTGGTTTTGAAGGGCATGGCTTGGGCTTCTCTGTTAGTAGTTGTTATTCAGTCAATATCAGAATTTTTTTATCTTCTTTTATTCAAATGAAAAAAAAATCATGGATGATCATCTTAAGTGATTCAAACATTGTTAAAGCACATGTGAACCTTGGTCATGAGAACATGTTTTGATGTTTTGTGAGGGTAAAAGAATAGTAGAAACGCAGTGAGTGTCTATACAAGGTGTTAATACATTCAACCATTACTGTCTTAGATCCTATAGTCAAGTATATAAAACGTCTATTAACTTCACTTTCATTTTATAAAAGTGCTAGCAGTAAGATCTATCGTTTTTCTAAAAAATAAAATAAAATGATCCTTGGTAAAATATATACTTTATTAGACGAGCTAATGCTATGTTAAGCAAGCAAAATGATGAAGAAGTACCCATTCTTTGGACAAATTTACATATGTTAAAAGGGGTTACAAGAATGACAGACTCTTTAACCTTTTCAATCTATATGACTATACATACGGGAAAGTTTGATCCACCTAATTAAGATTGTGTTTGGTTGCACGATTGCAAAATTGATTTTAAGAAAAGACTGGGTTTAAAATTAATTTTGTATGAAACTATCTCTCCACAACTTCTGAAAAACTCAAGTTTTATGCACGTTTTTTTTACAGAAATCTATCTACAACTTTTGGTATTAGTTTTTCCGTTTAAAAACGAGTTTAAGATGCTTACAAACCCAAAAATTGCCTCACCCAATTTCCAAACGGACCCTAAATACGAAATCACAGGCAATTCTGTAAAACCCACAAGCACAAAAAGGTGCATAAATCTAAATAGAATCCAAGCCACTTGATTCAATCTTCCCTTTGAAGATCCCAGCTAAACCAATATCCAAAATCTCTTCTTGGAGATGATAGTGCCAAAATATCAAATTGGTTCATCCACATTTCTTTATGTTAATAGTTACACACCTCTTGAATTTTCTATTTTGACCCTTTGTATCACTCAGATTAGCAGGATAGTGCTATCCATTCCTTAATTAGTCTTAACCAGCAAGGGGTATATCAATTTGATGAAACTTAATAGGGGTTATATCAATTTTGTAATCATGCAAAGAGTTATCATTATTTCAGCAAATGTACAAGGACAAATAGATCAAATTTTCCCTACAAATCCCTACAAACCTTTTGAAATTGTGATAATTACCTCAATAATTGAAGCCACTTTTATCTTCTACTTGTTTAATTGACTAAATTGAACTGTTTTTATTTTGTCAAAATACATGGAGATACATTTGATCAATGAACCCATTTCATATCATGAATTTTGAGCATTCTAATTGATCCAAACAAAACAACACAAAAAAAATCTTACAAGTAAGACTATTGTATGACATATAATACATTGCATAAAAAGGGATTTGAGATCAAAATATAATTACCATATAAAAATATGGGCCTCGCTGTCTTTCACAATGATATACAAAATAATATATAGTACCCCATTTTGAGAAATTTTACAAGATAGTCTGTGTCAGTTTTGTTTCTTGGTCACACTCACAACAAAGATCATGCATTGCCTTCTCCACTTCCAAGCTTTGATAAAACAAGAAATTTGGTTCAATAATGGGTGGGAGAAAGAGAACACAGAATTACAGAATCAATTGAATCAGGCACAATATGTTTTCAGTATAAGCGTTTACGACATCCAACCGCTCCACAGTGGCATTCCATCTTTTTAATCTGTCCATTTTCTCCCACCACGCTATCAAGTCGATACGCATAGTCATATGTAAGCTCCTACAAATTAGTTTTAGAAAAGAAAAACCACAATCAGAGATAAGAAGAAATTAATGCCTCTTGGATTTCCGTATGAAAAGTAATGGTATGATGACAAGGTAAGCATATCTTCAAATAAACCAATTCAATACAAACTAATATTGAGAAACAAAGAGAACTGTCATGCATAGAGTTTGTTTATTTGGATTCAAAATGAAAGCAAACATAACAGCAGAAAATAATCATGGCTTAAGCTTCTTGTCAGTGATTCACAGTGGAATCTTCAATTTTATGGAAGCTGTATTAAATTTCAGTAGCACACATCATGTGCACATACATTTGATGAGGATTCATCTCTTGGATTAAGAAACATTAATTGGAATTTGTTAAAAAGTTCTGAACATTTCTAATCATAAAACTGAACAGGCATCAATTGAAACAAATTAATATAGCCTTTATCGGGGCAGCCCACACCAGCCAAAAGACAAAAATAGATGAAATACAATCAACTTTTCCTGACACTCAAATTCTCAATGAAGATCATTGACTCAAATGTGAATGTGCTATTGTAACAAACTAGACATTAGCAAACAAGACAAACTAAAATATGTGAACCTCGTCACTTCAAATGCAAAAATAAAGAAACATAAACAAGCAAACAAAAATAAGTAGAACATTAGGAACTGAAAAAACAAATTACCCAATGCTAGAATAAGAGAAAGTAAGGAAAATGATGTCACCTGAAGAGCAGGAATGTTGTCCGAAGCAAAGAGAACTATTCTTGCAAATCTTGGATCACGATGCGAACTCAAAACACATTGCACAAAAAGGTTTGGTTCACAGCTGTGATTAATGAATCTAGCAACATTCCCCTCCAAACCAGCATCTATGCAAAACTCGGGTGAACAACTTTCTTCTTGTGTCTCAAGAGTCCCATGGATGTGGTTGAGCCCGTCTACAGGATCTCGACTCTATTAAGGCGCAACCAACAATTAGAAGCATTAGTTTTCATACTCCATCAATTTAAACAACAATAATATTATACACAAAAACTTAAGCAAAAAGATGATGTTAAAGGAGAAAAACATGGTGAATTGAAGTTTGCTATAAGATCTAGTCATACCTCTCTCCCTTCAAGACCTTTCATTGTCTGTATGCAATCAATATCAAAAATAAAATTGTTCTCCAACAAACTATTCACTTCTTCTGTTCTTTTAATAAGGCCAATGTATTCACATATAGGTGCACCAGATGGAATCGCATCCCAAGACCTAACAGCCCATCCCTTACTTTGGGTACGGAATACCTATGAAAATTACCAAAAGTATGCATATATAAAAATAATCTATTGGCAAACACATTTGAGACAAATTCAAGGAAACAGACAAAAAAGAGTCAACCTCAAGTCGGTATCGAATTCCATTTTGTGAAGTTCTATTCACACAAGTAGACTTGCAACCACAATTAGGGCCACACTCAAAAACAACAGCTTTGGCTTTCACCAATCTGAAAAGAGAGATTAATCTTCACTTCAGAAAACATACAAGTAATTAGGAGCATAGAATAACTTGGGGATAATCCAATTTAGACAATTTAGCAGACAAAATATCTCATGTATAATATAAAGATTTATTTTATCACGCAGTTAGAGATATTAACAACCATGAATGTTTTTTTTGGCTCACCTTCCACCATCTCTATGTACATAGGGAAAATCAAGACCATTAAGTCTAGCGCAAGCACATACTTTGGGATCGGTGCAGTCCCCTTTGCAATTACAACCTTGACAGTCTGCCGGGAATTGTATATTGCTTGCCAACTTTATTTTGTTGATGTATTTATAACCTGTACAACAAACATCAAAAGAATAGACTTATTTATATACTACAAGCACCATATACAACAAAATTCATGATACAAAAACTTGCCCCTGAGCTGCAACATAAATATAGGCAAAGAAAAAAGGCATGTCACTAACTAGAATTTTTTTTATAAAATCTAGTAATTAATACCCATATTTTCCATGTTTATTAATGTTACAGTATTATTATGAAAACCTTAGCTCACAGAAAAAAAGAAAGCTAAATGAAGTGAATATAAAAACCAGAAATATATACTAGTGTATAAAATTTGAAACAAAAAATTCATCTAAAAGCAATGAGTCTTTAAGTATTCGAACTTGCCCTCAGGTGGTGGAAAAGGTGTATCATCCACCACATTAGTAAGAGGTATACGGAAATTTTCCTTTCCTCCACTAATGTCCTCGATCTTCAACCTTTACAGATAGATAAGTTTGGTTACATAATGAAATGTAATGACTATCTAGTTATTAAAGAGTTAATAAAAGATTCATACCCACTCAATTCCGAGAAAATCTTGGGTCCATTGCCCCTAGTGAAAAAGACCTGTAGCAGAACATCCAATACTTAGGATGTTAAAATGAAGACCAGAACAAGCATTCCGTACATGATTAACCAACATAAGAAAACAGAAGTCTAAACAAACATGAAGGATAGGCTAAAGAATAAAAACATATAGACCAGCCAAGATTTCACATTGCATTGCAAAGACTCATAAGAATTGACAAACGAAAACCCTACTTGTAGATTACCACAGAATATGAGGAATCAACAACTACATAACCACTCAAATGATATGATCATCCGCATGAGAGAAATACTTGTATGCTTCACAAGGAAACTGTCTTCAGATATTGTGATGTCAAACATCTTTATGGATAGGAGTAACTTCATACCAACTGCTACTAAGCAGCATCTATCTCACAATGCAAAGAACTTCTCAAATAGATTAGTGGATGACATCTAAATGGTCTAAGAGCCATGAAGAAAAGAAGATTTAAATATTTGCTGGATTGAATTTATATGTATGTTCAGAAATATGATAAAACTCATCATTTCTTGTGCACTAAACACCAGCAGATTTATGCAGAATTCCTGGACAGGATTCCGAATGAGATACCTGGTTGCTGGTCAAAGGGGGCTGCCCTTCAAGCCGCTTAAGGCGATATTTATAAACCGTGAATCCTTGCTCACCTTTCTCTGCCCAATACTTGACTACCTACATTATCAAATGGTCGTGGATGGCTTAAATCAGAATTCAGAACATGTTATTAGCCAGACCTAAATGTCAAATGAAAAATCCAAAAGAATTATTACAGCAAAAACAACCATTAACCAGATAGCAATGAATATATATTTTGTTCACCATAAAAAAAAACCAACTAATCATTCAGTGACATGGCAAAAAAATCAATAATCATAAACATAGAACACCAAGCACCAGAATGTTAAACTGTATCAAGCAGATATGGTTTTTTTTTTTGTTAAAAAATGCCTAAAACTTCAGTAATGTAATGAGTCGTAAGAAACCAGTAGACTTGGTAACCATAGCTCAAATTATCCACTTTGCATTGTTGAACAATGTAGCTATTTTTTATTTAAAAAACTCATTGCTAGAAGCATGTATGAAATATAACAACTAAATGATGATGTGCTTAGATACTTACTTTGTATAGTCCATCATATGTGTAAACTTTCCCGCAGTAGCTGTTGTCAGATTTGTGACCACGGATCACTCTTACAGGGGTTCCATGCACCATGCTATTCTGCAAGCAGAAATTATATATATATAAATTGGTATGGAGCAGAAATGATAATTGAGAAATAACTTACAAGTCCCAAAATTTCTTATGAAGTTAATTTTCAATTTAATCATTAATAAATACATAAAAAAGGAATCAATCATTTTGAACAGAAATTGAAATGCATTATATGCATTAAAATAAAAGATGAGACCAGCCCTTAAGTGAAGAATACACGTGAACATTAAATTATTTTCATCAAGTTCATTTTATAACATACAAACAGTGCCTTTTACGCAATTGTCTATGTGACGGCTGTCTGTGAAGCCCCAAGACTCGCACAGGTCAGTTTGCTTCCAGACTGGAAGAGAGTATAAGTCTAGGTAAGACCAAGTAAAATTGTGGGAAATGGGTGTTGGAAAGTTGATACAGACTTCTGTTGAACACTTCGAGTCGCGTTACGATGTCGCTCTCCTTAAAACAGTATTTGCCCCTTATACAGTGTGCACAGGGTACTGCAAATCTGTCTGTAGGATAACTCGAAGAAATTTTCACCAGCGTTTGCACGGACGATGATGAACAGAATTACTGATGAAACCCAAATGAACCAAGACCCTTGTATTAGACTCTGCAGAAACCCAATACAAGAACACACTTAAGAAAAAGAGAATGTTTTTTATTGATAATTTGAATGGTAGGAAATCATGTCTATTTATAGACATAGGAGCACCTTTTCAATGCATCTCTTGAGGTTTAACCACCTCCAATCTGGACCGTTGGATCTTCAGTTACAAGATCGACGGTCCAGATCGACCACCATCCGATCTTGACCGTTGGATCTTCAGTTACAAGATCGACGGTCCAGATCGATCACCATCCGATGCACCATTTTCGATGGCACCCCTTCGATCAGTGTAACCGTTTCTTGATCGATCCAATGGTGCACGTTGCATCAGGCGGGTCCACCATCTGGACGGTCCAAATCGCATCTGATGGAACGATCTCCACCGTCTGATTAGCCAAAAAGAAAAGGCTCCAGCTCCTAGTGAAAGTGCCAAGTGCGCCATCAAAGCGCCACATTGCACCCATCGCACACGCGTGCGCGTGTGCGGACGGTGCTAAAGCACCGTGTGCATAACACCTTACCATTCCTAAAGTAAACATTACTTTATACACACCTCACTTTATATAGTGAGAAACGTTTTCCTCTTTAACCGATGTGGGACTAAAACCCAACTCAAAGTTACAAACAAAACCCAACTTACAAGACACATGAAAATACATTTTGAAAAACCTCTAACAATGGGGAGAAGGTAATAATGTAAACTGTGAAAATAAAAATGAGTGAGTGCTAGTGGCTTACATAACCCACATCCTAAGACAAATCAAACTTTTTAAGAGCAATCCATTGCATGAACAAACCCAAACCTCAATATCTGATGCATGAAATCCATTTCACACATCATACTTTGTAAAGCTTGCATATAACAAGATTATACAAGCACATTTGCTAGGATTTAGATCACAAAGGCTAAGCCAAACACAACTTGATTAAAGCATTATCCGAAACATTTCTAGTTGCATGCAACAATGTAATCTAACAATCAGGATTATATATATCCAAAAACTGAGATCAATGAAAGAGCAAATGAAATTTACATGCACGCCAAATAAAATCAGGAAGAAAATATATCAAGAAAGTAGCACCACAGTTTTTTTAAAATAATAGGACAAGTTGGACAATTGATGGATCATGCCAAAGAGATGTTGTCCAAAATATGATGTCAAGAATGTGTATTACATTTCAATGCACAAATACAAGAAAATACCTTCAGCCCCAAGTTACCACGCAACAATGCCTGGTCTTTGAATTGCTTTTTATCACCGAGCAAATTGTTGCCTCCTTGACCAGTGTATATAACATCATCCATGTTATCCATGTCATCTTCATATTGTCCCGATAAAACAATGCTCGTTGCGATAGGAAAAGAAAAACACTTATATTCCTCCTAAAACAGCCAGAAGCAATAGTGAGACATACTCATTACATATGTCAAGCTTCTTTTTCAGGAATACAATAACATAATCATTATACGAATACATATGGAAAATAGAATACATATCAGATTATCAACTCAAAGTAACATAGTTGCACAACAAGTAACTGTAACAATATTGGACAAGATCAGATGCCATACAAATTAAAATTAGTTTTGGTTCTCATACAATGCATGTTGAAAAGATGGACTACCAAGCCACTGAGGAGGAGCCCAAGAATAAATCCATTCTCCATCTCTTGTATGCTTCCTCTGAACATTACTCTTGCTTTGGAATTGGTAACCATGTCTTTACTGCATCTTTCCATGGGAGCAATGTCCTTTCTGCTTTGCTCTTGAAAACCCAAAGAAAATTAGAGGTACTTTTCATAAAGCCATGAACTATAATGGCTCTACATATTGGGACATGGTATCATTGTTTTCTTTTTTTCTTTTCTTTTTTTACTAATAGCCTATTTACTGTGATTCACTAGCAGTCTTGAGATCTACAACCAAAATCAGTTGTTTCTCACTTTCTTGAATCAATGGCGAAGATCACTTTATTGGAGTCCTACATAAACAAGGTTGGTGAACTTTGTATGAGATGTTTTGGACCGCATTATCATTCTAACATGGTGAGAGCAGCTTGAAGCTCTTGCACTGTCCTTCTATTTCATTTGGTTCGCATGTTAATAACCAGATTATTACATCAAACCTCCCATTTGCATGTCAAGCTTGCATCACATTCAATGATATTTTGGCATTAAATTCAGTGGTTTCAAAAAACATGTCATGGCTCATCTATGAATAACTTCCTAGAGAAGAACCATAAGATGTAGTAGGATTACTACAAAAAAATAAAAATCCACATAATCATACATAAATGTGTATAATGAACAGATAGGGAGAGAAGAGAAATGAATAAATTTTTTTAAAGAATATAATTTCCATCAAAATTCCTATGATTTCTGAAATTAGAAAGGATTTGTCAACAGGAAGCCATGCAATGGTAAGCATTATGTCCTATGCTATTAGCACCATGCTTGAATTACACTCTGCTATTTACATATCTAAGTCATGAACAGTTGGTGCATCATATGCAACACATTCCTCGTGTTATATTAGAAAGACTTAAAAATCCAAGTGATTAAAAAACAAAAAAATTCTGTTAGTTTCTATAAATACACACGTACAAATACAAGGTCTATAATGAAGAAAAAAGAAACCAATGATGCCAAAAAGAAAATAGATTAAGCGCTATAAAATAAGCATATTCCAAAGCAATCACTTCATTAAAGGTATCCAGGCACTAACAGATTCAAAAGTCAACATGGAGTTGTATTACAAGGCCAACCACAGATAATTACAATAGCAAAAGGTTACCATTTTCATGTACTCAGCTCCCATGAAATCAATTCCATTCAGCCAGTGGGAATGGAATCCTAACACAACCATCTCGGCCCGTGAAAAAAATTGTCGGCCAACATCAATTCCTAACAAGATCAAAACAGATACTCAGTAAACTTCATTTTTATAATATTAGAAAACCCCAGATGATAAATAATACACTAGCAAATCACAAATATAACCAAATAACAAAATTAGCCTAACTTTCAAGAAAAGAAAAAAAGGACAACAACCGGCAATGTTTCCAAATTGCTTTTTGGAATGGAGGACAGTTCCATCTGTGTTCATCTGCCAGACAATATCAGAAGGGAGTAAAATCAAACAGCCATCAGCAGAATAAATCCATGATATGCTGCATCTAAAATAGAAAACATGAACACAAACCCTATGAATTGCCAGACAACACAACCAAGATGCTCAATGAGCAAGTACATGCCTGTGTGATTGCCTTCAAATCAGGTCTCCTAGATGCCCTCTTGATTTCAGTTGTAGAATGATTCCCATTCTGCGCATTTTCATTCTGCAAATGTAAGTAAAACTGTCAAGAATAAAGAAACTGGAAATTTTAAACTAGATCATTCACAACCACATACAAAGATAAACATGTAGCAATAGATAAGTACCAAGGCACACTGAAATACACATATCATTACAATGGTGAAGGCACTAACCCTTCGAGCTTTGGATTTCTTCAATTTATCTTCAACTTCTTTTCTTCTCTTTTCTTCCTCCTGTGTAAGACATTAAGTAAACATTTGCAGAGTGTTTTTTTTTCCGATTATTATTTTAGATATCAAGTTTGAACTTTGAAGAGACTTGAAATCAAGTAAACAAATCAGAACTAGCGAAATAAACAAAAACAATACAATACCTGAACGAAAGAGAGGTAGTGCGTGTTGAATTTTCTCAGCGTCTCGATCACCCTCTTACGGGCGATAAGCTCTCCCTCGGCAGCCGTGTCGGCGTCCACTTCATTGCACACGATGGGAGCGACGGACGGCTCGGCGGACTCCGCCGGAGGTCCGCGTTTTCTCTTCTGCGCCGGCCGAGCATCCGCCGGGGCTTTCTTCGCGGCGGCGGTTGACGTCAGCTCGGTCGGCTGCGGCAGTGGACTGAGCGAAGCGATCCTCGACGATCGGCGAATGGACGTCTGAGAAGCCATGAAAAGAGAGAGAGAGAGAGAGAGAGAGACGAAAATGGGAGGGGTTTAAGAGAGGGAGATAGAGCATAAAAATACAAATAGTTTGGGTGTTTATTTACGGAAATGCCTGAGACGAACGAGTTTGAGTTGTCCGAGGCGTTTCGAATTTTGAAAACGAAAATTTTGGGCGGGAACTCATGCCGTCACTTTTTTATTTGTTTCTTTTTGTCATTCGAACAGTCATTTGTGGTGGAAATATTATTTCATTCCAACGGTCAAAAACTCTATTTTAACCGCTTTAGATTTTAAAATGTCTGTTTTTAGTCTGTTTTTAAACATTAAAATACATTGTTACATAATTAAAAGCTGCATACATATTTTTATAACAAAAATTTTAAAAGTAGTTTTTTCATACGTGAAGAGACAATTTTTTGTAAACTCAGTTCTGAAAACTAACTCTTAAACGTGTTTTTAAATGGAGTTTTAAAAGTACGAGATTTTAACGTATGACACACACGTATATATATGATAAATTTGAATCAACTTTTTTTTTAAAAGATGATCTCTGACTTCAGTCAAAGACAATTAATACATTGATATGATTAAAAAATAAATTAATGTTAAAAAAATCAGGAATTTGAAAAAAATGATGTCATGATGCTCTCTTGGCCTTATTAGGCACATATATATGAGAGAATTTTTGAAAAAAATTGCAAGGTGCCCATTGAGGAAGAAAAGTTACTCCCCCTTCATTGAGGGGTTTTAGGTTCGAGTCTTGTCCCTACTAAGAGTTTCTTCAACCAATCTTCATTTTAAAATTTTGAAGACCGATTGAAATGCGTTTGGTTGCACGATTGCAAAACTGATTCTGTAGGAATCTGCTATTACAAAACTGATTCTGCAGGAAGCTCACTTTCTCAGCTTTTAGAATTCGCAGCTTTTGGGCACTATTTACCTACAATTGCTGGGTTTAAAATTGCGATTACAAAACTATTTGGTTGCACGATTGCAAACGCAACTTCTTGCAATCGTAAACGCTGCGCAATCGCGCAACCAAACGTAACTCTAATGAAGTTTCAAAATGAAAATAGCCTCTATACTTGGAGACATAATTTTGAATGTTCAAATGTCAAATCAGATATTTTTAATCCTACAAATATCTTTATTAGCTGGGAATAACTTTTGATAAATAATTTTTAACTACTACTTTATTATATGGAGTTTGTGATCCAAATGTAGCTTTAGTTTTGGGGTGCAGCTTGATAGCATTCTCCGTAGGGTTCTCTTCTATGCTGAATGAGTTGAGTTGGATTTTGTTTACTAATTATTTCTTATATTTCCCTTTTAAACATTCTCTTCGATTTCTGTAGTTTTGAGGGCAATTGCTTACCATTAAACTTCAAAAAAGCAAACTTATCCTCTCTTTTATTACTACCCATTACATGGTCCTGAGAAACCTCAAGCTATGTGTTGCATAAAACTCAATCTTTCTTCCATTATGAATGTTTTTCCAAGAATAGGCAATCTAGTATTGATGTTCATGTTTAAAGACATTTTTACGGGAAGAATAAATGTTGGAGCCTTGGCGGTTGAAACTATGTGCGGAGTAGTGATTTTGATAGAGTGATTTATTTATAACCTATAAAATTGGGTTGTATTGTCTATATGTAGAGATAAAAATCTAATGTTATTTGATATGACTTGATAGACATATTGTTCCATCAACATTGAATTCTTTTACATAAATGAATGATAAAAGCATTTAATGCTTTAGGACATGACTGAATAGAGATGTTTAATTCTTTATACAAATGAATGATAAACATTCAATGCTATGAGACATGACTGGACAGAGATGTCTTATCCCACCAGGTTATACATCTCGATGAGATACAAGTCCACTTATAACTTTGCATACATATATACATTAATTTTTTTTATATGTGAATATAGAATTGATGCAATGAGTATTTGCATTAAAATTCATACATAAATGTCAATAAACAATAAAAATGAAAAAATCAAATGGTAGAATGAGAATTTTAAAAATAAAATAGTGATTCGTCAGTTGCCACACCAAAAAATTTAAAGTTCCACCATTAGATCTAAAGAATCTTTAAAACCTTAAAACCTTCAAAATGAAGATTCAAATTGAAGTTGATTGATATTCATTTGTTGAAAACCTTCAAATGAGTCTTTAAAATGAACACTCTCAGTGTAGTTGCTCTAAGTGAAGGTTTGACGAGGAAATAAAAAGAAAAAAAGTTTATCACGTCAAAAAATAAAATGTAGCATGACGTTATCATGCAATAAATGGTTAAACTTGTTTCAAAGATGTATTACCATGATATATAAAGAAGAGCATCATTTTATGATACTATCTATAAGGTCAAAATTTAATTTTTTTTCTCACCTCAAAAAATATTTAATGCAACTTACAACGAACTAATGTTTGTGATAAAAAAAAAAAAATCAACAAATCAATTCATGTGCATTGCACGTGTATATTAGTATATAAAAAGAAGAAAGTAAAAAACACCCTCTAAAAATCTTAATTTTCAATCCCCACCAATTGGTGATAAACATCAATATTTTCAAGAGAGCAAACTCAATAATTCTAAATGAAACATAAGATTAACTCAATTTGTATATAAAAAAACCAATAAGTTTTCACAAAGCTGTCCATCAACATCTTCAAAAGCAAGGTCTTGGTCACCTGACAAAAAAAAAAAAAAACTCTCCAAAAGCAGCTTCAACACCTTTCTTATCTCAATCCACACTTTGCAACTGCCAAAAACGAACCAAAATGATGGAATGGACTCGCCGTTTACAAATATAAATATACTATCACCTCCCCAAGTTCAACCAAAAACTCATCTAAAAAGAGAGCTTCCCATCAATAATATACACGCACGTACCTGATGCAATCGTCCAAAATGCCCTCTTCAAGACTTCATTGAAAAAAGCAAATATCTTACCGCCCGGCCAAACCAAGCTTCGAGGCTTTGGTGAGAACAAAAAATTAAATCCATCTTCCACCATCACGATGAAATTCACTTCGTAAATAGCTTCTGCGCCGCTCCACTTCGCCAGACACCACGAACTGGAACACCTCCGGGAGCATTACTGCTGTTATCTGGTTCATCTTCCTGGCTGACATTGAAACGGTCATGATCAAAGAGCGCCGCCACTGAACCATCTCCTAGGCGAACCCTGTTAAACTTCGAGGTCTTCCGCTTTTGTTGCTTATTCTGACGATCACTGATTGTCGTTGAAACAGATCCGTTCTGGCTACTTGGATTTGTCAATTGGTTGTTTGAGGATCTTGAATCAACTCCCTTTTCCTCAACTAGTAAGGACTTATCTTTATCCTTAGCAGGACGGTACCCATCTTTGGATAATACTTCCACCTCCTCTCCTTCTTGTGGCTTCATATTCAATGCTTGGAGTTTCCTGACAGTGTTTATAACATTATCTGCCAGCGTCTCTTTCACACTGCTCTCTCCACGACCTGTGGCTTTGCCCTTTCCTTTCAATGAATTGTTGTTCGATCTCGAGTTTGTCGTTTTGCCTATGCCACTTTCGAGCAGGTTGTTTCTCTGCATGTTGGTTTGATAAGCTTGGATAAGCTCCTCCTGTTTTTGAGTATCAGGACAGAGCCGTGCAAGCTCAATAGTGAGATGAGACAGGCCAAATTGTTCAACATAGGCCAAATATTCCAGTGTGTTGATCTCACCACGACGATACTCTCCTGAAATATCTTTAAAAGCGGAGAATTTATCCTCGTCCATTCCCAATGCCTGGCGCATCCTTTCAACCAAAGTTTTATTTGCAGTTTGGACATCTTCATATCTCAGCAAAGACTGGCCATTACTGCCAGGTAGCATTTGCATATCTGTTCTCAAAGCAGGAAACACCAAATTAGACATGGAAGAACTTGAGGATCCTCCTCCATCAGAAAGATTCGGCGCTGATTTAGAATGGTTAAGTTTTCCCTTAGCAACCAAGTTCCATGAGGGACTGGCCGAACTCAATGAAGTGGGGCCATTTTCTCGAGCCATTTTTCCCTTAGCAACCAAGTTCCATGAGGGACTGGCCGAACTCGATGAAGTGGGGCCATTTTCTCGAGCCATCCCAGTATGGGAAGAAAAACCAGCAGAACTAGAGACAGCAACATCTTGGGTAGTCATGAGCTTGTGTTGAGAAGAACTGGGAGAACTAGATGATATAACAGGGTTCTGATGAGTTCCCTGTCTCCTATGAGAGGCACTTGCAGAACCAGACAAAGCAGCCCCGGACCAAGGTTGAATATAGCTTGCAGATGCGGGAGGTGCTTGCTCTAGACTGGACCGGGAAGAACCCGAAACCTTTTTTGCAGTCCCCTTTTTGTTGTGCCAAACGACACTTGGAGTACTCCTTCCTGAACTTGTGACGGGCCCTTGACTACTGGCTTTTGATGCTCCTGGGAGGGGAGGGAAATATTCTTGTTTCAGATTAGCAGCACCATGTGGGCCTTGGTTTAGTGCTTGAGCATATCTTGAAGATGTCTCAGTAGGCTCCCAATCACTGAGAGGAGGGAAGGCGGATTCATGTAAAGCACCGACTCTAGAGCTCTGGTCAGGCTCATGGACAGATATTTGAGCTTCTGCATTGACAGTCGAGAACTCAGCCGATATTGTAACTGCGTCAGCACGACCTGCCTCCCCTGAATCAGTACCTCTCTGAGTGCTGGATGAAGCATCTTGACTTGTGCCACTTGCATTTCTAGATGATTCTAGACGAAATCGTCTTCTCCCTTGACGTTCTTGTTCGTTACTCCTACGGTATGTGAAGCTCGTGGGAAGCTGTGGATATAGCATGAGATCAATACAAACAGAACAATGTAGAAATCATAATCATACATCAATTTCTTGTCCATCTATACACCTTCTTCTATTAAATGATAAGTGTGAATTTAGTATGTTATAAGAAAAATATATTTTAAGAAAATGCAAGCAACAACAAAACTGAAAGAATCACAGAAACGCTCTTGCTACCGTAAGTGCAGCATTGCGCTGAGAACGAGACATGCGCCCTCCGTGCTCAACTGCATTATGCCTCTGCAAACATGAATAAAAATAAATCACTACAGCTCGTAGATGTTCTAAATAATATTGTGTTGGTTAAAGAGAATCTTCTAGTAGCTGTATGGGGACAAATTTTAGATGGAAACAAGAGACAGATGGAATTGTTGCTTTTGTTTGTTTAGTGTTGTTGCCTTATCCTCTCTGTGAAAGGAAGGGTTGCAGGCGTACTAAAAAAGGGAGCCCGAAACCCGAATCCAAACAGAGAGAAAAAAATTCACCTTCATTTCAGCCTCAGAATGGAAAACGATGAACTTCTTTGCAAGGCATGCCTCGTCCTCACATAAAAAATGCTCTTGACGAAAGTGAATCTACAAGAAACACAAACCATGTTCAACATGACCTATGTCAAGACGGAACATTCACAAAGAACACAAAGAACGTCAGGTAGAATTACTGAAAGTAACTTGCCTCCAAGTCATCATAATTTTTGTAATAATCATACTGCCCAGGATGCTGCCTGCACTGACACAATAACAAAAAACAAAAGAAGATTTCATATGTTGATCTTGATTATATTTTTTCATCTTATAAGTGTTCTTCTATGTAAAAAGTAAATTGTATAATGATATTAAGAAGCAAAGCGACCTTTGGCATATGTGACATGTATAATGATCCGTGGACATATGCATGTAAAGTTCATTATCTCCATAGTATGGAATTTTTGCAGAACTCGCACATAGGATGGCCAGAGAAGCCGCCACGTTCGCTTTCACTTCCATCAATCTCTGAATCGCCTGTGTTTATGTGCTGTCTCAACTGTAATTTCGTGTAAAGCTTTTGCTCGCAAATAAATATCTGTTTCATAATCCGGATCAGTGTCAGTAACATTCTACTGTAACATTTGGAAAAAGTACACATCCAAAATGAACACATAATAAAAGCCATAGGTTCATATACATGATTGCATGAGAATCAATCCATCTGTAAAAAAATCCGCTAGCACATCCGTAAATAATGAGCAGCCCCTGTCCTACTATGGCCGCCCCATCCCGTTCATTTAAAGATTTTTTCTTCTATTTAACCTATTTAAGTCACCCACTCCCCAAAACAACCCGCAAAAATGTTTTAAGCTGTAAAATCATAAAAGGAGAAAGAAGAAACTATATCATAAAATATGCATTAAATACCACAAGTGAACATTGGGGAACCGAGAAGTATGAGAAAGTGACTTATCAAAAATGGATGGTAGAGTATATCATATACCAATTCTTTGCAACTAGTAAATGTTCTTATCGAAGGAAATAGAATGAATGAAAAAGTACATATTGAATTCCAGTGATAAAAGGTGTGCATGTTCAATTCTTCAAAAAGTATACAACAATACACTCCAACAGGCTTTTCGTTTTTTTATTCTGTAACAGAAGAATGCATATATCCTTAGACCTGACAGGCTAAGCATAAATAAAGAGGGACTTTTCATTGTTGAGTGAGGACTTTGTTGTGAGAGTGGGCCTTTTTTGGGTGGGGATACTCTGTATCCCATCCTCAAATTTTTTTTTCTCCTTGCTTGTCCTGTTTACCGGTTAATGTAAATTGATGACGCCATCATTTCTCATAAAAACATGAAAAAATGTCAAAGCATGAAAACAATTGGATGTGCGTACTTCGGAGTTTGGACATCCAAAAGTTTTGTATGCAAGCTTTGAAGTTCATGACCAATGCACGGGGTAAAACATACTAAGCCAACCCACAGAAGGTCAAATGTATCTGTCGATCCAAGTCATCAGAATAGCGTCCATTGAAATGCAATTTCACCTTTTCACTGATTCTACCATCACTTCAATACCTGGATGATTTAATTCTACTTCCAACTATTGATCATGCTAAATAGTTAAAAAAGTATAGTTTGTTCTTTTAAGTACTATCATCGTGCAATTACTATCAGCAGTAAATAAATAGTAGGTCTTTCAATATTTCCAAGCATGTAAAGGCACATAATTCCCAACAGTTTTTCCACCATCAATTTTTTTTAAAAATGATATCCTGAAAAGTTTGAATTGTACATATAAATAATTTGTACATAAACCCACATTTAGCAACAATATGAAGTCATGAGTTAGTGATGAATGACCCATCAGAACCATAAGCAATTATGCATTAGTATTTTAGGGCCCGTATGGGGTGTGACATAGGCTTATTCGTTGCTGATAGCGATATCGGAATTAAAAACAATTTTTAATAAACAATTTTTTATTTAGTTGCCTTTTCTGTTATTCTAGTGGGAAACATAAAAGTAAGATTTTTGTTGTTTGATTCACCTTGGATAAAATGATGATAAGTGGTGGATAAGGGATGAATAAGATTTTATGGCTTTTTAAATGACAACTATATAATTGAATAAGTGTGAGAAATGTGTGATTGATTTGATAGATGTAACAATTTTTTAAAATGTGTGTATGAGATTGTTCGGTGAGATAATTTTTTAAAAATACAGAAAATGATATTTATTCATTGGCATAGATAAATCCTGATAAGCAATTCCAGTATTTCCTTAGAATAATTATCAAATATTATCCGAACTTATCCAGACATAGCTATTATAGTTTTATTTGATGAAAACAAACAGCGAATATAGGCTATTCTCCAGTATTCGCCCATATTCTCTGTTAATTCTCCACCACAAGCAGGGGGTTACATAATAGAAATACCAATGCTAAAGTTCAACCACTCATAAAGCAATTAACAGAGTTGAACATGTGTGTCTGTAACAATGGAAAATCTCACCTTCCTCCCTTCCAAGCAGAGGCTGCACATGAACAACTTATGCCGATGGTATAGATGGCCCTTCAACTGCTCGATACTATGGAACTTCTGCCGCTTCCTAACACCACTACCACCATCACGCCCCTGTTGTTGCTGCGGCTCCTCCTCCTCCGTTCTATCACAGACACTGCACGAGAGCCTGCACATCGCCTTGATCATCTTGAAATGATCAACATCATCGAAAAATGCCTGTGTATCATCATGATACCAATACCCATCCACCCGCTCCCCTCTCGGATTAGACGGAAACACTGAGAAGTCATTTATTGTCCTCGTATAGTCTCCCAAAGCCTGAAAAAACCAAAATAATTCATAAAAAAAAATCCAAAGACCACCAACAATAACTCAATTTCTTATATGTCAATTATTTCAGTCAAAATTCAAGTCTTTTCGGGAGATCAACAAACACAAACAAAAAAAGGCATCCATGAATCGATAAATCATGAGGAAAAAAATGGCTCAAATAGCTCAGCTTCATTGCTTCTCTGTGTCCCGTAATCCATAAAAGTCGCTCAAATCGCAAAATTGACATGTTTTCACAACGAAAACACGATCCACGACAACAAAACATGATCCGATCGATGTTTCAAATGATCAAGAAACCAAATCAACGAAATATCGAGTGGGAGAGGGGGGGGGGGGACCTTGGTGACGAAGACGACGGGAGACTCGGTCTTGCAGATGCAGCAACGGCGGTCTTCGAGGACGAAGCGGAGGCGGACGACGCAGGTCGAGCAGACCTCGCGGTGGCCGCAGGCGCCGTAGGCGACCCACTCGAGCGTCTCAGCGCAGACGGCGCAGGTGTCATCCATCGCAATCGCTCTTTTGGGGGGGGGGGGTTCTCGGTCGGAGGAGGAGAGAAGGAGAGCGAATTAGGGTTTACTCGGAGAGGATTCGGTGCCGATCGCCGCAGAGAGAGAGAATTCGACTTCGCTTTGGGCGATTTGGGGATGTGGTCAATAAATATACGCGGAAAGTGAAGCTAAACGTCGGATACGGATATGATACGTTAATATGCGTATCCTATTCTAATCATTCGTATAAATTTTTGGATTCATGAAAATTTTAAAATATCATACGTGTGACGTTGTCAGTTTTACCTAGGCCAATCGGATCGGATATGCTTATATCATCCGAATTGAATATCCAAAAAAATATATGTTTCTAATATCCAACGGATATTTCAAAATACATATTCGTATCCGATTCAAAAATCCGGATATGGATATGGGTATCCGAAAATTTTCAGATACGGATATAGGTATCAGATATTTTCTGTATTTTCAGATACGAATTCAGATCGGATACAATTTTTTTTTCGAATAATTGATGGGCTTAATTTTACCTACTGATTTAAAGTGCATCACTTGTGTAAAATGTGTGTTCATATGTAAGCACTGGACATCCGTAATAGATGTGGGACTAAACCATCAATCTGGTCTCTCCTCTCATTGTACCTATTGAGTTCTTGACCTCTTGGTCCAACCATATAAAACAAAACAGAAAATATGGCATGTGTAAATCTGGATGTCATGTAATCACATTTACATAATGTCTCTCAACGCATCTAAATTGAATCCAAATACATTTTCGTAGGGTTGCGATGCATTTGTGCTCCTCGATCAAGGGCGGCGTGACGATTTGGTTGGGGGTCAATTGACCCATCTAATTTAATAAAAAATAAATATTACCCCACATTAACCCAAAATCTCTTCTTTTTTTTTTAAAAAAAAAGGGGATTGGTCCAAATAAATTTTTGTGGGGCGACACATATGCTGCAGTAAGATCTATCAATTTTTTTGAAACAATCAATCTTTACTCCCACATTGACTCAAAATCCTACCCCACTTTATAAAAAAAATTCTTGGGGGATCCTTGTCTTCCATCAGTCGGTACCAATCATCGACATCGCCGATCACCTCTTCATACTCTATTTCAGGTATAATAATGGATTTGAGTTTGATTTATTTTTCCTTTTTTATTTTTTTTCTTTTACTATTTTTGTATGTTAAAACCCCTCAACATTACACTCTTCCTTTCTTCCTTCACCTGTCGACTTCACCTATCTATTTGGATAATCATGTATCTGATTTGAATAGTCAGTTGATTAGTTGTTTAGTTTTTTATATATTTATTCTTATAAAAAATTTATTTTAAACTTTCTATTCACTCGTGGGATCGGGCAGGGTTTAACATTTGTTCAATGACTTTATAATAAGTATAGATTTTTTAAAAAATTATCAAATTTATTTTTCTAAATAACCTCATCTATAAAAATTACTATAATAGCATTTGGTCTACCATACTACTCACGAACGAAGGTGAGGACCGAATTCGCTTGACTGAACAGGGTCTCATGAACGGTCTTCAAATATTCTTCTCTTTGTTATGAATATAGTGGATACCCACCACTCCTCCTTGCCATAACCTCCCCCACTCTTCAACTCCATAACCCACACTATTAATCACCCATTATCTACCCCCCACCTCTTTGAACTTGTAACTCCTCACCTTTGCAAAACATTCATGCACCCTATAAATAGAGGGGTCTCTCATGTATTCCACAACCAACATTTGAAGAATAAATCCTCTCTCTATTTCTCTATTTTGCTTGTGTATTTTGTTTATGTGTTTATATTCTACTTAGTTTACAACACGTTATCAGCACGAATAAACTCTTATTCGATTCAAGCACTCAAAGGTTAAAGAGATCTCCAAAGTTTGTAATTTGGTGAGTTCATTGGATTCCAAAGGTTTGTATTTGTGGGTTCATAAAATTATATTTTTTCTTTTAAATAAAAAATCCCAAATATTTATATTTTTGGTGAGTTTATGATGTTCAAATCATCATGATTTATCTTATCTTATATTTTGCATACAACATGGTAGACAATTTTGTGGTTTCTTTTTTATAAAGAAAAACGGGTTTTCTTACTCTCTATTAAAGAAAAAGGTTTGTATCAGTGGGTTCTTAATGATCTATACTCTCTCACACCTTGTATCGGTGTTGAATTTACTATAGTTACATGCATGGCATGTTATACTATATATCATTGCTTGGTTTATTATATTCATGAATGATACCATAATTATTCATCAAATATTCATCATGTTATAGTTATATGCTTGGCATGAGAAGAACTCATAATTTATCATATCACCATCATGCCTTATTTGAAAATACTCATACTATTTTGGCAAGCACCATGATTTCTTTTTGTATTTTGAAAGAATGAAAATTGAAAGGTTTCCCTAAAATTTAACATGGATTTCATTCTTGTATTTGGCATATATGTTTTCTTAATTATGTTTTCTTAATTAGTTTACTTGTTCAACATACACTAGTATACTGTGAAAAAAAAGGAGATATATGTTGTTAATTTTGTCACCAGAAGGCTTGACTAGAAGTCTAACATGGTTTAATTTGAAGTTATATATGTAATTTAATCATTATTTTCCAAAAGGGCTTGACAAAAAGTCTACAGTATTGTGATATGAATTCATGAAAGATTTAATATGAATGGCTTGACCTGAAACCATGAAAAAACTTTTGTTTATTTCCATCAAAGAGATTTCTTTAGGTTTTTACTTTGGTGGGTTCACATATATATTAACACCCCGTATGGAATTTCTACACCACTGTCTTATCCATTTTTTCATCTCTGTGAAGTTTGGTCGAAGTAAATCTCTTCTACAAGCTTATATATTATGTCCATCATTTATAGTGGATCATGGATGCCTTTGTGTATTTATTTTGCTCTTATCAATTCATCATGTTTTGGCTAGTATTATTAATCCGGGCATGATGCATATAATTGTTAATCTTTCATTTATATTTGCATCCAGATAGTTTTGTGAATAACAATCCTAATATTTTTGTTTAATTTAGATTCATGCGGTTTGTTCAACAAGTTAATTATATGATACACAATATACTTTTTATTAGAGCATGATTTAGAGTGCTCTGGAGGTCGTGTTTGTTGGTACATAATAGATGTAATTAAAAATTCACATCTTTTTATGGTATATATTACATATTCCTGAAGGATTACAAAAATTATTACATGGATCTTAAAGGATCATGTGAAAGATATGATTAGAATGTGTCACTGAAGGATCGTATAATTTTTATCCCTGAAGATATATATACAGAAATCATGATTGCTCGTGAGTCGTGTCCTTATAGGACCAACACAAAAGTTATATGATATATTTTTTTTGGTCCTTGAAGACCAAATAGAAAAAAAAAAGTGTTTACATGGATCCCCGAAGACCACGCAAAAGTTATGAATAATGTGTCTTGGTAGGACCATGCAAAATTTTATTTATTTTATTTTATCCCTGAAGGACTGTATAAAAATTATGATTATATGAATCCATGAAGGACCATATAAAATTTTATTTATTTTATCCTGAAGCAATATATACAATTTTATTATCCTTAAAGGATTATATAAAATTAATGGCTATTTGGGTCTGTAGGAATATACAAAAGCTATGAAAATTCTATGGGTCTGAAGGATCATAAAAAAAAAAGATACATGTATCCCAGTAGAAACATCTAAAAATTGTGATTAGCTTTCACTATCATAATAAAGAGGATTCAAATATTGACATCTCATTGTGAAAGGTCCACGACCATTATGCCTTAAAGATGCTCCAGTAATAGCAATATCGAAAGCAAAAATATTATTATCAAATTTCATATCTTCTCATTGCTGAACAATGAGCTTTGATAGTAATATAAATAAATAAAAAATTATGAAACCCGATCTATTAACTCAGTATCGTTGCCTGAAGCAAATGCATTTTATTTTATTTTATTTTGAGCAATGGACATGGTCAAATGTTATTTCATGGTTTATATAACCACGACCATCGTAGAGATGACAAGTTATTTAAAACTACCAGAGATGGAATGCTATTGAATGAAAGCAAGGGAAAAGTTTGCATAACAAACCCCTAAAACGCAAAAGAAAATTATTGTCATCTATGTGGTATTTTATAACATAATTTTGGTCACGTATCCGAAGTACGTCCAAATTTTTAAATTGGTTGCGTACCTGAAGTACGCTTAAACTCTTTATTGGTCATGTACTTCATGTATGATTATATATTTGTCAATTTTATATTTATGTCTTTATTTCTCTTTATTGTATGAAATGCACTTTCATATTAATCTTATTTTTTAAGTTTAACATTATTAATGCAAATGATAATATTATTTTTGGTATTATAAACTTGGTCGAAGGCTCCAGAAGGGTAGATATCATATTATCAAGAGATATAAAATTTTGTATCGCCAAGCATTGTATTCATGTATATTCAGAAGAAGTCTACTGAAGATACCTATCTCAGCATATGCCATTTTAAAATTAAGGAGTATCTATGCATTAATAATGTCTCATGCCAGAAGCATACATTAGAACGGTTTTTTGCTCTCTCCTAGGGATTTATAATAAATATCCATAATTACTCATATGAACTAAAGTTCTATGATCTTTATGATTTGGCATGACCATTTCGGATATCCATGGTATACCATAATGCGTCGAACAATTCATTTGGGCATATACTAAAGAACCAGAAGATTCTTTTGCTCGATGATAGTTTTTACCGCATGATTTGTGAGATTGCCATTTTAATGAGACAATATTCCCCCGGTTAGGGGGAGGGAAGAACATACATGAAGTACGATATGTTCCTGAAGAACGACAAGAATTATCGTGTGATATATCCACTCTGTCTCATCTAGACTTACTTACCGCTTAACGTGAAAATCAAATTCATAATGCACGCCAAAAGCGTGATAGACCTATATGTTTAAAAGATTCAGCTCCCCAGAAATGAAGATCAAATGAAAAATCATGCTCTAATAATGCTCATGAAGAAGTTATACATAATGCTCTAGAAGAAATTATGAACAATAGATTCACTTTCTCTAAAACTCTAGAAAAGTATAATGTCCCTGAAGATAAATGAGTTCCAGAAGTGACTATACAAACTCTTGAAGAGCAAAAAATACTTAATAATATTGAGATCTCTATATTTTATATGCATATAAGAGAAATGTAGAGTCGCAAATAAATGATCGTTAATGACATATTTATCATACAAAGTAGCTACTGAAATTTCAAAGGGCAATGATTAGAATGAACCACACAGCATAAATGAATGTCGACAGAAAAATAATTGGCCAAAGTAGAAAAATGTTATTCAAGTAGAATTGGGTTTTCTTGAAAGTGTGGTGTATTCGAACCTATAATACATACCCCAAAAGATGTTAACCCTGAAGATTACACATGGGTGTTTGTAAGAAACTGAAATGAGAAAATAAAATTGCTAGATATAAGACACGTCTTGTGGCACAAAGTTTCTTGCAGAAACCTATGATTTGACTGTGAAGAAACATACTCATCAGTCATGGATACAAAAACGTTCATTAACTAGAAAGTCTCGAAGTTTATGAAAAACTTGATATGAGACTAATGGACGAAGTAACAACTTATCTATATAAGAATTTACTAGAATCCCTAAAGGATATAAATTGTATAAAGTAAAATCAAAGAGTATGTACTCAAGAAAGTTAAGACGTTCATTGTACAACTTAATGCAGTAGGTACAACCGTCTTAGTGAATACTTGATAAAAGCAGGAAATGAAAACAATCTCATTTGCCTGTGTGTTCTTATAAATATATTCAATAAGGGATTTGCTATTTTGACTGTTTATGTTGATAACATAAATTCAATTGAGACTCCTGAAGAGCTCAACAAAACTACATAATATCTTATGAATGAATTCAAAGTGAAAGACCTTGGGAAAACTAAATATTGTCTCGGTCTACAGATCGAGCGAAGCCCAAGTGAGATACTTGTCAATCAAACAACATATATTAAAAAAGTTCTGAAATATTTTAATATAGACAAATGTCATCCATTAAATATTCTTATGGTGGTAAGGTCACTTGACCCAAAGAAAGACTTTTTTCGCCCAAAAGAAGATACTAAAAATCTTCTTGGTCCTGAAGTACCATATCTTAGTGCAATTGGTGCTTTATTATATTTGGCCCAATGCACTAGACCTGACATTGCATTTCAGTTAACTTATTGGACATATTTAACTCTGCAATAACTCGAAGGCATTAGAATGGTGTGAAACACATTTTCATTATCATCATGGAACGTCAGACATGGGTCTATTCTATGCAAATGATTCCAATAATGGTGTACAACTGAAGGGTTATGCAGATTTAGGATATCTTTCAGATATTCACAAGGCTCGCTCACAAACAGGGTATGTATTCACTTGCGGTGGCACAGCAATCTCTGGGCGATCAACGAAATAGACTTTGGTCACCATGTCTTCTAACCACTCTGAGATTCTTGCACTCCACGAAACAGGTCGGGAATGCGTATGGATAAGGTCTTTGGTTCATCATATTCGTACTGCATGCGGACTATCTCTCATTACAGATGTTCCAACAACTATTTATGAAGACAATGCAGCATGCATTGCTCAAATCAAAGGGGGATATATCAAGGGTGATAGAACGAAGCATATTTCTCTAAAATTCTTTTACACTCATGAGCTCCAGCAGAAACATGAAATTAATTTTCAACAAATTCAGTCAAAGAACAATCTTGCAGATTTGTTCACTAAAGCTTTGTCGACGTCAACATTTAAGAAGCTGGTGTATAACATCGGGTTGCGATAAGTTAGCAACCAAAATTCTTGAAATCTTGTACTTATGAGGGGGAGTAATTTTTGATGATATTTTGTGAACTGTACTCTTTTTCCTTCGCCTAGGTTTTGTCCCATTGGGTTTTCCTGGCAAGATTTTAACGAGGCAATGTTAAACATATACACTATTATACGATTAAGTTACATTGTACTCTTTTTCATTCGCTTTGGTTTTTTTCCACTGGGTTTTCCAAGCAAAGTTTTAATGAGGCAATTATCTTAGCGTGGTGGTTATCCAAAGGGGAGTGTTGTGAATATAGTGGATACCCACCACTCCTCCTTGCTATAACCTCTCTCACTCTTCAACTCCATAACCCCCACTATTAATCACCCCACTATCTACCTCTCACCTCTTTGAACTTGTAACACCTCACATTTGGAATACCTCCATGCACCCTATAAATAGAGGGGTCTCTCATGTATTCCACAACCAACATTTGAAGAATAAATCTTCTCTCTATTTCTCTATTTTGCTTGTGTATTTTGTTTATGTGTTTATATTCTACTTAATTTACAACATCTTGACATTTTGAAGCTTTTTTTTGTTTTTGTTTTTTTTCCTACTCACTGAATATTGTTTTCAACATTTTTATCATGTTATTTCAAAAACAATGATTTCATTCCTCTTGATTCTACTACTGCAATGTGTTTTTTTCCATGTACCTGTATGTTTGACAAGTTTTCATTTCACATAAGGGTGCAGTTATAGCCACCCCATGAATTTTCTCACTCACTTTTTTTAAATAAAAAAATTGATTTATTAATTTTTTCTCATACCTAACCCACTCCAACACTATTCACCCCAACTTTTCCGTCGTTGCCACCTTCGGCAACATCTCCTTTGGCATCAAGTCCATCCAACATCACTGTTATCTTCTCTCTCGACCACAGAGTTGGGAACACGCAGATAATAGTGCTCTAGTCCCATTCTGCATCCCGTTTAA
This sequence comes from Acorus calamus, assembly GCA_030737845.1. Classification (NCBI taxonomy): domain Eukaryota; kingdom Viridiplantae; phylum Streptophyta; class Magnoliopsida; order Acorales; family Acoraceae; genus Acorus; species Acorus calamus. The sequence goes on along the minus strand of CM060861.1, from coordinate 12,068,485 downwards.
CATGTCCGATATTTTTTATGTTTGATTTGGTTCGACATTGAGCATGTCTTTCTGAAATATAAAACTTTAATCTCGTTTTTCATCCCGTTCAATATGCCCAATATCTTCTCTTTTTATTCAATTCGATATGGAGCATGTCTTTCTGAATCAGAAACTTTAGTCTTATTTTGCATCCCGTTTGACATGCCCAATATCTTCTCTCTTTGATTCGGTTCGACATGGAGAATGTTATTCTGGAATCAGAAATTTTAGTTCAATTCTATATCTCGTTTGACATGCTCGATATCTTCCTTGTTTGATTCAGTTCGACATGAATTATGTTGTGCGATGAAAAGAATGGGGGTGGGTTGCAATAATTAGAGTGAAGTATATATGAAATGGTAGACTTTATAAACTATAAGAATTTGTTTGGGTGAAAAAATAAAAGGGGATGGGTAGAAAAACTTGTGGGTGGCTATTACATGAAAAGAGTATCCAATTCAATCATTTCACCAAATTTCACATATGTTTTAAGTTTTAGTTCTACTAAATTAAAAGTATCATCCTCGCAAAACCATGATCTTCAATGATGGATCCCTGCTTTTGACATGAATGGGAAAAAATAATTATATTGAACATAATCCTCTTCAAGACCAAACCATCCTATAAATTATACAACATGGTTTGTAAATTTAATGTTCTTATTAATTTTTTATTCATTACTTTATGTAGATAAATTAAATAACAAAATATTACTTATGTTTTCCAATAAGAATAACATAAAAATTAATATAACAAATATTTTTTTTAAATTTAGCACAATTTATTGGGGAGTTATATGCCCACCCCATACAATTAGAAAACTAACCCGTGATTAATTGTTTTTATACACCCGAAACCAAAGGAAAACCACTCCTACCGACCACACCCCATTTTGAACCAAGTCCACCCCCTATACTGTTTGACAAACGTAGTGTCGACCGATGTTACATACGTTGATACTTCTAGTGTCGAACTGAAGGGTTACACAATTTTTTTTTTGTTATAATATCGACACATGTATTGTCGATATGTGTTAAATATATCGCCAAGCGGAATGTCGATATTAGTAGATTATTAAAAAATAAAAAAATAAATATCGGACGATATATAAGATGTCGAGAAAAATTATAACAACCAACAATGATAATGTCAATATCAACAGATAATTGCAAGCTACTTCTTATGGATATGCTTGAACTTCATCATTTCAAGAACTCGATGTCATGTCCTTGGAATAATTTTTTCGATTGAAAACTGTATGTTGAATACGTTCAATGGGAGTCATACTACACTGTAAAAAAATTAAGTAAATACTCAATCATATACAAGAAGTTAAAAGTTATATACACACAAAATAAAAAGTTATACTTTTCAAACTAACATTAGTCACATATTTGAATAAAATGAGTCCTTGTTAGTTTATATTACCAGCCTGGTTTGAATATAGATAAAAAAATAAATTATATCAAATTAATAATTAACAAATGAATCAAAATGATTGATCAACGAGGAATTCAAATGACAAAATATAACCAAAAAAAATGTTAGTTTGAAAAACATAACTCTTTTTATTTTTATGTAATCTGCTAATATCAACACTCCGCTTGGCAACATATGTAATACATATCGAAAATACATGTGTTAATATTATAATAATAAAAAATATTTGTGTAACCCTTCAATTCGACACTAAAAATGTCGATGTATGTAGTATTGGTCGACACTACATTCATTGAACAATACAGGGGGTGGGCTTGGTTCAAAATAGGGTGTGGTCGGTAGGGGTGGTTCTACACAATAGTATTTAGTCGGGTGGTTTTATAGGTTCTAAAAATTTGATTGTGTGGCTTTTCAATTGGGGTGGCTTTCCACTAAACAGGAGTTTAAATAACCGTCCCCTAATTTATTACCTATCTTGGTATAGTTATTGGGATGCAAAATTCTGTCACACTCCAAATGGGGTAACATGCTTATCAAATGGTTTACATTTTTTAAAATATCAAATTTAAATGTTTTTCTTAAATTACATCTTATCACCTTATCAAGATCCAACTTTATCGCTTTAGAATCCAATGTGATATTTTAATATACCAACATTATCCTCTATTTTTATAATCAAACTAAACCCTATAAATACCCCCAACAATTATTGTTGTTTTCATTCATCTTTTATAGTTTGTTAAGTTTTAACTAACTTTAAAATATTGTTTTGAAGTGTTTTTTTATTTTGATAAAAGAGAAGTTTATAAAACCAAAGTAGAATTTAAAAAACACTATGGAGGATCTCACAAATGATATGTAAACAATGTTGTTTTTATTGTTTTAATTTCTTAAAAAATAGATTAGATCTCATAAAGGATATGTAAACAATGTTTTTACTGTTTTAATTTCTTCAAAAATAGATCCAGATCTTGAACATTATAAAGATGTGGAGCATGAAAATAAAAGGAGAAGAAGAGAATATTCAAATGAATAATAATACAAGTGTCAATGAATATTGTATGAATTGGATTTAAGATGGACGAATGTAATGAATATTGTATGAATTGGGTTTAAGAGAGATAAATGTGGTTTAACTATATTTTTTTATAAAGATTGTACATGATTTACATATGATTTTCATGTAAAAGTACTGATTTCCTCTGAATCGACAAAGAACATACTTCATATGCTTAGTTAATTGTTTTTAAATGAGTCAAATATTTCGACTAATAAATTGGAGTTTATATATACACTAGTAAATTTTACGCACAAATGCACATATTGACAAACCGATTGAAATTGGTGGTGGTGTTTGTGTTGAGAGGAATTACTTTAATAAAATTAAGAACAATAATTATAATTTTGTTTTGCAAATTCATATATTGCAAGTTAAATTTGATACCACAAATCAGATTAAATTAAATTCGATGCCACAGGTCAAGTTGAAATTGAAAATCAATGATATACTAAATTGATATAGATTAAAAATTTGGGTGTATATATTAATTGATTTAGTGCGGACGTGCGGTTTTGGGTTCAACGTGCCAGAATATTTGTCGTCCGTCTGATTACATTTCCACCAATCAGACGTGTATGGAGAGTTAAAAAAAAAACTAAAAGTGCAGTGACGTGGACGTTCATTGATGGGGTTTAAAAAAAATGCAAATGGAACCGGTCAACCAGTACCCAATACACTCTCTGTTTCTCTCTCTCTCATTTCACTTTCTCAAACCCCTCTCATCACCCCCAAATCTGGGACCCAAATCTCAAAATAAATTATTTTTTTCTATTCTATATTTTATTATAATTTCTTACCTTTCTTTAAATTACTTTATAGTTATTTAAAAACTCTTTGATTTATTATTTGATTTGTAAGGAAAAAAATTCAACACACATGTTATTTTGATATTTATTTATATTTATTTTTGTTATTATTTTATTCGATTGATTTAAATTTTTATTTATTTTTATTCCCTATTTTATTATTTGGATAATTAATGTATATTTTAAAAACTTATCCATATCTTTTTCTTCATTTTGGTTGGCCACAAGTTATTTTTAATTTTTATTTAATTTTTATTTTTATATTATTCATTTTTTCATTTATTTTGTTTCCTATTAATTGTGTAAATAAATAAAAATTAAATTTAAAACCTTTTTTTTAATGAATATGAGCCCATTTTATAAACACGCCTAGAGCCCCATCTGATTCAGCTAATCCCAGGGGCGACTTTGATAGTAGTGTTTTAAAAATCGGATTGGACCGGTCGATTCAACTAGTTGAACTGTCAACTGACCCACATTCCGGTTTGGTTCAACCTCCAAACCAGTCCACTTCAAAAATCGTTCTAAAATTGAAAAATCGTTCAACCCAGTGGTTGAACTGTCGATTTTGTAGAACTGTTGTCAGGTTACACGAACCACTCGGGTTTGTGCAGGTGTAAAAAAAATCATTGAAATAATGTTTAAAAGCCCAAAAGTCACTTTCTTCAAAATAACAAAAAATATTATTATTTTTTAAAATTGTTGTGTTATTTAGATAAATCCTCTCACAAATTTGAATCATTCTCTTTTATTTATTTTTAATTTATGATATTTATTTGTGTAATGTAGTTTTTAAACATCTTCTTACAAATTATAAAACATTAGTTTGGTTATGTCTCGTAAAAAATTATCAAATATTGATCAATTTTGAATTATATGATTAATATTTATTATGTCATGATAACGTCATGGTTCAATTCTGGTTAACCTCATGGTTGAACTAGTGACCTAGTCATTTTTTCGGTTAATTGAAATATTCGATTTTTAAAACATTGCTTAATATAAATAGTCTGAAAATGAATATTTGAATGATATTCAACCCCTTTTATTGTCAGATTCAATCTTTCCCTTTTTTTTAATCAATTCAATAAATATACATCAACTAATAAATAAAGAAAGAGAAACAATTTTTTGAGAAATCCTTTTTTATTACATTCAAAAAAAAAAAATTACTAGAGGGGGTCATCAGGGTCACGGAGTGAGAATAGCTGTGTGTGAGATTTTTCATGTTAATTGGGACCGGCTTACCTGTTTTGTTTGCATTTTTTTAAAGGGATTTTTAGTTTTAAGTCCCCAGAAACTATCGAATTTAGCGATCGATCCCTCACTTCTTCATATTTTGATTTTAGTCCCTGCATTTAAATGATAATTTAAGAATAGGTCCCTCTAGGGACTAAAAAATAAACTTAATAATTTAGGAATAAGTCCCTCCCAGGGACCTATTACTAAATTATCATTTAAATGTAGGGATTAAAATCAAAATATGAAGAAGTAAGGGATCGATCGATAAATTCGATAGTTTCCGGGGACTTAAAACTAAAAATCCCTTTTTTTAAAACCCCCCATCAATGCACATCCACGTCAATGCACTTTTCGTTTTTTTTAACTCTCTATACACGTCTAATTGGTGGAATTGTAATCGGACGGACGACAAGTGCCGCATGGTGAACCCCAAACCGCATGTCCGCACTAAATCAGTTATATATATTTTTATATTAATGATTTATATGCCCTAATTTCACAGGCCCCAAATAGGCTTCATGAGGTGACAATTGGATATTACCTATTATACCCTTTATTTGATAATCATCTCAAGATTTTATTCTGAAAATCGTGGAGTATCATTAATTCTTGTATTTCTTCACCATTGCATCATGGAGAATCATAAATTTTGAAGCTTTTATTCATGCAACAGATCTGAAATTCTACTTTTTATGAATTTGGAAGACATGAAATCTTTTTTTTTTTATTTGGGGAGAGATCCATCGCCAAACTCCAATGCGGTCATGAATTCCACCTCGGTAAAGCCTTCTTTTCATCAATCCTGTCTCCTCACTTTTCATTTCTGACTTAGTTTGAGCCTCCGACGAGGGGCTCTTATTATAAAGATCAGATTTTTGTATTTTTGTTTTTCATGATTGGAATTGTATGTTTTATTTTTGGATTAATTATATGATCATGTGAGTGTTCAATTGTCTAGTTTTTTTTATTTATGTATTTAATGTTATTTTTCACAGTTTTATTTGTTTTTTATGTATTGAATATCATTTTCCATAGTTTAATTTGTTTTTGTCTCAATATCTAAATGTAATATTTGATATTGTTACATTTTTTAAAGGGTAGTTTGTTTGATAAAACTGCTACATTGTTGACAATGTAAATAATCATTTTTTAAATTTGTGTTATTTTTGTTACATTCGTAAATGTAACAGTCAACTGCATGTATGTATTGGTTTATATTTGTTACATTTATAAATGTAACAGTCAACTACACGTAAATTTTTGACAAAAAAATAAATGTAACAGTCAACTAATTTTTTAAATCTGTGTTATTTTTGTTACATTCATAAATGTAACAGTAGCCGTTTGAAGGATTTTGATAAAAAAAATAATTTAGGTAAGTTTTGGTGTAATTTAGGTAAGATTTGAGTGTAATTGAAATTGAAAAATTGAGTTACTAGATAAGGATTTCAAAATTCAAATTTTGAAATACGTAATTTTTGTTGTAGATATGAAAAATTAGTAACTCATTAGAGAAAAAAGAGGGATTTGGGTTAATGAGAGAGATTTTTAATGAATGACATATTTGTATTTTGCCCTTTTACCTTTTTTGAAAAGTCAACAAGTCAATCAATGAGATGATGACACCTCATGGGGCTTGTGAGTGGGGTTTATATTTTAAGGCCTAGGTATCATAACTCATATTTTTATATAGTAACAATAATGATTTCACGCCCCATAGAAGCCCCATGAGATGACACACTTGTAATGTCATTTTTACCCTTAGGGGCTCCTGCTTTTTTTTAATAACGAATCCCATTAATGATGGAGGTGGTTACAATATTATGAGATCATTTGTTCTTTTCTTTTTTAAAAAAAAAAACCAATTCAATTAGTAAACATAAATAGCAGATTGATTCATAATTCTCGATCGGTCATTTTACGAAATTATGCATAAAACAACAACCGATTTCAGCTTTTGTGATCAATTTCATTTTTTTTATTTGGATCCGTGCGATTTCTTTATGGTTTCATTAATAGAGATCATTTCAGGTATGGTTATTTTGATTTTCTGATTTTCATTAACAGATGTTAATTTTGAGATGAATTAGTTATTTATAGTGTATAATCGTTTATACATAATGTCTCTTCTATCAGGTTTGACATTTTTGGATTCATAATCGAATTATGTTTTGTTGTTACTTTTGAATACTTAATCGGATTATTTTTTTCTTTTTTGAATGCTGTTATCCACATATTTAATTTTACATACTGTTATATTTCATATGGGTAGTTGTTTGATGTTACCATTACATTGTAAACGTAATACTAAATAGTCATTTTTTCAGATTTGTAATTTTTTTTTGTTATATTCGTAAATGTAACATTCAATTGCATACACACATGTAATGATTTATATATTTGTAAATGTAACAATTAACTATAAATGTATTGTTGTAGAAGTGTTACATTTTTTACATGACAATCTAAATAGTCGGTGAAGAGAAAAAAATTATTTGCTTTTGCAGAGGAGTCTGTGACATTGAAGTTACTGTTACATTTATACAACACAGTTATACAATCATAAGATTGTTACATTTACATTTATGCAACACTGTTACATTCTGTAACAGTTATAATCATAAAAAAACTGAAACGTTTTTTTTTGCGTAATTTAGGTAATTTTGGTGTAATTTAAGTAAGTTTTGGTGTAATTTTGATGAAAAATATTTTTTGTGTAAGTTAGGTAAATTTTGCTGTAAAATTCATAAGAATTTCAATTTTTAAATTTTGAAATAGGCAAATTCAAATTAATGTGAAAATATTAATAAGAGAAAAAATTGGGATTTGGGTTAATGAAACTATTTTTAATGAAGGGCATATCTGTATTTTTCATTTTACCCATTTTCAAAAGTCAACAAGCCAACCAATAAAATGATGACACCTCATGGGGCCTATGAATGTGGCCTATGAGTTAGGACCTGAGTATCATCACTGATATAGTAATGATATGGTGCAGACAAGGGTGCACTGTGCATATATGGCAACACCGTGCGACATCGCGTAATCATTGTCCAATCGTGCAATCTAGCAATATGATGGTGATTATGCAATAGATTCATACTGGGAAGAGTTTATAATAAAAAAAAACTAACATAATTTTCAATAGACTCTTATAGGTGATTACGAGATTGTGTGGTCGGACGGTGATTACGCGATGCCGCACAATGCTCCCTTGTTTGCACAGTGCAGATTGGGCTCTTAATGCCAAGGGTCTACCGATTATTATGTTAGCTTTTTTTAGACTCTTACCGGTAGGAGTCTATCGCAAAACACAATCCGATCATGAGATCCCACGATCGGACGTTGATTACACAATACCACACAGTATATCCCAATCTGCACATGATCACTCATCCATAATTTATATGATGATTAGAGTTGCAACTTAGGTCGGATTAAACCCAATTTTTACATGGGTTGGGTTGGCCAAATCATGTTCGAGTTCGGGTTGACCAATTCGGGTTGACTTATAAATCGGGTTGAGTTCAGGTTGACCTCACTCACAACCCGACCCAACCCGAACCCATAAACCAATAGTTAAAAAAAAAAAGATCAAATTCTGTAACTTCTAATTTGAGCATTCCAAATTTTAGATAAACTTAACTAATCTTACGAGCTAGGTCGGGTTGGGTCGGGTTGATTTATTTAATTTGCATATAATGTTAGAAAATCGGGTTGGATCAGATTGCTTTATTTAATTACGAGTTGGGTTTGGATTAGTCAAATCCAGATTAAAAATAAGGTTGAATCTGTTTAAAATTGAATAGTTTGGAATTAGGACTGAGCTCAAGTTGATCTAGGTCTCGAGCTTTAAAACTTGTTCAAGCTCGCTCATTTATCTAAATGAACGAGCATGAACGAGCTCAAACCGAGTTAAGCCCGAGTCGAGTCTGAGCGGCTTGGTTTGCTACCTCAATGATGATGATTAAAAAAGATGTTTGAATTAACAAAGGGAATGAACATTTCAACCCAAAAAAAAAAAAAAAAGTCCCCAGGGTAATATCGTAAATTAAGTGTCCACCCAACCCACATCATCTTTAAACCGTACGATCACACAATCAAACGGTCATAAAACCATCACCATCATAATAAAATCCCTCATCGCCTCATCCGACCCAAAACCCTCCCATCGAAACCCTAAAATCGCATCCACAGAGAGAGCGAGAGCGAGCGAGAGGAGGGAATCGCCGCGCGAAGATGCAGATCTTCGTGAAAACCCTAACGGGGAAGACGATCACCCTTGAAGTCGAGTCTTCCGACACGATCGACAATGTGAAGGCCAAGATCCAGGACAAGGAGGGCATCCCCCCCGACCAGCAGAGGCTGATCTTCGCCGGGAAGCAGTTGGAGGACGGCCGGACCCTCGCCGACTACAACATCCAGAAGGAGTCGACGCTCCACCTGGTGCTCCGGCTCCGCGGAGGAGCGAAGAAGAGGAAGAAGAAGACCTACACGAAGCCGAAGAAGATCAAGCACAAGAAGAAGAAGGTCAAGCTCGCCGTCCTCCAGTTCTACAAGGTCGACGACTCCGGCAAGGTCAGCCGTCTCAGGAAGGAGTGCCCGAACGCAGAGTGCGGAGCGGGGACTTTCATGGCGAACCACTTCGACAGGCACTACTGCGGGAAGTGCGGGCTCACGTACGTCTACCAGAAGGCCTGAGGTGAGCGAGTGGCGTTTCTAGTGTTTCTTGTATCGGATCGGATGTGTTTTGATTCGATCGATTTAGGAATGTCATAGAACTCTTGTTTTTAGGGTTAATTTGTTGTGTTTTGGATGTTTTGTGATACTGTTGGTTTGAATTATGAGATTGTTATGGTTTTGTTTTTGAAATATGGGATCTTTTGATTTGGTTTATGTTTGCAGAGTAGATGGATATATAATGCGTGGATGTGGATATGTTTATTTTCCGATATCATGTTTTGTCATAGAAAAGTCATGCTGAATGCTAATCAATGCTATGGGTGTGTTTTGTATTGTTGTATATCGAATGGGGGGATTTTTAAATCTTGGTTTGATTGATTATGGATTGAATTTTTTTAAGGAAGTGGGGTTAAATTAGATGGTGGGATATGTGTGTGAATGTATATGAGCTTTAATTATGAAACGAAATTATGGGTAGCAATGAAATGAGTCTGCTGGTTGGTTTGGTGAGAAGATGAGGTGCGAAAATTTGAAAATTGGATTGATTGATGCCTTGCAGCATACATGGGCTTTTGCTTCTTTACATTGTTGCAATATATTTTTTGTTTTGAAAACTGCACTGTATGGAGTTTATTTTGGCAGCATTGATGGAAAAGTGGTAGCACTGAGAAGAACATTTAAATCTGTATCTAGATCTATTTTTATTGGATTCATGTGAATTCATGGGTGCATTGTTCAGGATGTTTATTCGAGTGGCCAAGGTTGGTCTAAATGAGGCTTGGGAGTTGGGATTGTGGGAGTCATGTGTGTGTGTAGTTTATTATGGGAGTTTAATTGATGATCCTGAGACCCCTCGAGGCATGGCCATTATGGAATTATGGTATTGTGATACATGTCAGTTTTTTAGTTTATTTTGAATTTTTTAGGGTTGTTCAACCCCTTGGTTGACAGTACTATTGAAGTATGATGAGGTTATTCAACTTCCGTTATCCAAAGTTTTCATATGGACTAAAGAATGATTTATATATTGATATTTTTGTGTGGATCGGGATGCTTATTTTCTTCTTTCTTTAGTTTTATTTTTTTCTTTATACCTTTATTACTCTTTCTTTCCTACCTTTTTAGCATTTGCTTTTCACGAATACAAAGTTATGTTTTTTTCTGGACAATGATGCTATATGGTTTTCTGATGGCATACCATATTACCATGTCTTTTATTGGTCTATGTTAATCTTCCATTCTGAAGCTAAGGTGGGTGTTATTTTATCTTGGTTTTACATGCACAACAAATAGGTTTAGAAAATGCGTCCCATCAGTGGTTTTATCTTTCTGATGTTTTATTACTTGTATTGATCTCCCTCTTTGGCTTTCTTTCTATACTTTGGTCTCTGGTGTATGGTGTCTTTTCACTGAGACAACTGGTTCATTCAGTTCTTGCACGTGAGCATTCTGAACTTGCATTGCATGACATATTTTCATTAGTTGAGGATTGGCTTTTATGAAACTTGATTACCCATTATCATTTTGTTGCTTTACCATTTTTACTTCCTGTTTATACACTCTCTTCATTCTTTTCTGCCCTTTTGTGTTTGTGTGTTGGGGGGGGGGGGGGGGGGGATGTACTGTGATACACTTATGAGAATCAGATGAATGCTGACATGTAATTGTGTTGAATGAGCTGATTTGTGATAAACTACAATGAGGAGGATTTCAATGATTGCTTGGGATGCTTTCAGTTATGCCTTGGGGTCATGTTCATTAATTCATGGATGCCATCGGTATTTGTTCTTCCAGTCATTGCTGGTGGAAATTTTACAATTGTTGGAGTATTGGTGGTGGCAGAACTGGAGTGTTGTCTACATTATTTGATTTGATGGGCTAGTGAGACCAGCTTTTAGTTTTTCAGTGAATAACTGAATATTGATGATCTCTACTACCTGTCTGGTTGAAATGAACAAGGAAGGATCTTTGTGATACATAATTGGTTTATGAGGAAGCACTTGGGAAATATGAACATTGAATTGATTGTAGGGGTATAACATGAATTGAAGTTTGTTGAGAGTAAAAAAATGAAGGGGAAGTTACTTGGAAAGCACAACCGTAGTAAGGTTTGAAGGTTCTACTTTTGGTCATGTGTGCTTGTTCTAGGGACATCAGTTCGGTCAGTATTGAACTGAACAACGTGCAAATTGAACTGCACCATCTATAAATCGAACTGCACAATCAATTGTTGAGTATATATTTTACTCTCCTATTGAATACTGATGATATTTAGGAATTCATATTTTTTTCAATAGCTGATTGATTCCAATAAGAGAGTGAAATATATACTCAACAATTGGTTGTGCAGTTCGATTTATAGGTGGTGTAGTTCGATTTGCACGTTGTCCAGTTCGGTATCGATCGAACTGATCGGGTCTTGTCCTTTTCATGTGTTTGAATTAGTGTTTACATCTCAAAGACCATCTATATGATCCAAACAATATTATGGGAAAATATGTCATATAAGCTCAAGTAAACATATTATTGTTTTTTCTTTTGTGCTTTGGGCATTAGCTTTTTGGTTCAATAAATTCAAGGCGCCACCTTCCAATAAAAAAAAGAAAGAAAGTTGAGGATTATATATAGCCAGAATCAAGAAATCCTTTAGCTGTATTCCGGATAAAAAGTGAATTAGGGGGAAACAATGCATATGAATCCAAATTTTTGAGTAATATTTGAACACATTTTATGTATATGATAAGATGGTATATTATTTTATCACCTTTAATTGGGGTATTGGATGTTTAGCTGTCATTTTCTTGTTAGTGGGGATTTAATTTTTCTTATTAAATCTTTGCCCTATTGACAAGCATTATGTTAGAAACCTCTCTTTGCCATCTCACATATTTTTTGAAATGTTATATCTTGGTACAATCATGTACCTAATGCATGCTAACCTCTTTGTTTGCGAAGAATAAGTCTGTATAATTATTATATTAAAATAGGTGGAAATAAGTTGATATCTATATTTTAAATCTCTCTTGAAATTTGGTTATTTCATCCAATCTTATTCCATTGGTCACATGTCAAATAATCTATCTATATTTTTATAGATTTTTATTCACTTTTATCCATGTCCAATCAAATGACATAAATTAATTTTTATGTTTTTTTATGTGAATAACTAATATACAATCAAACAAAAATAACCTATCAGTAAAATAGACAAATAGCTGATTTTATCGTCATTATTTTTATTTTTAGTGTTTTTTTTCTTGTTGCATACAGTATGAATAGACTGTTCCAATTAGGGATGACAACAGGACGGGTTTGGTCAATCCCAATCCTTAACCCGCTAATAAAATTTTGTTCCAAACCCGTGACGAGTTTTATTATTTCGTCACAATCCTGTGACGGGTTTCATTAAGACATCCTAAACCCGTCCTAACAGGTTTTTAAAGAACTCAAACCCGTCTCATCTCATCCTATTTAGAAGGGTACGAATTTAAAAATCCCATTTTTTAAAATTTTTTAAATATTTTTTATTCTTTCTTATAGTAAAAATTAAATAATTATTGTTATTCGTTATGTTATATAGTATTATTTAATGCATGCTAGTATAATTTATCTATCATATCATTTGGAATGATATAAATGATTTAAATATGGTATAACAAGGCGGGGCGGGTCTTGCACTTGAATCTCAAACCTGTCCCATATCTTCATCGGTCGGCTCGGGTTCGGGTTTGACATTTTGAGTATCAAACCCGTCCCAATAAGATCGGGGCGGGACGGTTTTCCGTTTATCCCGTCCCACTGCCATCCCTAGTTCCAACCTCCCACTAGAATTATTATCGTGACTTATGTCAACTTATACGGGATATGGGCATCCATTCTTTCTAAAGAAACTTTTTTTTTTTTTACTACTTTGGTCTTTTTCGCCCCTAGTTCTATTTTTACCTCTTACATTTCCATCTTTTTATAATAATAATTAAAGTACATGATTTTATATGTTTTTATATAAAATATATTCAATTAATTAGCGTTCCTAATTTCTTGTGTAGATACAAATTTATGTATGTACATATATTGGAAAGGGTAAAACAATCATACGAGATTACATTATATAGCCTTATTCAAATAACAAGTTTTACGGTCGGTGCGGTGCGCATCACGGGCCGTCACACGGGTCCATCGCATCGGACGGTCGGGTGTTCAGTCGATGTGCGATGGACCCGCGATCGAACACCCATAAACCGCACCGACCGCACAACTATCTAATATGATATATATTTCATTAAATAAGAGATATATATACATCTATTATTTTTAAAAATCAAAATATTTATGGACATGTAAAACTTTAAAACGGGGTTGTACCCTAATATTTTTTTTTATCATATAGGGGTGTTTAGATATTTTGAAGCGAGGTACTGATTTTGTAAAATTTTGAACAGTGTCAATCTCTCGTTGACTGGATCACTTACAAGATCCAACCCAAAAAATAAAGTTGTTCCTCTATTCAATTTTTTTCAATGTATGGTAAAGACTTTTCTTCAAATTAAAAATTTCCCTGCCGAATAGTCATTCTGTTGAATTCGTGGTCAATAACTCAAAGCTTATTCATCCCAATCAAACTTACAGAAAGCAGGATAGATCATAGATGTTGTTCTATTCTCAATTTGGAATAATAAGATCATTGTATAACTTTGTATTATTTTTGAGAACATGGGGTGTGTATAACCTCACCTCCCTTTTATATAAGAGGCATTCAAAATCTAATACAAAATCCAACAGACCATATGGTCTGAAGAAAGAATACAATAGCAACACTAGCTGCCTAAATTTACTTGATAAATGCGTGGGGAAAAAATCTAGAGAAGAACAAGACCTTTGCTTTCACAGCAAGAGCATATACACCATAACAGGGAATGTGGACCAAAGCCATGCCAAAATACCTGTTGATCAAATAATAACATTTAGTCTTGTTTGGATAACAATATAAGTTATTTCGTAACAGATAACTATTTGAGTATAGATAACTAACTATAGCAGTGTAATAAACCATTTTATATTTGATTGTGTTTTTTGTTATTCTCACTTGGAAAGTGTAATAATGAAATTTTTGTTTAGTGGACTATGGATAAGTTGTTGATAAAAAATGAATAAGATGTAAATAGGGATTTGTAAAAGATAAATATATGATTTAACATGTGGGTCCCCATGATATATAAGAGATAATGACATGTGGGCCCACATGATACAATGGAATGAAATTGGTGAAATAATGCAATTCCATGAGATTTGTTCCTACATATTCTGGCACAACTATACCAACATATTCCTTGCAAACAACTATGTTTCTTAGACTTATTCACCCCATTCCACTCTATTCCACATCTATTTATTACCCAATTTCTGAAGGTAAAAACATTATTATGAATGGATAGTGGTAATTGAATTGGAAGGAATTAGCATTACCACAATGGTGCCCATGGTGTGTCAAGCTCCAAGAATGGATAAGGCCACCTAGAGAAGCATCAATCAAGAAATAAATAAGCGATTCACAAAAATCATCAATAATTGCAGTTGCGAATAGATTTTAATCAAAACGAGTTGTGAAAACTGATTTGTCAATGAACCTTTCCTAATTTATGGAAGACAATCAAGGAGTAGTTTACCATGAAAATCCACAGGCGTGAAGGACCCATTGGAAAATTATGTACGCGCAGCTCCAAAGGACAAAATATGCCATCCGGAACAAGGGGAATTGCTGAAGTAGAAGTGATATCAGATTTAGATAAATCAGTATAGATGAAAAATAATACAAGGAGAGATATAGTTAGGGTTAACCAGACTATATGTAGTAACAGTGATGCTTACCAGGCTGTTTAGAGCCGTGTCAATGAGAAGAAAGACGAGGTTGAGACTGTGCATGCACCCCATTAACTGCCAAGCATAGGCTATAGTTAAGAAGAGTATTAAAGGACATAAATATCAATCAAATTGTGTGTCTTCTGAAGGAGAAAGTAAAAAAGACGTCTATGGAGGATTTGAAATTACACACAGGAAAAGAAATGAATTACTATAAAGTGGTTGCTTAAAGATTTATCTGTGGAGGCTAATGCGAATCGATCTAAATGAGGAAGTGACTGAAAGCGAGAATTTTCGGTATTGTTTGTCATGCTTTACCAATTAGGGATACATAAAAGCAATAATTATTTTGCATTGTGAAGCAATTCAGAAAAATGAATGCTTTTCCAATATGGGTGTATTGAGAAGTTGTAGACAACTTGATGGTGGTTTATATGATGGGCACCGCCTCTGAAGCCTTGATTATCTGCATCTAAAGTTAGAAATAGAGATATGATCACCAATGTCATAAAAGGATCGTACAATTCAATTTTAATATGGTTCAGCAAAATAATAATTGAAGGCCGTCAGGCTGATTAAGGCGAACCTAGAATTCAGACGGCCAAAAAGCTCCCTCGGAATAAATCCACTCATACTGTAAATTGCTCAGGGCAGTATCACCTTCAATAATCAATCAAACTCTTGTTTCTAAAATAATACAAAGTCATGAAACAATTTCTGATCCATGCATATCCCCATTGGAAGTGATATTTCCACACCCTATCAATTGAAACTCTTGAAATAATTTGAATTTTCCTATTACCTATAATGACAACTCAACTGGAATCCTAGTTATGTTTTATGATCATTAATGGACACTTCAGGTAAGACGTTATAATCGAAAAGGTCGGGGTGATATAACATCCACTTGCACATGCAAGTCATGAGAAATGGTACTTCCTACAAATATACTATCCACGTGAACTGGATTATAATGATCTTCAAAGATGAGCAATAAAAAATCTGGTAAATGCAATTCTCACCAGCACAAAAGGTTAAGAGAAGGGGGGGAAAAAATTCAACACGAAGTATGATGATCTCACCAGGGTCAATTTGAATTGGTCACTTGACATGAATGGAATTATGACACACCAAAAGACAATGTCTGTCAGCAGCACAGCACCTGCACAAGTCTGCTCAAATGGATAGAGCGACCCAATTTTTTGAAAAATTTGGTTCAATTCAACAACAATTACAACTGAGGTTGAAGATATAGTAAACATGTGAAACAGACTATAAAACTGTCTCTATGTTGGACATATACAATAATATCTATTTTGGAACAAAATCAGAATGCATTTTGAAAACAATCTGCAGCAGTTGTATAAAAGCTAGGAACCATGACCTGATAGATGATCTGCACTGCATATCCCAAGAAGCCAGCTCTTTGCTCATTGTCCTCATGCTTCTGCTGGCTCTGCCATTCGGTATCGTCTGCATTTCTATCTATTCTACAAGTTTCTGCATCTGGATTGCTATCTTCCACATCCCCTTTAAGGAATTCATTCCTCTCCTCACTCTGAGACACATCGCGTCTCAAATACGACCAGCACCCATGAGCAGATATGATCGTCGCAAGCTACAACAAGATATATCCAAGCGTTCACATAATGCACCTTTTTGATGCATGAATATGCTAAAAAAAATGGCAGCATTTGAAAATGAGTTTGGGTCACATTTGGAGATTCTCCTTTGTAAGAAGCATACTTAACCCAAACATGTTTCCAAGTGGTTCCAACTTTTGCATAAGCAGAAAAACAGTGAAAAAGGAGCTTTTTAATAACTAATTTCAAAAGCAACTAAGAGAAAATTTCTTTTTCAAATCTGTTTCCAACACTACCCAGGCTTTTTATAAACATTAAGGCGACGTTACACACAGTCCCATTATAACCCCGCGTGCAGTCTCACATATCTCCAAGAGGTATATAATATAACTTGTTAATCGAAGCATGTAACTTTTTACTTCTTCTACAAGTGGGTCCATAAATTTCATTTGAATAAATAATTCACCTTTATGAAAGTAAATACTTCACAAAGTAAACCCCTTTTAGAAAAAAAATCAAAGCTTGTGAAAACTGCACAGGGGTTTCCTATAGTTTATGAAGCAATTCATGAACTCAGCTCCCATACCAAATGCAAAGCTGTCAGTACATACCACGAAATAGACGATCACCAACATAAAGGTCCACCTGCACATCAATTGTCACAAGAAACACATTCAGATCAACATCAACAAATCTAAAAAAAAAGGCCCAATTCACAAAACACACAACTTTAGCTAATTTTACTCATCATCTCTATAATTGAAGATGCGCAAACAAACACTACACTAAACATGACCACAAATTCCACTAAAAAATCATCAAAAACCGATTTTTTTTGTGGGGAGTCCTAACTGGGTGTAGAAGTAGAAGACGAAGGCGCCCTCGGCGGCGGCGATCCGAGCGAGCAGACAAGTCATGGCGACCGTCACGATTGCACGGAAACCGAGGAGCCAAAACGGATTGAGTCCCCTCCAACAGGGGATCCACAGATCGACGGATCTGAGGGGCTCGGATCGGACTCGGTAGATCAGGACCGTCGCCGCCACGGCCGGGGCGGCAAAGATGAAGGCGCAGACGGCGACCTCCCACCGGAGCCAGTAATCGATGTCATCCACCTCTCCCGCCATCGGAGGATCACGGATATGACGAAGTGAAACCCTAGAAATCCATTTTCGATGAAGGCAGTGGAAACAGTGATTGTGCGCCGTGGTAGAGACGAATGGTTCAACTGCCGTTGTAGAATGACCAAATTGACCTCTAGTTGCTTTGTTTGGGTAGGTTGAGAGAAGACTTTTTAAGGGATGTCATAGGGGTATAAATGTAATTGTGAACCAGTCTCCCCAACCAACTCTTGAGGAAGTTTTAATGGAGGATTTTTTATCAAAGCATATACCTCATTAGACAATGTTTACTATTTTTTTTAAAATGAAACATGTGTGGTCTAAGTTTTAATATGTTCAAAAGACCAAGTGTAATATTTTCCTTGCAAAAACAATAGTAAAAGGATAATGCTACGTGCAGTCCATTTTTCAGTCATAATTCAGTTTACATGTGTTTTGAATTTTTTTAAAATAACATATCTCATCTAATGATATTCATGTTTTTATAAAAAAAATGAAGCATATATAATCCAATGAATTGCATTGATGCATTTATAAAAAATATAAAAAATTTATTAAAACATATACCTCATTAATGTGAGTATATGCTCTATTGATTTTTAATCAACGCATATAAGATTATAATTGGGGCTAGAATAAAAAAAATGTGTAACAACACTCTAAATACAAGGATCTCATTAAGTACTTGTTAGTTGGTGGACCGTGGACCTGATTCCTTTATAAGATTTACAGAAAATGTTACCCTTAATCCTCTAATTTTTATATTCCAAAATATAGATTACACATGTTTTTGTTTTTATTTTTAAATAGTAAATATTATCTAATAAAATATACGCTTTGATAAAAAGTGATCGTTCTATTTTAAGTTAAATGAACTCATTTTTTTTTAATAAGCGAAAGAAAAAATAATAAATATCATCTAATCCCAAAATCAATAGTAAAATGATAATGTTATGTACGCCGTACAACTCTATTTCCAATCTCAATTACACTCTACACGTGTTTTGAATTTTTTTAAAAATAATATACATTATCTAATGAAGTACATGCTTTTATAAAAAATGAAGCATACGCCCATTAATTGTATAAATCATTTATAAAAAATATTAAAAAAATTTATTGACACATATGCCTTATTAATAAGAGTATATGCTTGTTAAGTTTCCATCGACGCATACATAAGTGGAGGAAAAATTGGGCGTTACAGAAAACAAAGACCTATTCAAAATGTGATGAAATAGAGCAAATGGAGTCTATATATGGAGATGAGATCATACCCAGTGTAGTAAATCATTACATAAAACCCATACGTGTGTATGTCCCACCCCAGCATCACAGCCATCGCGAGGCCCGATGCGGCCCGGCCCGCAAGAAGCCAGGCCGGGTGGAGCCCGGCCCAGCAACTCATCCAAGGCCGGGAGTGGCTCACCTGGTTCGACACCCCGACCCGGTCGCACAGGCTCTCGTAAATGCTCGATGACGACCCATGGTTCGGACGGCTCGGTCGAACCCGGTTTGAGCCATGCAAAACCCATATCGAACCGGCGACGGCGGCGGCGACGATGGCGAAGCAGAATGAGTCATACCAGTAGAGCAAGAGAGCCATTCTAGCTCTAGGTCTTTTGAGGGATCAGAAGAGAAGGTGTGGATTTTGTGTGGTTTTATTTGTGTGATTAAGGTTTGGTGTGAGAAAGACTGGGAGGTGATGTTACATATGGGCTGGTGGAGTGGTAGTTATGAATGTTTGGTTTGTTGGTTTATTAGCACTTTTTTTGTGTTATCTGATTACAACCTTTTTTTTACTTTTTTTTTGTAATGGTATTTGATGATGATTGAGGTCTCGATTAGATCTGTAGTGGTGTGATTTTTGATGGTGCAAAAGTAATTTTTTTTTTATCAAGACTCCAAACAAAAATGGACACTTGATGTTTAAGATGTATTTCACGCATTTTTTTTTTATAAAAAATCAAATATTTAAAAAACTGTCAAAATAATTTTTTGAAAACAAATTGTTTTTTAGATACCAGGTTTTGGGGGGTTGGATTTCTGAAAAACTTGTGATTGGATCACGGGTCCAAGAGAGACCTAAGCATTTGTGGATCGTGGGATCCTTACCGCAGGAAAAAAAGTTAAAAAATAGTGTCACGATTTGAAACAAAAAAGAGGGAGGAAAAAACATACACGATCGCATGGAAAAAGATTTACGTGGTTTGATAAAGATTGTCTATATCCACCGAGAAAAAAAAGTGAGAAAATATAATTTTTTTGGATTACAAATTATGTGGATGGCTACAAAGCTTACTCTGGCTCTCTCAATCTAGTTGACTCTCATTGTTACTACTTCTTAGAAAGTCTAGCTTAACAATTAACATATATAGCTTGATATATTATAATAATTCCCCACATAGTATACAGAAATTGCATAATTGTCATTAAATTGAAAAAAATGTGAGGCTAAGAGCCCCATAGACCCGAAGAAAGGTGAAAGTGAGATAAAACCATACCCATTGTTTAGTTCCACACCATTTATTGAGAGTATTTAATGTTTACATGTGTGACACGTTTTAAAATCGTGTATGTATGAGCAAAACAGACAATATCGCATGTGTATTTTATACATAAAAATATATCTTTGTGCTTTTTTTGCATGTATAAAATCCAAAATCATACTACTTATTTTTATATTACTCAAAACAGTTTATTTATTTTTATACTATTATAATATTTAGAAATTATACATATTTACCATCCTAGTTAACTTTCATTCAAATTTCTATTAAAACCGTTAATGTTTTTGAAAAATGACCAAATTACTCTTATTTTTCATTTTGCATATTTTACCTTTCCAAATATCATATTTATAAAAATTAAAAATATTAATTTTAACATAAAAATAATAAACATAAAAATCAAACATACAAATATTTATTAGCAAATATATAATAATTATTAACAATTACATTAGAAGAAATAAAATATTTTTTTTAAAAGCTAGATCTTGATAGGAAGAAAAAAAAAAGGGGTAAAGGTTGAATGGCTCACAATTAATTTGGAAAGAACAAAAGATTAATCAGTTTATTACGTTTAATTATATACATTATGATAAATATTGTGTTAAGGTTATTTTTATAATTTTTATTTTTTGATTAAGAACTAACTATAGTTAAATTTAATTTTGACAAAAAAATTTAATAAAGGGGCACATTGTTTCATTAAGAAAAATTCTTATAAAAATAAATATGTTATTTATGATGGTATAAAAATAAAAAAATAACATATTATTTTATGATATACATGCAAAAACATTTTTTTGTTGAAAAAATTATGCTTCGCTAATCAAAATATATACTTCAAATTTTAAAAAAAATACGAGAACCATGGAAAATTGCAAATATGAATGCACCTAAATAATTCCAAAATAGACATTATCATTCACAATTTTCATCGGATGATATGTGTGTTTTTGAAATTTTGTAATATATATAGAAATAATATATATATATATAATCCATTTTCTTTTAAAAAATATTTTATTGTATAAAATTATACCGAAATAAAAGAAGACTGTAGAAGACCTTGATATAATGTTATCGAATATAACACCTCCACGTTGGACTGTACTATCCAACAGAGATTTTTTTGTTTGACCGACTGTTCATCAAATCCTCTCCAACCCATCTGGAGCCCAAAAAAGTTCATTTTTTTTTCTTTTTTTTAAAGTTTGGGTTCAATCGGGTTCTCGATGTCTGTTGCAACGGCTGCACTTGTTTCCGGTTCGTCCAGTCTCGGCCACTTCAAAAGGTCACCAAAAAATGGGGTCTTTTTATACAGGACCCTCTTCACAGGGGGGGAGAGAGGGACTTTCAAAACCTTTCAGAGTGATCTCTTCCTCAGAAGCTCATCTGGGTCGACGAGGAACCGCGTCTCCACCAAAGCTCGACCTTTCTCTCCCGTCATGGAATAGCAGGACTGCACGTATGAAATGTCTCTTCGTTTTGTTTGTTTGGTTTGTTGGGTTTTGTTTTTTTTTTTTTGGGAAATCTGGCTTTATTTTGATGTGGGTGTCTTTTATTTGTCATTGTTGGATTGAAATCTAATTGGGTTTGTGTTTAAATCGTTAGTTATTAACGCAGCGTGAAAACGATAGAAAGATCCCACCAGCGTTGAGATCTCATAAAATCTTTGAATCCACAAGGAATCTTTGAATCCACAAGGAATCCTTGAATCCACAAGGAAGAAAACCCAAAAGGGAGAAAATTCAAAATATTATTGATTAAAACTTGTTCTATTACAAAATATGGTGGCACTCATTATATAGGCCACAAATATAAAATAAATGTTCATAATGTAAATTATGACTCTACTAAAAATAGTAAAGACACAATTATAATGATAATTATTAAAATCTAATAAAATAAAATATAAGATTCTAAAAATCCTAAATTCCTAAATAAAATCTAATAAAAATTTATTTTGATAACAGATTTGAAATCAAATATTCTGCAATGATTTCTTTTCAAATCTGTCCTACATCAGTCTCCTCTTCTTAAAAAAATTCGTCCTCGAATTTAAGAAGAAAGGATCTTAGATGATCAGGAGGATGATATTTGATGTAATCAAATACACCAATGGGAGAGATTAAGACTTTTTCTTCCATCTTATTTGATGCATCTTTGTATTGGACCTTTGGCAAGAGGAGAGACATCTTCTTGATTTTAAATTCCTTCTCAATCAAATCAACCACTGTGGTAGTCGCAATGTTGTTATTGACGATGACATCAAAATCGCTCATGTTGATGTGACATGTAGTCTGCAACACGAATGTTTGTAGGGGCTTTTCTATCTCTGGAATCACCACTAAGGAATAAGAAAATAACTTCTCTTGTTCTCCTCCAATAATATTTTCAGATTCAACGGAAAGAACAACATCCTCCACTTCTTTATTTGCCATGTCCTCATCAATTTCTGATTCAACTAGAGGTTGATCATGAGGGTCGGTCACTAGATTCTCCTGATTTTCTGGTGGACTTTCTTCGATCTTCTCTATCGATCCATCAACCATATCTTCGATCGCTAGATTCTCCTGATTTTCTGGTGGACTTTCTTCGATCTTTCCTATCGATCCATCAACCATATCTTGATTTAATGCAACATCTAGCGGGTTGATCATGGAAGAACCTTTATACATCACGTGCACCCTTGATCTCTCCAGTTGTGATTCCACTTTTACGGCCGCAGAGATTGCTTCTGTCAAGCTATAAATCTCTTCTGAAGCAATAAGATCTCGAACTGTAGACCTCAACCCATTAAGATAATGGGCCACTCGTCGCCATTTAGCTTCTGCGAGATTATACCGACCAGAAAATTTTAAAAATTCAGCGGTATAGTCGAATACGGAACGATTACCTTGGCGACAATTATGGTACAGCTGGAGCAAATATTGTTCATAATCTAGAGGAAGGAACTGATTCATGAGAAGTTGTCTCATCCTCCTCCATGTTCGAATATGTGCTCTTCCTTGTCGTTGTCTGGTCCTTTGAAGGTGGTCCCACCAATTAGCGGCACCGCTCGTGAGTCGAAGCGCCACCAATCTGACCATTTCCTCTTCACGCACATCCATTATCTCAAAAAATTTATCAATCTCTAAGATCCAATCAAGGAACTTATCGATTGACAAATTACCATTGAAATATGAGATGTCCACCTTTGAAAAATAGTTGTTGTAATATGTGTGCCGCTTTCTCGGCTGATAGTCGTACAGTTCACCGCTTTCATCATCCAAGTCATCCTCATAATCGGGTAGATAATGAGAATTTCGTCGAACACCATTATAAGCAACAGGTTGGCCTCGGGCGAATCCCTCGGCGCGCATCCTGTCACACCCAGGTCGTCTGTTGTCGGTGTTGAGATTTACGCCAACCTTCACCTCACGAAGAGTCTGCCGCGTTTGTTGACGAAACTCCTCTCGAAGTGGTTGTTGGTTCTCTCGCAACGGCCGAAACAGCTCCTGCACCCCACGATCACCGTCAATGGGATGGTTGTTTCCCGCACGGCTATGTGTCATCGAAGCCAGGCGAATCCTCGCTCTGATACCACCTAACGCAGCGTGAAAACGATAGAAAGATCCCACCAGCGTTGAGATCTCATAAACTCCTTGAATCCACAAGGAATCCTTGAATCCACAAGGAAGAAAACCCAAAAGGGAGAAAATTCAAAATATTATTGATTAAAACTTGTTCTATTACAAAATATGGTGGCACTCATTATATAGGCCACAAATATAAAATAAATGTTCATAATGTAAATTATGACTCTACTAAAAATAGTAAAGACACAATTATAATGATAATTATTAAAATCTAATAAAATAAAATATAAGATTCTAAAAATCCTAAATTCCTAAATAAAATCTAATAAAAATTTATTTTGATAACAGATTTGAAATCAAATATTCTGCAATGATTTCTTTTCAAATCTGTCCTACATCAGTTATGTTTAATGTTTGCAGATATAACTTACTTTTTGATATGTTTTGAAATAGCTGCACCTTATTTGCATTTTTTGTTTGGTTGGGAAATATTTTTCCTTTTGATGATGATATGTTAGAATTCCAGTTTGTTGGGTGATAAAATGCTATAGACTGTAGTTTATGAATTATGCCCATGGATTGAATATGAGGCCCCTAGTTATTGGTTCTTGAACCCAATTTGCTTTGGTCATCATGAAAATTTGAGTTGACATATTAATAAAATTTCATCAATCTTAACTGTTTCTTAGTCATAGCATGGCTTAGTTTGATGGGTATCATATCACCTATATACAAATTGTCTTGATGCACATGCACTGTTCATGAATTACAATAGATTCTGACTCTTGTCAGACCAGGCTATGATGAGTTACATGTAGTAGGTCAATTTATTAAACCTTCTTGCATATTATGTCGAAATCTAGCTAATATACCAGATGAAGTGTAAACACCATTTCGATGATTGGGTTTTATTTTAGTAGCCATGCTAGCTCATTTTTGGATATGACACTTGATAATTTACTTCTGTATTGCTGAAAACTCTTCTAGGAACTGAATGAATTAACAGAACTGTTAATTGAATAACTTTATTCTTTGCATGAGAACATCATCTGATATCCATTCAATATAATTCACAAATTATATATGCTGACTCATATTGGGGGACTGGGCGGTGGTGGTCTCACACCTTGTGTACCTCCCACCCCTGTGTTATATTTCTAAAATCTTTCCCCTCCCTCTCTCCCCCTCTTCTTGCTATACTTTTGAGGCAAGAATTTGGACTGTGTAACTGAAATAATGTTATAGAGACTACATTTTCCTCAAAAAAATAAAAAATGCTGACTAATATGTTGGTAATCTCAATTTATTGTTCCATGGCTCCATTGAGCTTGTAAAAACTTGTATATAACTGTCCAGGTAAAAGAAAGGCCCTTTTTATGCTTATTATATAATTATTGACGATTACCCATGTATACACAGCACCGAGATGGAAGTTGATGTTCCCTGTTCAGTAGCTTATGATTGTTATTCGGATCGCGAATCTATACCAAAGTGGATGCCATTCATTTCATCTGTGAAGGTGCTTACCATTAAAATTTTAACATATTCTGTATTGTTTATTGATCAGAGTTTTCATTTTTATGCTTGGTGGTAATTGATATATTGATGACATTCAAATTTTAAGATCAGCGCAGCATAACAGAACAGTTCCTGGGACCTGATCATATCATTTATAGGATATGGTACATGTTCCGATGCTGTAGCATCTATGACATAGTGATCTTGAGAATATAGACAGAAGAACGTTTGTTGAATACTGACATTAAAAATCCCTTAACAGAAATGTCTTTAGTTAAACTGAGACAAAGTTTTATCTGTTGTGGCATTCGTATGCGTAAGAAGATCATCATTAACAAGTTAGGTTGAGATGATTTGAAAATAAATGCAACAGAAAAGAACACACACTAAAGATTGGAAGATCTGCTGATTTGATGGCGAGAAACTAGATCTACACTGAAGTTATAGACAGATAACAGATTTACAGAAGAATTTGATTGAAATGCCTAATTCCTCTAAGGTTTCACATTTATAAAAATGTTCACTCTCACATTAGGTTTTTCTCTGTGCCACTACAATGTTGGATCTGAAAATTTTTCATAATCTACAAATTTGAAGAAGATGAACTAAACATTATTTTGTCGGTAATATGGATGGATCACCCACATATTCTTCATGGGTAGAATTTATCATTGATTGTGTCGCCAGATAGCTAGAGGATCTGAAGAACATGACAGTATGACGGGCAATTATATTATTATTATTGTTGGATACATGACTATCAGCTATACTTTGATCTAGAGTCCCTTCATATCCTATATCATTATAGAAAAGGCTTTTTGAATTTCCTCCACACATTGTGATGAAGTCTGCACTTTTTATTATACATATAAGGAGTTAAGGACTATTAGCTATGAGAAACTACATCTTTGATGTAGTCCGGATAACATCTTGGGGTCTTTTGAGTTCATTATCATTACTTGACAGAAGGCTTCGAATTTTGTTTTCACTACTTTACTGAAACAGTAAGAATACTTTACAAATTTTAGGTCTTCAGTTAATTTATTATTGCGATGAGCTATACATGTATAGAAGTTTGGAAAAAAAAAACAAGACGGCCTCACTCCAGTTTCAACTTTTCTCGTTGCACAATTCAGTGGGCCTAAAAATTACATAAATATATTGCTTGTATTGAACTCCATTTTTAGTAATCACCTGTCTCTCACATTGTTTTGACAAACCACATAAATATTGCAATAATCACTTCAAATATATGAACACATTGGATTTTATATCAGATTTTGAAAGACAAGCCCGATCTCTCAAGGTGGGCATTGAAGTACGAAGCATTTGGTCAAGATATTGAATTTTCTTGGCTTGCCAGGAATATGCAGGTGAGGATTGCGATTCGTGAAGGTTGAATTTTGTTTAAGTTATTCGTTTGTTTCATAACGTCACCAATATCTTCTGAGCATGCTTACTTTGGATGATTTGTCTATTTACCTTTGCAGCCAACTCCCAATCAGAAAATTCATTGGCGATCTCTAGAAGGTCTCCCCAACAGGTAAAGAGCAGCAATGCTTATATTCCTAAGAACATTTCTATGGGTTTGAATGCTCACATAACATGGTTAATACATTCACATTCTCTTCCTGTGCAAGGAAATTCTAGCAACATGTTGAAAATTTTTGTTTAATGATTTTTATGTGAATTTTATGCTAGTCTCATTGCTTGAATGAATTGCATGCTAGAGGAGGTTTTTTGTCTACTTCATGCACAGATGCACAATGAATGGCTGATGAGAAAATTAAGGGCTGCACATCAAGATTCCTATAACACATTATGCATGAATGTAATTATTTGTACTCCCCATTTATCTTAAATTTAAGATTTGTATGTCAAGCTTCTTTTCATTCACAGGGGAGTGGTGCGATTCTTTCCGAAAGGTCCATCATCATGTAAAATACAAGTGAGCATCTGTTCTGCATTAATGTTTATAGTGATTATCACACACTTATTTACTGTTTTTTATGTTTCAGCTTACTGTCTCATATGAAATTCCTCAAATCCTAACCCCAGTCGCATCCGTAAGTATCATTAACCATATTTTCCAATCATTTCTCGGACTTACAATGAAGAATCTCTTGCAATGTTTCCTCAGCATTCACTGTTTCTTTCTCCTCCAGGCATTGAAGCCCTTCCTTTCAGGCCTCCTCCTCCGCGGCTTGGAACGGTTCTCAGTATATGCAAAAGAAAGCCACAGCAAAGTCTCCAAATCCTAAGGTTTTCATTGTTATTGTGCCTGTATATCATTCAATTGAGAATCCACATTCTTATTACTTATATACTGTGTGGATCAGAAATTGAAAAGAATCAACTCAATAAATGAAAATAAATCCTTCCAGTGCAATGTACATCATAGATAACCTGCGAGCCGCATCGCTTCCTTCAGATTTTCAAAAGGTGTTCCTCACTGTTACACGCATGGTGCTTTATGCCTATAATGTGAATGATTTTAAGCTAAAAGCTACAAGTTATAGCTTATGCTCGCATTTGAATAGCGACGTAAACTATTCTGCGATAGATAAGAGAAGTCATTTTTTGTTTGATTGTGTTTTTAATTATTCTTGTTAGAGAATGTAATAATGAAATTTTTGTTGTTTGGTTGAGAATGGATAAATCGTGGATAAAAGTAATTATGATGTTAATAAAAAAAAAATTGAAATGTGAAACAATTATTTCACATGTGAGCCTTTTATAACAATGGAACAGATCGAATGAAATAACACAAGCTAAAAAATGATCTAAAATATCAATACTGTTGTGAATTTTGTGGATAACCACCACCACTTCAACTCCCCCCACTTTCTCCATAACCCTCTCTCTTTACTTCCATAACCCCCCACATTTTTAACACCCCATTATGTACCCCATCTCTTATTACTTGTAATTTTCACCCATTGAGTTTCCTCCATGGACCCTATAAATTGAGGGGTTTGTAATGTATTCTATAACCAACAATAGTGAATAAGAAATATCTCTCTACTTCTCTTCTCTATATGCTTGTGTGCTTTATTCATGTATACTTGTATGTATGTATTCTACTTAGTTTATAACACGTTATCAGCACGAATAAGCTCTTATTCGATTCAAGCACTCAAGAAGTTAAAGAAATCTCCAAAGGTTTGTAATTTGGTGAGTTTATTGGATCTTCAAAGGTTTGTATTTGGTGGGTTCATAAAACTATATATTTTTATTTAAAATAAAAAAAAGAATTCACAAAGATTTATAATTTTGGTGAATTTATGATGTTCAAATCATCATGGTTTATCTTATCTTATATTTTGTATACAACATGGTAAACAATGGTTTTCTTACTCTATAAAGAAAATTTATGGTTTTCTTTTTTATAAAGAAAAAATGGTTTTCGTACTCTATGCTACATAATTAAATATACCCATGCATTACATTCGTTTATAGATTTATTTTAAAAATACATTTCTTTATTCATTTTCTATAGCATAATATTATATATATATATACATGTTTCTGCCATTTAATCTCATCTTCTTGATTAATATACGCATATATCCATGATTTATAATAACCTAGTCTCTATAGGACTAAGTAAATGTTATGATTATTTTTAAGTTCTTATTTTAAAAAGTGATCTCCAAGATTCCAACATCAGTTTTATAAATAGAGATTAATCAGATGACCATGGATTTTGTAGCTTTTCTTTGGGATCCGTCATTCAATAGCTTGTGAAGTGTACTGGTTTTGCAGCTGTTATTGCCTTTTGTATTTCCAAGTACCTAATATGTTGATTCACTCAACTATGCAAGTAAAGATGAAGTGTGGATTTGGATAACAGAGAAATGCATTTAAATTGAGGTTCATAGATGCTTGAAATTTTCTTTTGCGTTTACTATTATCCCCTGAACTATTGATATGATTGCTAACAATCTTTCCATGGTATGGAAATTTTGATGTTTTCTTTACTTGTGTACAAACCTGTTAACTTGTATAATTTTTTATATCTTCAATGGATCCTTGAAGGACCATGTAAAAATTTTATTTTATCCTTGATAATAAAAAATAAAAAATTATGGCTTCTTGTGTCCTTGTAGGACAATAAAAAAAAATTATGTATATGGATCCATGAAGAATCATGTAAAATTATGATTATATTAATCCCTGAAGGACCAAGTAAAAATCATTATATTACTTTATAGGAGCATACAAAAATTGTGTTTACATGGATCCGTGAAGGACCATATAAAAGTTATGAATTATGTGTCCCAGTAGGACTATGTAAATTTTATTTTATTTTATCCCTGAAAGACTATACAAAAATTATTATATGGATATTTGGAGGATCATGTAAAAGGGTTTCCCAAATGTTTGTATTTTATTTTTTTTTGGTGGATCTCTAGTTCATTTGTAATACGACTCCACCAGTAGGTTTGTTGTCTTCATAAGTACTAATTCTTTACAAACATTATAAAAAACATTTTTTATAATAAGACCTTTGTTGATATAGTCTTTAAAATAAATGATGAGTTTTCTCTGGTTAATAAGAAGGTATGTATTATATCATGCAATATGTTATCTATTAAATAGATACATGAATTTTATTTTTTCACACATTGTTATGCATTTTGTCACATATAATTAGAAGGAATTTGATTCATGGGATGTCCCAATGGACACATCTTCATGTATTTGATGTGTATCCCGGAGTACCATGTTCCATCCATCTTATAAATACAAAATTCATATTTCATATCATAGTAAGAATTATTTTTCATAGATAATTGATGTAATATCAATTTCAATGTTATAAAGTTATATGTTCTATATAATAATTATAGTTATATAAGTCCCTGAAGGACTATGTGAAAGTTATGATTATATGGATTCATGAAGGACCATGCAAAAATATTTTATTTTATTTTATCCCTGAAGGACTACATACAATTTTATTATCCCTGAATGATTATATAAAATTAATGGCTACTTGGGTCTGTATGAATATACAAAAGCTATGAAATTTTTATGGGTACCTGAAGGATCATATAAAAAAAAAGTGGCTACATGTATCCTAGTAAGAACATGTAAAAATTGTGATTAGCTTTCACCATCATAATATAGAGGATTTAAATATTAATATCTCATTGATGAAGGTCCACCGGCCATTATGCCTCAAAGATGCTTCAGTAGTGAAAATATCGAAAACAAAAATATTATTATCCAATTTTATATCTTCTCATTGCTGAACAATGAGCTTTGATAATAATATAAATAAATAAAAATCATGAAACCCGATCTATTAACTCAGCATTGTTGCCTGAAGCAAATGCATTTTATTTTATTTTATTTTGAGCAATGGACATGGTCAAGGATTATTTCATGGTTTATATAATCACAACCATTGTAGAGATACAAGTTATTTAAAATTACAGAAGTGGAATGCTATTGAATGAAAGCAAGTGAAAAGTTTGCATAACAAACCCCTAAAATACAAAAGAAAATTATTGTCATCTGTTTGATATTTCATAACATAATTTTGATCATGTACCTGAAGTACATCCAAATCTTTACATTAGTTGCGTACCTGAAGTACGCTTAAACTCTTTATTAGTCATATACTTCTTATATGATTAGATATTTGTCAATTTTATATTTATGCCTATATTTTTCTTTATTGTATGAAATGTTCTTTCATATTTATCTTATTTTTTAATTTAACATTAGTGAATGCAAATGATAATATTATTTTGATCGAAGCTCCAGAAGAGGAGATATCATTTTATCAAAAGATACAAAATTTTGTATTAACGATGCATTATATTAATGTAGATCCAGAAGAAGTCTACTAAATTTTAAAGATACATATCTCAACATATGTCATTTCAAAATTATGGAGTATCTATGCATTATATGTCTCATGCCAGAAGCATACATTAGAACAACTTTATGCTCTTGATCTCCTAGGGGGTTATAATAAATATCCATAATTATTCATATGAACCACAAATTCTATGATCTTTATGATTAGACATGACCGTCTCGGATATTTATGGTACACGATGATGCGTCAAACTATTCATTTGAGCATATACTAAAGAACTAGAAGATTCTTTTACTCAATGATAGTTTTTATCGCATGATTTGCAGATTGTCATTTTAATGAGACAATATTCCCACCGTTAGGGGGAGGGAAGAATGTACATAAAGTACGATATGTTCCTGAAGAACGACGAGAGTTATCATGGAATATATCCACTCTTTCTCATCTAGACTCACGTATCGCTCAACGTGAAAATCAAATTCCTAATGCATGCTAGAAACGTGATAGACATATAGGTTCAAAAGATTTAGCTCCTCAGAAGTGGAGATCTAATGAAAAATCATGCTTTAATAATACTCTAAAAGAAGTTATACATAATGCTCCAGAAGAGATTATGAACAATAGGTCCACTTTCTCTAAAACTTAAAAAGAGTATAATGTCCCTGAAGAGAAATGAGTTCCAGAAGTGACTACACAAACTCTTGAAGAGAAAAATGTACCTAATAATATTGAGATCTCTATATTTTATATGCATATAAGAGAAATGTGGAATCACAAATAAATAATCATCGATGACATATTTATCATACGAAGTAGCTATTGAAATTTCAAAGGGCGATGATTACAATGAATCACACAGCATATATGAATGTCGACAAAGAAATAATTGACAAAAGTAGAAAGATGCTATTCAAGCAGAATTGAATTTTCTTGAAAAGTGTGGTATATATTCAAACCTATAATACATACCTCAAAAGATGTTAACCTTAAAGTTTATTCTTATTTAGACGCAACTATAAAACTAACAAACAAACAAGTTTATTTAGACCCTGAAGTTTATTCTTATTTATTTAGACACAACTATACTCACATATTCCTTCCAAACAAACAAGTTTTAAGCTTATTCCACTTATAACATGACCCTTAACAAACAACTATTATCCATGGCTATAAAAAAAGTTAAATCTTTTCAAATTGCAAGTGTATAACACAACCAAAATCGCAATTCACAACTCATTTTCACAGCAGAGATTGCAAAAGGAGTTTCTGCGTTCCAAAAATTATTCTGCAACTGGCGAGAATAAACAACAGAACAAGAACATCAAGAACAAATAACAACACAAATAGAACACCCTTTCAAACCATCTCTCACTCAGATGTGAATAGGCTTATCATAAGTCGCCATCGCCGCCTCCTTCACTGCCTCGCTCATCGTGGGATGCGCGTGACAGGTGCGCGCAATGTCCTCGCTTGACGCCCCATATTGCAACGCCAGCGCGGCCTCGTGTATCAGCTCCCCCGCGTTCGGCGACATGATGTGCACGCCAAGTATCTTATCGGTCTCCGTCTCCGCGATTATCTTCACCAGCCCCTCTGCGTCGTCGATCGCCTTCGCGCGGCTGTTCGCCATGAATGGAAACTTCCCCACCCTGTAAGCCACCCCCAATTCCTTCACCTGATCCTCAGTCTTCCCCACCGAGGCAACCTCGGGGTGCGTGTACACCACCCCGGGCACCAGGTCGTAGTCCACGTGCCCGTGCTTGCCCGCGAGGAACTCCACGCACGCAACCCCGTCCTCCTCCGCCTTGTGCGCGAGCATCGGCCCGGGGATCACGTCCCCGATCGCATACACCCCTGCCACATTTGTCTGGAACCGCTCGTCAACCGGGATCCGGCCCACCTTGTCGGTCTCCACCCCTATCTCGGCCAGCCCGAGGCCCGCGGTGTACGGGATGCGACCAGCGGAAACGAGGACGACGTCTGCCTCGAGCACGCTCTGCTCACCGCCCGATGCGGGCTCGACGAGCAGCTTCATCACGTCACCTGATGAATCGACCCCGACGACTTTCGTGCCGAGCATGAATTTCATCCCCTGCTTCTCCAGAGACCGCTGGAACTGCTTGCGGATCTCAAAGTCCATCGTTGGGACGATGTTGGGGCCGAACTCGACCACAGTGATCTCTGAACCGAGTCTCTTCCACACGGACCCCATCTCCAGCCCGATATAGCCTGCACCGATCACGACGAGCTTCTTTGGGATTTCAGTCAGGGCTAAGGCACCGGTGGAAGAGACGATCTTCTTTTCGTCGATGGTGATGCCTGGGAGAGATTTGACGTCGGAGCCGGTGGCGATGATCACGTTCTTGCCCTTGACAACGGTGGTGGAACCGTCGGGGGTGTCAACGGAAATCTCGGATGGGGATACAAATTTGCCATATCCTTTGACGTAGGTAACTTTGTTCTTCTTGAAGAGGCCCTCAATTCCGCGTGTGAGGTTGGAGACCGCCTTGTCTTTCTGCGCCATCATGGTGGGCAGGTCGACCTCGACTTGAGAGAATTTGATGCCGTGGCTGGAGAATGCGTGCGTGGCTTCATGATACATGTGGGACGAGTGTAGGAGCGCCTGAAATGGAAGTTGATGGGATTAGAGAGCTATAATGGATGGATAGGTAAACAAACCATACATCATCAAGTGAGAGCTTCAATGCAGTAATGAATGCGCATAGGATTAACTAAAATCCATAAGCTAATAACAATTATAGGCATTCTAAATGGTTTAGCATGACCCTTTCTAAGAAAGTGAGAGCATCAGGATTCCATTGATGCATCTGAATCCTGAGATTGTTGGACCCCCTCTAAGAAAGAAGATTCCCATAATACACAGATGCTACATATATACCAAGATAGATGTGATGGTGAAATATGAACATAATTTGATAAACATCAGAAAAGAGAGCATCATATACCTCTACTCTACACTTGAACCACATGCTGCATCAAATAGGATGGGAACACCATTTTAGGCTTACTTTTAAGAAGCATAATTGCAAAAACTTATAAACAGTTAATAGTACAAAGCAAATTCAGGCCAATATCAAGCATGTGCATATCTAATCCAATTCTCCAACCACCTTGGATTAAAGATCCATCCACATATAAACATAGTCCAAACGTAGGGATAGAGATGAAGTAAAGAATCCAACGAAATGGATGTTGTGCAACCTGCTGCCTCATAGTGAGATCCCCTCCTTGTCCCTATCCACTTGTCCCTCTTTACATACACAATACTTAATTACACTCATTACAAACCATTTATTTATGTCACGGTAGGACCAGCAACATGGTACACAAAGTTTTAATGGGTGCGTATGTGTTCGTGTGTGTGAACATGAAGAGGGTTTGGATATCATGAAAGTGATGGCCAGAGCAGCGCCTGTAATGGGCAACAAAGGAGGTCATGTCACAGGGTATTGGGTCCGAGTGTGGGCATTTTTTTGTTTTTTCACTCCAAAAAAAAAAAATGCCACCGGCATGGTATGCCTCTAAATGTGTCCGTGCTTTGTAGATAATAACCCAATAAAATCGTAAATGAAACGGTGGAGTATACCAATTAATATCTTTGGTGTACACTTTATACAAATTATCCAAGCACATGTTGGGGAAATTTGAGTAATCAAAGTAGTTTGGTAGGTGGCATGTCCGAGTACGATCTATGAGAGAAGATGGGCCCTGTCCAAGTGTGTGTTTGAATTTCGTGTTTTCTCTTAATACTTGTGTATTTTCTTCGCTTATGTTATTCTTCTAAAACAATTAACAACACCTAAGGATAGGCAGGCATCCAAATAACATGCATATCACAGGAGTTTAGCATATAATTTCAATTTCATTGAATGGATTTTCACTTCATGAAAACATACTTAACATAACATCAACATTAGCAAGTCATACAGATCTCATGCTCTGTAAACACTTTCACATACTCCGATACA
Source organism: Acorus calamus (assembly GCA_030737845.1). NCBI lineage: Eukaryota > Viridiplantae > Streptophyta > Magnoliopsida > Acorales > Acoraceae > Acorus > Acorus calamus. Next base: position 12,033,245 of record CM060861.1, on the reverse strand, counting down.
CATCATTCAATCTATAGTCGAACTCCTATGCCCTAATTTAACAATTCCCTCAGATTTCTCAAAATCAAAGCCATATGAAACAAAACCTAACCTATAATTCCTCGATCGGACACAAGTTTCATTGATTCAACACATCTAACAACCTCAAAAGATGAAATACCAATAGAGATAGATAGAGAGAAAGAGTGAGAGGGAGATCTGCCTTGGAAGGGATGCAGCCGACGTTAAGGCAGGTGCCGCCGAGGGCGCCGCGCTTTTCGATGCACGTGGTCTTGAGTCCCATCTGCGCCGCCTTGATAGCCGCCACGTATCCTCCCGGACCGCCGCCGATGACGACAACGTCGTTCTCCTCCGATCCGGAGGATGCGAAGCCCCTCCACGACCCGGCGGCGGCGGCGCGACGCGATACGATCCCTTCATGGAGGAAACCAGAGACGGAGAGGGCCTTTCGCCTCGTCAAACTCGCCATCGCCATAGCTTCGCTTTTAGAGAGAGAGAGAGAGAGAGAGTTTCTCTCTGTTTGGGTGGCCTCAGCCGCGCTTGTGAGACTCGTAGAATAGAAAAACAAATTGGATTCGTCTGTACCCTTCGTTTGTTCGATAAATTACGGTACTGCCACTAATCCTTGGATTCGTTGATGTCACCGCCCGGTGAGAATAATGAAATAAAACCGTATGGAGATTTGTGATCGGATGGTCAGATGGATTAGTTTCGGTGATGTTACGAACACCGTGAAAGATGGGAACCGCGGCTGTTGCTACTAGTCAGTACTGAATTCGAATAAAATCCGGAATAAAATGAAAATAGTGGACAACAGTTATTTAGGCTTCTGAACCATTGAATATGAGATAACACTTGCTCTGTGAGACATATATATCTCCCTGTTGGGATAATTTTTGAACATTGTATTCCTCTCGTTTTTTTGGGTTTGTTTTATTTTATTTATATATTTTTTGGGATAAGGAAACAAAGAATGAAAGATTAGAAAATGATCAGCATGAATTAGCATTTGAACAGATCGATTAGTGAATAATGACACAACTGTATTGAACAATCTTTTAACATGCTGACATTGGATTTTAGATCCAAGTCTTGATAATGGAATGATTTAATCATGAAAAATGAATTACTCATAAAAAAAAACAATGACACGCCATCATTATCAGATCATGATTCAAAGATAGCCGCTCGGGCTCGGCTCGGGCTCGGCTCGGTTTGATAGTTCGTTAAAATATTAAATTTAATATTATATGAGGCTAAAATATTTTCGTAAATTCATTTTTAGATATATTTATTTTTGAGCGAGCTTAGGCCTCATGAGGTGTCATTGGATGTCTAGTTGTCTTTTATAAAAGGGCAAAAGATCAAAGTACAGAACTACCCTTATTTCTAATTGTTTTTTCTAATACATATCCACCACTTAAAAAAATTATTCCGGCCAACCTACTCATCATCGTCGAACGGCGTCACCACCTTTGGATTCCTTTCGTCGCTCTCTATCATATAAGTTGTGGTTCGATTACCTTTTTGGTCCTCCTCCGGATTCCACATTTTTCAACCTTCATATCCACTCGTTTTGATGAATGTAACTAACTTTTGATAAAACATTAAGATCATATAAAAAAGTCAATTACATTTCGTGCATATAACTTAGTTTCAAAATATATTACACAAATAATTCAGTTAATTGAATTTCATTATTTAAGGCATCTAAACATTTGTTGTATTTCAAATATATAACTGGCTTACAAAATATAATGTATAAATGTTCATATTAGTTTGAAAATGTAATACAACTATATACTAATATAACATCAAAACTCTATCAAATCTTTCAAAAAAATATATTTAACAATAAAGTCCAGATTCAAAGAAAAAATTATAACCAAAAGTCATATCAAAAGCTATATATTTAACATTAAACACCAAATTCAAGACAAAATTGTAATAAATGTAAAAAAAAAAATCATACATGAATCAACGGACATTGAAAGCAATAGCCAAATTGATCAATTGTACAAAAAAGCTAATTACATTTGTGAATATAATTAATTTTTACAATATATTCATATAACAAAGCAGTTACATTCATAAATGTAACTATTTATAAAAAGTATATAAATCTACAAATTAGTTTGGAATGTAATTATCTTTAGAAAATTAATGCATATAATTCCAATAAAATTATGAATATATAACTGACTTTAAATATTAACAATAACATTCGAGATTCAAACTTCAACATCAAAATACCAGATCACAAAAACATGTGAAAAAATATCATATAAACTAATGCAATTGATTTATCAGATACATTTGAAATGTATCTTAATTTAAAAAAAACGGTGGAGATGGAGGTTGGAGGAGGTGGAGGTTGGAGGAAGACTTGAAAGGTAGTCAAACCACCTCTCACATGATAGAGGACGATGAGAGGAATCCAGAGGTTGTGACGTTAGTCACTAGAGATAAACAGATAGACTGGAATGATATTTTAAAGTAGTAGATGACTTAGGAAGGTATAAAAGGGTATTATGGGTAATGTCATGGTTTTGGGGATGTAAATTATCATTTTTCTTTATTTTTTCATGATGGTTTTATGGTTCAATTTTAATTAACTTAATGATTGAATCAGTGATCATTGACTTTTTTTTTCCTTTCAATTCAATGAATGTTTCGCTTCATTTGCAACCACAATCAATGAAATTGTGGCCTTTGAAATACACAACATATTTGACTCTAGGCTTTAATACCAGATGTTTAAAAAATATTGTTTTACCAACTTTCCAAATGCCATATTGTTTTTAAGTAAAACAATGAAACACGACAGATCTGTCAATCATCAAAATCCATTTAAATTCGTGTACTTGAGCTTTTTCAGTATTTTCTATCATGGAATTGATTAATATAAATTATATTTTTATACTTCTGAAAATTGATTCTCAGTAAACATATTTTCTATCTTTTTTTTTAAGTGATTTGAAGTGTCATTTATTACTAAAACTATGAGGTAGCGTTTGAAAATACAGTTTGGAAAATAGTTTTTAACTTTTGCAACTTATGCACACACTTTGAAGGTATAATGATGATGATTTGATGGTGTAATGATGATGATTGCTTTATAAAACACAGATTTTGAGGTATAGTTTAGAGATAAAATCTAGTAATGATGATATATTTAAGTTGACTTATTTGATAACAGTTTTTAGCTTTTAGCTTTTAAATGATAATGTATTTGAATTGATGTGACCCTAAAAACTAAAAACTGGTTTTAAGTTTGTTGTCAAACATGCCCTTGACTCATCGCGTTTGGACACCGGTTGACACAAATTCTCAACCAAAAAAAAAAAATGGCACCCGCGTTTAACGTTGAAGTTGGCAATGCATTTTTTTTACGACATTGACGCGCTGAAACAACGCTTCTGTGTTGCTGGGTCGATTCTCCCATCGCAGTAGTGCTGATCGCACACCCAAATAGACAATAAGTTACTTTTAATTTCATCATTTAAGGTTTTAGGCATTTTAAAACAAGTTTATACTTTTAGCCCCGTTTGGTTCAAAAATATGACAAAAAAGTGAATTTAGTCGGAATAGCCTCAAAATAAATATTTGAAAGGCTAGAATAAAAGAAAATTTGTATACCAAAATTAATTAATATAAAGTGGTATATAGATTCCAATCAACATGTGGGATTAAGTGATTCTAAGTTATTTAATCCAAAAAAATATATAGGCTCATTGTCAAATCAATGAATTTTATCCAAAAAATTTATTGTTACGTTTTATAACGAAAATAATTCAAATCACAACAAAACAAAAAAAATATATCATCTTTAATTATGCTAGAACAGTCGTAAACAAGTTTACTTCATGTCGTAATCACCCAAATATTATTTTCAAACGCCCCTTAAGATCATGATCGTTAAAAATATCTTCTAAAAGATGGTATCATCAAGATCAGTGGGTCTCTTGAGGCCCTTCACTCCTCCCCCACGATTAGGTCAGCCTTGAGATAAAAAAAATCTAAGTGGAGTGCTAGATCAACTCATAAAATGGGTCACTATATATGTATAATAAAATTTCTGAGTGAATGCTTTAATCATATTAATAATAAAAAAATCATAACTAAACAAAAAAAATGATAATAATAAATGAAAAATAAAATATAACAAAAAAAAACTCATGGAGTTCTTCTTTTAAAAAGAAATAAAAATCACAAAAATAAAATCATTTCTTTCATAGAAAATAAATAAATTCCTATAAAATAGGAATATACTAAAAATATATTAAATATATAAAGATACGGATGAGATTTTTTTAAAATCATACAAAAATACTTTGCATAATAATGTCAACAAAGATTACATTTTTCAAGAAAAAATATAAATTTAAAATAAATAGGAAGACATATTCAAGTTATTTTTTTAAAAAAATAACTTTAGAGTGTTGTTACACAGTTTTTATTTCAGTCTCAATTTTAGTCTTATATTCATTAATAGAAAATTATCATAGTATATACTCACCTTAGCAAGATACATACTTCGATTAAAAATTCATATTTTAGATAAATGCATCTATGCAGTTCATTAAAGTACATGCTTCATTTTCTATAAAAATACGTATTTTATTAGATTAAATATGCTATTTTTAAAAAATTCATAACACTTATAGATTGAATTTAGGGCTGAAAAATGGATTGGATGTAAAATTATCTTTAATTTTAATATCAAAGGCTTAACATAAAAAAATTCCTGGATTTGGGGGCCCTCTTTAGAGAAGGAGTCCTAGACGGTCGCCTACCTGGACCTATAGTTAGGGTCGGCCATGCCAACAATATAAAAAAGGAAAAAATCCATACAACCCCCTGAAATCTGACTGAAATCCATATAACCCCTTAGAAACATCTGGTAAATCAAAATAACCATTGAGTAAATTTTTTGTTAATAGATGATGAATATTTTACACATATTTTATTTAGTTAACACTGACTGAAAATACGATATACTAAAAACCACTACTATTGGTTAAAAATGTGAAAAATCCTATAAAAATGACAATTTTACCCTATCTAGATATATTATAAAACTCTATCTGGATGAGTAAAATTGGCATTTTCACATTTTTAACACATCGTAATAATTTTTTGGTATATTGTGTTTTTTTTACCAGGGTTAACCAAACATATTATTTACAAAATATTTATCATCTATAAATTTAAAATTTTTTTATGGGGTTATTTAGATTTATTAACCTCCCGTTTGGGAAACGGAATAAATGAGTATAAGTATAGTATAAAGGTGGTATAAGAATGAATATGAAAAATTATTGTTTGTTTGCAGGGTATAATTTGGTATTATTAAACCAGTTTAAACGAGTATAAGAGAATATATTAATTTTAAGTAACCCCTAAGATATAGTCAATTCTACTATTCAAACAAGGACCAAGTGTTTTTTAAGTGTTTTAAAAAAATTATATAAATTTTAAACGGTCGGGGGGGGGGGGGGGGGGGGTTGTGTTATATGGATTTGAGTCAGTTTTAGATTCTTTTCTTTGTAAATAATCTCCCTAATCAACCACAAAACCACCTCTACCAGAAAAGTGAGACAGCCTTCGCTAAAAAAACCCCCAAAAAACCTAGGGTTTACAGTTCCTCCGACAGTCACCTCCAATGGCGAGAGACCCTCCCCGGACCTCCGTCAAGGACGCCGTCCACAAGATCCAGAGCTCCCTCATCGAGTCCTCCTCCCACGCTGAGTCCAAGCTCCTCGCGGCGGGGTCCCTCCTCTCCCACCCCGACTACGATGACGTCGTCGTCGAGCGCTCCATATCAGGTCTCTGCGGCTACCCCGTCTGCGGCCGATTCCTCCCGTCCGATCGCCCGAGGAAGGGACGGTACCGGATCTCTCTCAGCGAGCACCGCGTCTACGACCTCCAGGAGACCTACAAGTACTGCTCGTCAGGATGCCTCGTCTCTAGCCGGGCCTTCTCGTCGAGTCTCGAGGATGGGAGGCCTGTTGATGCTGCCATGGATCCTGCGAAGATTGATAGAGTGATGAGGATGTTTGAGGGGTTGAGTTTGGGTGGTCGGGATGGGGATTTGGGGATGTCCAAGGTGAAGATCACGGAGAAATCTGATCGGACGGTGGGGGAAGCGCCGTTCGAAGAGTGGGTCGGACCTCCGAACGCGATTGAAGGGTATGTCCCTCTACGGGACCATGGAGACCCATCGTCCTCTAAAGGTCAGTGTTTTTTTCCTTATTGTTTGAAATCACAACGATTTGCATGCGAGATGAGTTGTTTTTAATGAGATATTGATGCTTTGAAACACCCATTCATGTAAGCTTTGAAAAAGATGTTCTTTTTATTTGTTTCCATTGTGGGTTTGCTCTGTGAACACAGGAGTGAGCTTGCATTGTTAATGCAGGGCATAAGTCTGGGTTGATTCCAAAGAGTCAACGAGGAAAACTGAGGTTAATTCGATTTTAGACGAAATCAATTTCTCGAGTACTATAATCTTTGGGGATGAACTCAGTGTTCCTCCCAAAAAGCCTTCGAGTTCTACCCAAAAAGCGTCTAATGAGTCGAAAGTTAAGAAAGTGGAAGGGAAAGATGAGACTAAAAAGAAGAAACCCAAATCATACAGAGATCCACCGAAATCATTGCAGGAGTCTTCTGACGCAGTGGGAGGTAAATCAGAATCAGATAAAAGTACACTGAAATCATCATTGAAGACTTCGGGGACCAAGGATCCAAAGCGCTCTGTTAAATGGGCTGACGAGAACGAAACTAAGAATTTGGTTGAGAGGGAGAGTGCCTATGAAGATGTTGAGAGTTCACTACGTCTCGCATCAGCGGAGGCTGTGCTGCTGCGCTTGCTCAAGCAGCGGAGGCAGCTGCTTCTGGCGAACTAGATGCTGACAATGCTGGTAAATTGGCTTTTGGTCATCATCATTCACATTAAATTGTTTAACTTATGTTATTGCCAATTGATGCATTTTCTTATGTGTGGAAATTTTGAATGGCAGTGGCCGAAGCTGGACTTGTAATAATCCCTCCACCTGTTGAACCTGAAAGCAAGGATGATGATGATGATGATGATGATGATGGTATGGATATAGAAATGGATAGAGGCTTGGGAAAGTGGCCAAAGAAGCCTGTGCTTTTAGACACTGATGTGTTTGATACAGAAGACTCTTGGCATGATGCACCTCCTGAGGGTTTTAGTTTGACTGTGAGTCATCTGACACACTTTAACTTTTCATCATTTTTACACATCATTGTTGGATTGATCTATACATTACTACAGATGTCCCCTTTTGGAACGATGTGGATGGCTCTTTTTGGATGGGTGACATGCTCATCAGTCGCATATGTATATGGACGGGATGAAAGCTCTTGTGAGGAGTTTTTGTCTGTCAATGGGAGAGAATACCCGTACAAGATTGTTCTTGGTGATGGTCGGTCTGCTGAAATCAAGCAAACTTTAGCTGGTTGTATTGCCCGTGTCCTGCCAGGCCTTGTATCTGATCTCAGGCTTCCAACGTCGGTTACTGCTATGGAGCAATCTATTGTATGTACTGCTATTTATGTTGTAGATATATGTCATGCTATTTCGGCTGCCTTTTTTGTGTGTAGGAATTTCAATGTGATGTTGGCCATAATTTATAAGTATATTGGGCAGCTCTCTCTAGCCCCATTTTTTTAACACAATCTAATATCAGGTGTCCAAGCCACATGATGTTGCTATTTATTATCTGGTCCTGGATTTTTTTTTATAAATTGATACTTAGGCCAACTGGTATCAGTGAAATCTAGCAGATTTTTGGTTGTATGGAAACATGTAATGGCCCTGTTTGGGTAAAAATGAAAACCTTTATATTTAATGAAAGGTTGGTAGTTGAACATAGGAAATTGTTAGTAGATTTTGAACAACATGATTTGTGTTAATTTCATATTTGGTTGCATGAACTACACAAATGATATGCATTGGTTTTCAGTTTAGTACTTTTGTGTACATATCAGCTTTAAAACATTGGTCCAAATCCTCACAATTATATGTGCACATGTCATTGAGACTGGGGAGGGTTAACAATCTTCTCATTTTCACCATTTTTTTCTCAGAAATGTGGACAATCATATATATTAGGTATTGAGCTTAATGACTAGCAATTGCCCAATGGATATCTAGGTTCAGAACTCCGGATATACATGAGGGATTTCTTTTCACTTCCTTCTAGTCTTATTTGTTAATCTGAGAATAATAAATTTGAATCATCTCATCTTTGAAGAGAATAAGAGTATGTGTCTTCTAGCATGGTTTTCTTGATGTGAGTTGCATAGCTCTGAGTACTTTGGGTTTGGAATAACTAATTGTACATAAATTATATGCATTATATCATGAGCGGCAGTTGACATGTTAGGTTTTGGCAGTTTAAAGTCACAGAGGAGTTCACAAGTGACACATGTATGCGTGGGACAACTGAAAAATTGTATTATTGGTGAACTAGCAAATCTGTCATAGGATTTAAATTACATCTTTTGTATTATCTGAAGTAGCAAATGTTCTATAATTATATCCATGTATTCATAAGGTTTTTAACATGCACTGCTGTTTCCAGGGACGCTGCTTGAAACAATGTCTTTTGTTGACGCGTTGCCACCCTTCAAAACCAGTCAATGGCGAGTGATCATTCTGTTGTTTCTTGATGCCCTTTCTGTGCATAGGCTTCCTGCGCTCACTCAACATTTAAGCAGCCGGAGGATGCTGCAACAGAGGGTTAGAATTCGCACAATTAATCTCCCTTTTCCGTCTGTTTACCCTCTTTGTCTGACATCCCATTTTGTTGAATGCATCTACTGATCTTCAATAGTATTGTAAGGCCATATACATCATGAATACAGACTACTTTTGTACTACGAACTCATCCACATCGGATTTTTTTTTGTTTGATTGCAACAGGTGCTCAGCACAGCAGAAATTGGAGCAGATGAGTATGAAGTCATGAAAGATCTTGTCATCCCACTGGGTCGGATGCCACGGTTTTCAGCACAGAGTGGGGCTTAGAAAAGCCAAAATGGGGAGACATTTGATATGTGACAAACACTGTGTATCAGTGAACCATAAATTAGTTGCTGCGGTTAGAATGTGAAAGATCTTGACATTTGATACGTGACAAACATTTGCTGAAAGACAAAAATATTTTGAGTAGAATGCCTGGTACATTCACTTGTCTCTTTCTTTCCATTTCCTACCACAGCCAATTTAGTTGAGACCACATGGCTTGACAGCAGCCTTTTTTGAAGTATTTATTATAGGACAGTAAGGTTAAAGGGCTAACAACAGTTTTGCTTTTCTATTTGGGATGAATTTATTATTCATAGATAGATAAGGATTCAATGTTTGATAGAGACGAAACAAAATTGGATTCATAAAAATACAACTGTACCAGTCAACTAATTCATTTCATAGATCTACCCCTTTTAGGCTCTGTTTGAAAATATTTATTTAAAAACCAACTTTTTAATAAAAGCTATTCTGAACCAGCCTTTTTTTTTTTATTTTGTGAAAGTTTTAGACTTCTAATATATGAAAAAAATTAAGATGCTGTTTGGTAGCGGTGGAAAGTGGATTTTAAGTGTTGATTGTTAAGTGTAGAAAGAGGAAGAATGATAATCTTTAAGAGTTAAGAAAAAAAAGTGTTTGGTTCTATAAAAATATTAAGCAGTATTTTAAATAAGTGTGTTTAGTTAACCAGTTGACTTAAGTGATTATTGGAAGGGTATTTTGATATATTTTATAAGTGTTGAATGTTATTTTAATATTTGGTTGAAATGGAAAAAACATATATTTTTTTTAAGATATTAAAGATTATTCTTTTTTAACATGTTAAAAATACATCAACCACAATTTCAGGGGAAGAGTCAAAACAATATAGTGTCTGGATACCCACATGTTTAATCCGTTGAAAATTCTGATATTTATATATTTCTACCTATCCCTTAGGACATCAAAGAAAAAACATTCACAACAGAAACAACAAATCCAAACAAATCCACAATAGAAACAATAAAATTTGTGAAAACCCCTTCAACAAACTTCCGATGCAATCGACATCAGAGGGGATGATGCGGGCGGAGGAGGAAGCTGTGGCTGGGAGGGGTGATGTAGGTGGACCTAGGGTTTGAGAGGATCGCGCTGGAGAGGTTGACAGCATGTATGTTGATCTTGTTCAAGATTCTGCGCCGTGATGAGTGGTCCCGATCAGCGCCGATCGGGATTCATTGAGGAGGGCGAGTGTTTGAGATGCGGCAGAGAAATCCAGGCCGAAATTGGTGTGATTTCTGAGGAGAGGAGGAAGTGATGGGAGGTGACGTTGGAGGATGGGAGGAGACGGAAGCGGCATCACTTGACGCTGGAGCGGAGGCTAGGCCTCTTCGTTCGGCTTGGTCTTGGTGAATTTTTAGCGAGAGGAGAGAGGGGCTGGTAGAGGACTTAAATAATCTAGGTAATATGTGGTTGATTGCAGGGGTATAGTAGTCATTTCACTAGTCTCTTAGGCGGAAGCAGAAAAAAAAAGTGTCATCTCAAATGATGAAAATAAGTTGTGATTTTTCATTGAAAGATGATATTTTTTAGAACTTATTTTAGGTCAACCAAACAACCATTTAACAAAAATAGAGCTGAAATTCTGGATTAAGTATGATAAGCGCTGAATTTCAGCCCAACCAAACAGCCCCTATATTTCAAAACCAAATACTAAGTTTTCAAAGCACCCACTTAGTGTTGAATATCCGGAAAATTGATTTGTAGAAGAATTAGTTGATAATTAGTTTCAAATGGACCCTAGGATAGCGTAATCACCTACCATTTTATTAAAAAAATCAGTCCCCATTCAAGGGATAACATATGCCCATTGATTGAAGACTGATATGAACCAATGAATAGAGCACTGACTGAACCCAATCTCATGTCCACAAGGAGAGTCCTGTGCATGGTATCTCATTTGCTACAATGCTAGAAAAAGAATACTTTGATATTATGTACAACAGAAACCAATATCTAATAATGCACAATAATAACATACCAATGATCAACCTGGGGGTACCCCACCCCAACCCATCCAGAAGCACAATTATGCAAATACACATATCTAACAGTAACACAAACAGAAGAACCCATAAAAAAATATATGAAGGTTCTGCAGAAAAATTCAGTCTCTCTCATTGTCATCCAGAAACCTCTTCAGATTACACAACGCCTCCGCCGAGAGGCTGCAAGACCTCAGCTTCGGCCGCTGCTGTGGCTGCTGCTGCACCTGTGGTGGTGTAGCGTAATCACGGTCTCGACCAAAGCAGACCACAATCACAGTAAGGTTGTCTATGGTCCTCAGCCTGAGAGCCTCCTTGACGAGATCCCTCGCTCCACGCTCGGGGTCATCGTGCCTCCTCAACCCCGCCTCACCACACCCACTGCGTGCTGGCTCGACATCACGTCCCATATCCCGTCGCACCCGATGATCAAGAACTCGTCATCCTCTGTCAGCATTGCCTGCTTAAACTCAGGCTCTGCGATTAAAGGGGACGGAGAACCCCTTGGGGACTTCATGTCCCAGTCTCCAAGGGCTCGCGTGACTGACAGGACCCCATTGAGGTACCCGTCATCTACGAAGCCCCCGGCGACCATCACCCGCTCCCGCTCAGCATCGTAGGCGGGCCGGTGGTCGCGGGAGAGGTCAACCGCCTCTCCTTTGCGGCAAAGAACCGCCCTGCAATCGCCAGCATTTGCAACCAAAAGGCGTCTGCAATAGACATAGCAAACCAAAGATCAGATGACGAGTAACCCTGTTAATGTGTCGGACTCGCTCAGATTCCATAATATCCAAATTTCCTAAATCATTCGAATACAGATGTTTATATTCAAATTCAGATTTTTTTGAATTTGCAGCAAATACGGATATTTTTTGTCTGATTAATAGGTTTAACGAGGAGCTAATAATATCAGAAACTCAGCATTGAATGGTTTCATGAGAACCTACAGACCTTCCAAATACGAGGGCTGTGAGCACGGTCGATCCAGAAGAACTGCTGACAGTGCATTCATCGGCCAAAGCTAAATCTGCATCGAGGAATGCCTTCCGGATAGAACCCTCCAGTTCTTCTACGAGGACATCATCTGCTTCATTTGCCCGTGGAAAACTCGCATCTTCGAAAAAGAACTTCATCGCATGCTCTTTAAGATATGAGGCTGCTTCAGGACCACCATGCCCATCAAATACCTGTAACCCAAAATGTATATGAAGAAAATTATTACCGATGAAGATGGCAATGATCAAACGTAAGCAGAAAATCGGAGTATCATTTTCAAGTTAATTTACCCCATAAAATGCGCTCGGTGTAGGACATGTAACCATCGAGCCTAGGTGCGCAGACAGATCATCGATGCATATGTGCTCATCCTCCATGATACTCCGGCATCCGATGTCAGAGAAACTACCGGACCGGATAATGGGTACGAACTGAATCACAGCTTCGTCTAATGTAACATCAGAAATAGCATCTGGGGCACCGATATCCTGATCAGAGAACAAAACACAATGTATAAATTTGCTCGTTAGATTGTCTCCCTTTCTATTTCATCAGACAACTGTCGTATTGGTCTGATAATGACTAATAAAGGTTCCATTTCATCAAACAAATGTCAAATTAGTCTGATAATGACTTAAAGGCAATGTTTACACGCAATCCTTATTTCTAATCCACAAATGACCCATTTTGCAAATGAGGTAAATACTTCGCTGAATGAGACATGTAATTTTTTTTAATTTTTTTTTTGCAAAGCGAAAATATAACTCATCAGAATATATAGTACATGCTTTAAGTATACATCAAAGCATGTGGGGACTTCAGGATTGTCTTGGGCTGTCCTTTAACATCATCAAAATATTATTAATGAAAAAGAGTTTTTCCAAATCAATGAACACCCAATGGTGTCAATCACACTTTCAACTCCAAAACATCAAATATTGCAATAATTACTTATAATCAGAAACCGTAGAATTAAAAGCAATCTATACTTTAAAAAACAGAGATGTTGAGAGAACCATAATCCATAATTACAATAGATTTTGCACTCTATCCCGAAATACTTTCTTTCAACGTGGTTTTATTTGAACAAACAAAAACAAAAACATAAGAGACGGACAATTCTATCAAAAAAAAGAAAAGAAAAGAGACTTAGCACCCAAACCATAATTGTTTCATATATATATATAAAAAGGAATCTTTCTTTCTTTCTTTCGGTAGATAAAAAATACTTAACCTTTCTTTATGATCCCTGATCTGAAAAGAACATTAACAACTGTTCATCAATTGGTCACCAAATAATATCATCTCAAACAGAGAACAAAAGTACAAAAAAAGCCTTTCTTTGTTTTTTTTTTCAATCAATAAAAAAAAAACTCTTAATCATAAAAAGAGACCATTAACCTCAACATACAAAACCTAATTCGACTCCCTGAACAAAAAAAAAAGGTCACAATTCGTCCAAAACCCCTTAAAATTTCTCAAAAAAAAGGTCAAACAAACAGATCAAACCAAACCAAACAATCAAAACCCTCACCAGACCGGATCTCGAGACATCCACCGCAACCACGTCCAGACCACCTTCCCCTCGAAACACCGGCAACGACGTCGCCATCCCTCCGACCGCCGCAATCTCCTCGATCCCGCACCTGTACGGCGACGAATCCATGACAATCTGAACACTCCGGTGAAAAACCGCCGCTCCTGCCACCATCTCCTCAAAATCAGGGTTCCTAATCTCTCTCTCTCTCTCAAAAATTAGGGTTTACAATCTTCTCCCTCTCTCTATGATCGGATCGAAAAACGAATTAAAAAAATTAGGGTTTCCAAAACTTGTTTTTATTTTTTATGGGCTCGTGAAGTTCGCTGTATGATCGCACCAGTTGGTCTTTTATACTTCCCGGGTTTGGAAAACCCGGTTCGAACCGGTGCCAACCGGGTCGACCGGCACGTTTCGGTCGGATTCGGTCGCGTACGGGTTTTATTATGGGACAACATACATATAGCCCCTCAAAGATTACGAATATCCATATTGAACCTTTAATTGCTTCAAAATCCATATGACCCCTTGATTTTTAAGCATATATCATATTGAATTGAATTTTCATACATTTTTAAAGAATATTCCGTTACTTAACGGCGGCCTGAAAATGCATATTCATATAACCCTTTGGAATTTAAAAAAAATTCAAAAAGACCCCGTAAATGATCAAAATACCATTGTTTATCTAAAAATTCTAAATCAAAGTATTCCTTCTCATGATGGATAAGATTCACTTGTTTTGATGAAAAAAGAGACTAATTTAGGCTGAAAGAGACGAGTGATCTAGGGTGAAATAGAGGGGGTAAATCAACTAAAGCCATAAAATCAAGGACTATATGGATTTTTAGAAAAGGAAGTATTGATATGGATATTCACAATATTTGAGGGAGCTATATGCATCTTTCCCTTTTATTACTTTTGCCTTTTCGGATCCGTAGACGGCGTCGTAGCGTAAATGTCACGGAAGTGTTTGCGATTGGGATGGCAGTCTTCGTAATAAAGAGGACTCATGGGGGTGGTTTGTTTGTGTTGCCATTTTCCGCCGTCGGAAGGAAAACTGCGTTCAGACTTTGAATCGGTTGTGGCTTTGGTCTGTTCAATTGGAATTGACTAGAATACCCTTGGAATCTTGTGATTTTAAAAAATGATTCTTTTGTTTTTATTGGGAAAGATCCATATAACCCCTCATAATCTTCCTGATATCCATATAAACCCCTTTAATCACAATATATTTATATAACCCCCTTGTAAACACACCATAAATGTAAATAATCCCCTCGCAGTTAAAAATTCTTTAACAGAGTTGGAATATTCCGAACATATTCCGTTATTTAAACTATGGTTAACAAAAATATATTCTTTTAATCATGAAAAACAGTCAAAAAAAACTTTTATATTTCTAAATTTTACACTTTTTAGTTTTTTTTTTAAAGTATTGACTGCTTTCAGATAGTTAAAAGAATATATATTTGTTAATCATGGTATAGATCAGTGTTCTGATATGCGGGATGTGGTTTACGTGCGGCTGGGGTACCGTACAGAGTATATGCAGTATGCAGAAGTATATGCGGAGAGTATATGCGGTTCTATAATTTTTTATTAATAAATAAACATACATGATGATTTCTAAACATATTAAAATAAGTATTAAAAATATATATACAAAAGATATGTTAAGTATATACAAATCATAAAAATTAAAAAATTCTCAAAATTTACATATTAAACACACAAAATAACACTTGTTTATCACATAACAAAGAAAAGTAATTAAAAGTGAAATGAAATTTCATTAATTGACACGTTACCTAACACACCAACTGAGTCACTGCTGTTTGTAAAAACAAATCTGCTTGTGCCGACAGCATTACCCAAATAAAAAAGCAGAGAATCCGATCGATCAGCAATGGCGAACAAGGTCGTGTTGATCATCGTCTTCGTCTTCGACGTCATCGCGTTCGCCCTCACCGTCACCGTCGAACAGAGATGCGGCACTGTGAGAGACACCCCTTTTTAGGGCAGTCGAAGAAGAAGAAGGGGGAGATCGTCGATGAAGAGGAGATCGGGAGAAGCCGTCGATGAAGAGGAGAAGAAGACGTCAATGAAGAGCCGGCTGGAATAAGTGTCAGGGAAGAAGTAGTTGGCGCTGCTGCTGATGAAGGAGGAGGTCGGCGCCAAACGCCTCAAGCCGTCGATGAAGAGGAGCTGCCGTCGATGAAGAGCAGAAGCTGTCGTGTGTCGGGCAGATGCCGTCGATGAAGGAGAAGAAGACGCCAATGAAGGAGAAGAAGTCATCGATGAAGCGCAGATTCCGTCGACGATGCCGATGAAGGAGTACTGGAGAAGAAGCCCTGACTTCTTTTAGGGCTGGCTGGAGCCCGTGCGCCCGCTTAGGCGGGCGTATACCCGTTTTTTGGGCGATTATGCGGGCCTTAAGCGCATATAGACCACTTTTGGTGAAGTCGGTTCAGTAGTGTTACCGAACACTGGTATAGATAACGCAATATGTCCAAAAAATTTCAATTCTATTAAAAAAAATTTAATTCATAAGGTGATTATTTGCATTTATGGTGTGTTTATAGAGGATTATATGGATATATTGAAGATTACATGGGGCTATATGGATATATTGAGATTACATGGGGTTACGTGGATTTTTCCCTATATTATAAAACTGAAAAGAATCTAATTTTGTGAAAAAAAATGATTTTGTTGACATAGAATATTTAAAAATACAATAATGAAAGTCTAACTCTGCAACATATATTTTTTTATATATTTATATTATTCATCCTTATTTAATTGTTCCTATCCCACCTAACCAAGGAATTTATAAATAATAGTTTTGTTATTTGTGAAGTTTTTTTTTTTTTGTATTTCTGAATATAATGTTGAGTTGGTTTTCGCATGCCAAAAAAATTTAAAGATCTAGAAGAATATTTTGAATTATGTTTTTAAATATAAAATACATTACACAGTATCCTAGAATAAGTGATTGAATAATTCCGATCCGATCTGTGTATTTTTTTTTTCTTCTTTTTAATGACTAGGAATCCTTGTGTTTTTCTTCAACAACTAGCCACCTCACTGACTAAAAAAAAAATATTAGATACAAAAAATTATTTTAAATTTGAATGGGTAAGGAATCTATTTAGAAGGCTTTCAAGTATCTTCGACTTTAAACGATTACTTTTTTTTATGAATAAATGATTAGTCAATTAAAATTCATCTCATTCACATTTAACCATACAAGATATATGTTTATAAGCCACCAAATTATTAAATCATTATGTAATATTATTCTCTTGATAGTAACTGGTGTTCCTTTTGACTTGGAGATTTATGGATCATAGAAATTGTAACAATAAAAGAAATTTTAATTTTTTTATTAAACAAATAATAATTGAAATACATTTGAGTGAATGCGTCAAGTAAACGTTGATTATAGCATTTGCCCCTCACCCAAAGTTAAAGAAACACACAATACACTCAATTATTATTATTTTTGTTAATTTATGCAACAACAAAAAAAAAACTTTCATAAAGAAGAGTGTGCGACACAAAACATTAAAAATAGTTTGAAAAAAGAAGAAGATTTCAACGTGTCATGAACTATGACTTTAATAATATTGATAAAGACTTTGTTTGGATGCTGAGTTTGAAAATATAAGATTTATATAAACCTACATTTCAAGCTGAGTTTTGAATTTTCAATCACGAGATCCTTTCACATTAAAAAAGTGAAGAGAGTTCAAATCATAATCGTGTCATTTATGTTTGGATCTTTTTTTTTTTGTCTTTTAAACACAAAATCCGCAAACAATGCCTATAAAGAAATCACACAGGTTATCAAGATACTTTGCCCTTAGTTAAGTTGTAGGTAGTTTTTTTTCCACTTGTTATTCATTTCTTTGTTCAAATATTACATTTTAATATATAATTTGTTATCATTTATTCACTCTAAATCACTTTCAATATTAAGTTTATTATTTCATTGTCTACCTTATTATTCCTTAAACAAATAATAGGAATAAAGAAAAATAGGCTCATCTCTTCCTTCACATGTAGAAGTCATGTAGAAGTTTAGGAGGCCTGTGTATTGATTACGATTCACACACATTGAGCATGTATTCAATGATATATAGCTGATTCACATGTTTGTAATGTCACAAATTTATGTTCAATTCAATGTTTTCTGAATCTATAGATGGTTTGAACTATGGATAAAGTTGGGAGTTATGTCAAGCATGTCAACGAAGTAGGAGAGGGGGGGGTGGGGGGGGGGGGGGGGGGTGTGAACCTAGTACGATATATAATGATGTCATTCTTTAGAGAATATGGAATATATCATCATAAATAATTATGGTTTGTTCCACCAAGAAAGGAGGGGGGGGGGGGGGGTTTGGATATCTGATAAGGGCTTTTGTTAATTTAATATTTTCCTTTAATTGATCAATTGCTTTTGTGCCTTATTAGTTATAGCCTCCTCTGAACAAAGTGATGTCAAGTACCACTTTCTTCTAATTAAGACTTCTATTATTGGGGTGCCAACAACACCATCACAAATCTTATCGTGCACTGGTTGTTGGTTTCGTTACATAGTAATCCTAATCAAGCATTTAAATTCAATGTTTCACTTAAATTAAAGAGTGCGGTATACTCGATAATCTTGTAGTCCTAACTCTTATCAGTGAAAATGTATATGCATTCAATTAATCTATGCATCTTATTTGAGTACATATTTCAAAAAAAATTAAATGTGTTAGGACTTAGTATTGTAAATGACTGTATGAATGACCTTAGAAAAGATCAAATATATTCAATCACATAATATTAAATGATATTATCACATAAATTAAGATGAAATACTTTTGCATGACTGGCTCTAAATTGTCTTTGTTCGATTTTAGTTAACAGCGGATTATTTCTAGTTTAGATGAGTTATGGTTATAAAGTAACAGCTAATCATTCATGCGAATCACTTTTTTATAATTCAAGTATGTTTTGAAATAAATATTTATCTAATGAAATACATACTCGAATATGTCTATTTTATATGTTAAGTTAAAATTATGTAAATGACTTTAGAGCATCAACTCCAGAAATTGGGTTAGTTATTTTTTTGGATGGGTATATGTTGGGTTAGTTGGAACTTAGAAATGAATATTTATGGACTGCAAATATGATAATTTACATGATGTCACCATCACACGGATGTAAATTATGTCAACACGATCACGTGAATGTAAGTTATGACGTGTTTAAAAAAAAACACAAAAAACATGTTTTACACTGTAAGAGGGTTAGTTTGCCAATCAACTATCCCCAAAAGAGTTGCTTAGATAAGGAGATAAGTAATCGATTAAGAGGTTATTACGAGGATAGATGAGTGAAACGATAACTTATTATTGTTTGATATAAAAAATTAATCGGGATAAATTGTGGATAGTTGTCTCGATTTTAAAGATAAAATGATGATATTTTAAAGGCTGTGATAACATTTATTCTCTACTTTTATCCTAACTTTTGACAAATGTAAATATGAACAAAATGATTGGATTTTTTGTCCCTTGACATGGGGGCCCATTGATATTCCTCTTAAAAGAAAGTCAATTTGATTGATATTCCTTTCTTTGTCCCCTCCTCTTAAAACAATCAAAACCTTAACCCCATGTCAAACTAGTAGACCTAGCTTGATAAATGAATAAATTTTTAGAAAAAAGTTAGTCTAATTTATACGGTATTAAAAAATCATTATTTTTATTCAAGATTTGCATTTGGTAATACTTTTTATTATCTTCATTTTTTTATGTTTTTATCATCAATCTTGCATTTGGATCAAATATGGAATAACTTTAACCAGTGAAGCATATATACCTCGTTAAACTTGTATATATCTCATTAAACATTTTCTTACCCTTACTAAAAATAGGTTCAATCAATTTGAAATAGAAATATATACACTTTTCATAAAAAAAATATACTTTATTAAACGATGTTTACTATTTAGAAAAAATAAAAATATGTTAAATATGTTTGAGTTGACTTAGTTTTGATTGATAAAACAAATTGAGTCTACATATACAATTGATACGTTAAAGTGGGCCCACCATGTTGTGGGGGGGCCCATGGCTGTCATATAATGTGGGCTTAGCAATCAGCATGAACTCGGGCCACTCGACTAAGGGTGCCTCTATTATTATTTGGTGAAGAAGATGCCTTGTCTTTTTTTTTATAAAGAAAATGTACATGTTTACTACTTGATTTTACTCATAAACTTGAATTATAAATTTTGAATGGGAGAGAAGAGAATGAAAAAAAGACACAAAGAAACTCATAAAAAAGAGGGTGAACTTGCGGCCCAAATTAAAAGAGGTATTTAACTGACCAAGCGAGGCAAAACCCATCCTGTCACCCTATGATGAAGGGCCGGCCCTGATAATTGAATTTTTTGAATGAGCCTTAGGCGAAATTTTAAAGTGGGGCTTCATACATTATTTTTTTAAAAAAAATCTAGATTGTTTTAATCCTGCACATTATCAATATTATTAAATAGATGCATAATATTATATAATGATTCAAAGTAAAACATTATACAATATCATATGTATACTTAATGAAACAAAAAAAAAATTAAATTTTAAAAATTGAAATGTCTATTGAATTATGGTTGGAGAGATTTATGGAAAAAGAAATTTTAGGAGAATATAAAAAAGATTGAGAAAGTTTATTGAAAGTGATTAATTAAAGTAATACATCTCACTGTACATTTTATTAAAGTCCACTGAATAAATGGATCTTAGGGGACCCTTGTTGAATGGAGGGCCCTAGCTAATTGCCTTGGTGGTATTGCCCCGTAGGACCGGCTCTTCTATGATGCGCATAACCCTTCTCGAAATTAAACATCCCCACCCTCTATGTCGACCCCAATCCGGTATACACCATCAAAACATGTTCCCACATGTTTTTTTATACACCCTCATCTCTTTGAACACAGCTCTATTGCGCATCTTCCAAATTGTCCATGTCCCTTTGAAGATGTAATGTCTTAATTAATCGAGTGGCAACAATGTAGAAATTAAATCCTTCTCTTCACTTTCTTTCCCGCGCACTGTAAATAATAATATTTAATTATTTTAAGAAGGATAATGATAGATACAAATATGTTTTAATTTCTTTAAAATAGTAAATCTCATCTAATAAGATATATGTTTTGATAAAAAAGTATATATCACTCTATTTTGAATTCAATGAACCTATTTTTAATAAGTGTAAAATTTTTTAGCGAGACACATGCCTATTTAAAAATATATATACCTCGCCAGATGACTAACAAAGTATATAAAGATTACATTTAGGATTATAATAAAGATTGTGTATAAGAACACTTTTTTGAGAATGGTGTAGGTGTGCAAGTTAAAGAAAAATTAATAAATAATAGTTCTAGAAAAGATGTCGGATGTCTAAATGAATGTGCACGTCTCCTAGTTTGCATGTCCCATATGCATTGAATATGTATATAAGGGAAAAATCCATATAACCCGCTAAAATCTTGTCTAAACCCATATAACCCCTTCCAATCTTCATATATTTATATAACCCCCTGGTAATCATACCCAAAATTTCCATATAACCCCCTTCGTCCGCCTTCCGTCAACCGAGTTAACAGTGAAATTGAGAAAAATTCATATAACCCTCTGTAATCTAGCCTAAATCCATACACCGCCCTGCAATCTTTCATATATCCATATAATCCCGTGAAATCTTCATATATCCATATAATCTCCCTGTAATTTTGAAAAAATCCATATAATCCCTGTAATATGGAAAAAAATATTTCTAAAAATTCAAAAATAAAAAAAATTCCTCTTGGCATATTTTAATTTTTAAAAATATTTTTTTTTCAAAAACTGTCACATCTATCATATTACACATACATCTCTCATACTTATTTCTAAACACAAATAATTTATGCATGGGTATAGTTGTCATTTAAAAAGTCAGAAACTCTTATTCATCTCTTATCTACCATTTATCCTTATTTTATCCAAGGTGAATCAAACAACAAAAATATCAATTTTATGTTTACCAATGAAAATAATAAAAAATACAACAAAATAAAGATTTTCAATCCATTAGATGTTAATGCATGTAAATGTTAATTTACTCTATTATTAATGTGTCGGGGTACTGGTTATGAAATCATATGTCATTTATAATTAAAAAATTAAGAATAAAAAAAGGAATGAATTAAAAAATTTACTCTATTATTAATAATAAAAAATTATTTTTTTATTTTTAAATTTTTAGAAATATTTTTTCCAGATTACATGGGGTTATATGGATTTTTTCCAAAATTACAGGGGGTTATATGGATATATGAAGATTGCAGGGGGTAATATAGATATATGAAGATTGCAGAGGGTTATATGGATATATGAAGATTGCATGGGGTTATATGAATTTAGGTCTGATTATAGGAGGTTATATGAATTTTTCTCAATTTCGCCGTTAACTCGGCTGACGGAAGGTGGACGGAGGGGGTTATATGGATTTTAGGTATGATTACAGGGGGTTATATGGATATATGAAGATTGCAGGGGGTTATATGGATTTAGGTAAAATTTCAGGGGGTTATATGATTTTTCCCTATAATAATGTAAAGGGAAAATGACCAAAAAAATCTCATAAGAGTTTCAAATACCCAAATCAGCCACTTTTAAAATTATATCTAAAAATGTCTCATTTTACAGTTTTGAAAACACAAAAGATTAATCTTCTCTTGTGTAATTAAATTTTTAATATCCCTTTTTATTCCACACAAAAAATCTATTTTTCCTAGAAAACAGCAATCTCTTTGTACATGATGAAATCAATACCTTTAGAGGTTTTGTTATAATATATACGTGTTTCTTATATATATTTTATATGATATTGTTTATCATTTTTCATTGTGTATAATCATAATATGTAATTTAAATATGTATTATGCCCAATGCAACAGATGATATTTTAGTATTCTAAATCTTTATTCACATTTTTTATTTTTTAGCTATTTACATATTTTTATTATATCATTTGTACATATCAATTTTTAAAAAAATCAACATTTAATGGAGTTCATAATCAAATACTCAAATTATATTGGTACATATTTCACAAAATTTACTTAATCACAAAGAATTTACAAAAAAAAATTGATCTACATGAAAATGTGTGAAATATATTAATAAAATTAAGAGGGTGAAATATTTTAACTAAGTTAAGGGATATGAAATGTATTAAGGATCTAATTGCATAGGGGTGGATTAGTCTTTTGTATTTCCAAAATTGTAAAATGAGATTTTTTTATGTATAATTTTAAAAAGTGGCTGATTTATATACTTTGAACTTTTGAGAGACTTTTTTAGTCATTTTCCCTAATGTAAAAGCCCTACAAATGTAAAACCCTAATTAAATTCTCTTGTACATTCCTTTGTTATTCTCTCTCACTGAACAACTGTGCATTCCTAGTAAGACCTTTTGTTGTTTGGGCTTCACATTGATTGGAATTTTTATGGGATTTTAAGATTTTCAAAACTAGGTCGAGTATATAGCTTACAATAAATATGTGGTGAACCCAATATAAGTTTTTTTTCTTAGGATATTGGAGGGACTTTATGTGGCTGTCCATACATTCAAACTAGGAAGACTATCTCTGGCTGTTTGTTCCGGTCCTATAGAAATTTTTTTTGAATAATTGCTAAAAACAGTTGGGTAAGTAAGCGTCAATACTTGAATCCAAAACCTACATGTGCTCCAATATAAGTATTTACCCACGTTTGGGGTGGAGCATAAACAATGGATATGAGAGAATATAGTAGAATAGCCCCTAAACAGCTGTTTGTTTGACAAGAATAAATCTTGATAGCTATGTCTGAATAAGCTAAGGATAAAGTCTGATAACTATTCTCAGAAAATGTTAGAATTGCTTATCAGAGCTTATCTATACTAATGGATAAAAATATCTTTCTCTGTCATTTTAAAATTTTTATCTAACTTAAGCACTCTCTGCACACATTCTAAAAACTGTCACATCTATCATATCACACACACATCTCTCATACTTATTTTCAAACATAAATAATTTATGCAGGGATATATTTGTCATTTAAAAGTCATAAACTCTTATCCATCTCTTATCTACCACTTATCCGTACTTTATCTAATATGAACCAAACAACAAAAATATCAATTTTACGTTTTTCAATGAGAATAACAGAAAAGACAACCAAACAAAAATTTACATATTCAACATGGATTGTTATTTATCCCAGTATAGTTATCAAGGGCAAATAACCCTGTCACACCCCAAACGAGGGGTTAGTGATCATTGGATCATGACACACCTTGGTTATATAAACTCATTATTCGATTTTGGGAATGTGGTGCACTTCCCTCCATTCGTTTGGTTCTATTTTTTTATATTTTTATTGAAAAACGTAAAAATAAAGGTTGAGTTGTTTGGATTGGTAAAGAATAAAATATAAGATAAGATGTAAAAATATTGATTTGACATGTGAGCCCATTTGATGTATAAGAGGATGTTGATAGATGATTTGATATGATAAAGTGTAAAAAGTTGATTTGACATGTGGGCTCATGAGAATAAGATAAGCTGAGTATATTTTATTCTAGGGGTTACTTATAATTGTTATACTCTCATATACTCGCTTAAATTGGTTTAGTAATACAAAGTTATACTCTGTAAACAAACAACCATTTTCTCCTATCCATTCTTATACCATTCTTATATCATCCTTATACCATCCTTATACCACTCTTATTCCAGACTTAACCGGTGACCCAAACGGGTTAAGTGTATGCCTTAAGTTTTCAATATTCCATTGAGTTTTCTGGGTAACATATACCGATGGTGCTTAGGTTTTCCAGGAATCATTGATTCATGATACTTTTCCTAGGTGACATTAATCATTGGTTGTTTGAATTTCTTATAAGGCATTGATTTTTGTCGGGAACTAAAAAATCTTTGATGGGTGGACTCAATGAGAACTTTTACTATAAATTGACTAAAGTCATATTCCCCCTCCACTTTCATACACAACTTATTATTGATACTAAGAAAACATTAATGGCCCTCTTTAGATAACGGGTTAAGCTCGGATAAGGGTGATATAAGAATGAATAGGAAAAATGATTGTTTGTGTGCAGAGTATAACTTGGTATTACTAAACCAGTTTAAACGAGTATAAGAAAGTATAACAATTCTAAGTAACCTCTAGGATAAGCTATACTTAATTTATCTATTCTCATGGATTCACAGGTCAAATCAACTTTTTACACCTTATCACATCAAATCACCTATCAACACCTCTTATACATCAAATGACCCACATGTCAAATCAACATTTTTACACTTTATTTATATTTTATTCTTTATCAATCAAACAACTCAACATTTATTTTTACGTTTGTCAATGAAAATAAAAAATACAACCAAACAGAAAATCTCTTATTCACGTAGAATTGTTATCTATACTGATATAATTATTTATATAGAATAATTCAATTCCTTAATTCAAACAGGAGCAAAGAGAGTTGTGAGAGCAAGTCTCCCATCCATAAGTCCATCAAGGAGAAGGAGAAGGAGAAGGAGAGAAGCCTTTATTTCCTTGATTCTTGTAGCTATTCGAGGTATCAACATGACTTGCACCGGTATGTCGATATATTAGTAAGTACGCTATGTATATATAATAATTGATGTTTTAATACACACACAGATTATTATTTTTTTTATAAAAAAAGCACAACTTCCTCCAATCAAAATATCAAATATACATAATAACATATTTAAAGAATATGAAATTTACTGTTTATATACATACCACCCAATCTATTAAAACTCTTTAAAAAACCTGAAAAATGATAGCAAATCCAATCATTCTACAAACCAATATCAACACAAATCCTGGATAAATTTTGTGTCTCATTTTGACAAAGATCATCTTAACAAAGAATAATATTTAATTATTTTGAGAATGGTGAGAATACAAATTAAAGAAAGTTCTATTAATGGTAGTTCTTAAAAAAAAAAAAAAAATCTAAATTAAAAACGTGTAAATCAAACAGATATAAATAAAACTTATGTACTACACAAACCATATAAAAAAATAAAGGCATCCAATAAAACACGCTTTGAAAACTCTGTTGATCGCTTTTGATTCAAGAAACCTTCGCAATAAAAAAAACTCTCTTTTTTTTAGGGTTTTGTTAGGGTTTCTGCGATGAAGCTAGCGGGACTAAAGTCGGTGGAGAACGCCCACGACGAGTCGATATGGGCCGTGGATTGGGTCCCCGCGACGGACCGTCGGCCGGCGCTGCTCCTGACGGGGGCTCTCGACGAGACGGTGAGGCTCTGGAGGCCCGACGAGCTTTCGAGGGAGGGGACCCCTCTCGGCGGGCACTGCCTCGGCGTGGTCTCGGTCGCCGCCCACCCATCCGGGGCCATCGCCGCCTCGGCGTCGCTCGACAGCTTCGTGAGGGTCTTCGACGTCGACTCCGGCGCCACCATCGCGACGCTCGAGGCTCCTCCCTCCGAGGTCTGGGGCATGCGCTTCGATCCAAAGGTGTGCTTCGCTTCTCTCCCTCGATGGTTTGGATTTGAATGTTTGAATGATCGAGCGTTTTTGGGTTTTTGAAAAAAGATCTGATTTTTGGGTGTTTTTTTGTTGTTTTGGATACAGTTATGTAGATGGGCATGTTAGTTTTGGTTGGCACTGTGCAATGAAGTATTGTATGTTGAAAAGTTTTGTTTTTTTTAGAATGGAATGTATGATTTTAGAGGAATCGGTGAGTCTCGCCTTTCTCACTCAGTAGATTTAGATTTAGATTTGACTGTTTAACTGATCCAATGTTCTTGGGGTTTTTAAAAAGATCTAGTTTTTTTGGGTGTTTATGTGTCGGATTAGATATGGTTCTGTAGATCGGCAGTCTTAGTTTTGGTTGGCAATGTGAAGCAGGTGTTTTGAAAAGGTTGCATTTTTTTGTGGAGAAAGGAAGAAAGGGTGGACTTGCATGTGTTATTTTAGAGGAACTGGTGAGAATTATGTGATGGTTTTGAGAGATTGAAAACGTGGTGTTTGAATGGAACTGTTAGTTGGAGACAGTGAAAGAGAGAGAACAAAGAAAGAAATTGGTACTGGTACTGAAACTATGCTGGTTGCCTTTTTGATATCAATGATTTAATAGAGTGGTCTGTAGGGCACGCGTTGTTGTCCGACTGATATGAAGTTGATCGACAAATTCGATCTGTTGGCAAAATGGTGGTAATTACTTTTAGTACCTCCTCTTGGTTAAGCACTTAAGCCTTGTTTTCTTGCTTTGATGATCCATCCAGTTTCTATAGTCAAACAGAAGTTACAGAACATGAAACCCAGTGTTTGCATATGCGGTATGCGGTTTGCGTGCGGTTGAGGTACTGCACAGAGTATATGCGCTATGCGGGAGTATATACGGGAGTATATGCGGTTCTACAATTTTTTATTAATAAAAAATGAATATATGATAATGATTTCTAAACAAGAGATAGTATGGTAAATTTTGAAGATATCACAAACTAAATATAATTTTTATCAGGTTTTTAATCATACATTATAACATTAATATTATGAACAACAATTAAAAATGTGTTAAAAACAACTTTAAAAAATATATATTCACAAATCATTTTTTTTTAATGTGATACTTGTGGTTGTGGATAAGCATAAACACGATGTGAACTAATTATATAAACCCATGTCTTATTATCACATTAACATTCTACATAAACATAGCTAAATATGTTTTAAGTTGATCATATCCCTCCCAACTTATGTGTCACTTTCTCATTAAACAAAAACACATGTCACCTTTTCATTTTAAATAAAAAACCCATGTGTACCACTTCATCGTCCACTGTTATTGTTATCAATTTGAGAGGATAGAAAAACAGAGCATTAGAGAGGGTGAGAGACTAAGAGAGGCAGATAAGATTGAGAGGGCAGAGAGAGAGAGAGAAGAAGGTCGAAGAAGAATCCGAGATTGGAGAGCAGCGGCGGCATTGTCGTCGATCGGAGGGCGTCGTCGATGAAGAGGCCGATCTTGGAGGACATCGTCGTCGATGAAGAGGCTGATCTTGGAGGACGTCGTCATCGATGAAGAGGCTGATCTCAGAAGTCGTCGCTGTCGATCAAGAACTGAAGGCCTCGAAGAGATTGAAGAAGAAGTGAAGTAGGGATTGAAAACTAGGGCAGATGATCTTGTTTAAAGTGACAGATCTTGTTTTTTTTTTTTTGGTTTAAAGTGACAGATTTTGTGCGCCCGCTTAAGCGGGCGCACATGCGGGATCGGGCCGCATATGCGGCCTCGATCCGCATACGGGCGCTTTTTGCCCGAGGCGGTTCGGTCGGCTGACCGAACCGCCTGTGCGGCCGCATAAGCGGCCGCACAGGGCGCATATCAGAACCTTGATGAAACCCATGTAATGGTTGAGCTTAAGACTATGGGTATGATACTGACAATTTTTCAGTTCTACAAGACCATCAGACATAGTCGGTCTTCCCCTGGTCAATTTAAAAAATCAAAGTCTTTAATCAAACTTTTACCATAGTCTTCATTTATGAGCTTTCCATATAATCATTTTCTTTGAATCATGAACTAAATTAGTAATTTCCAATATGTGTGCATTTTGTGTAGGCATTATCTTGTCTGCACATGAGCACCTATATGGGACACATTATTTCTTGTATGAAGTCAACATACAGAGTCTTTTGGCATGGATTTATTTAATTTTGTGACATTCAAAGTAGAAAATGTTTGGTATCAGATCTAGTAGGAACTATTCACCCTTTTGTGGTTGGCTAAAGCCATCAACGAGATAAATAATATATCAAAGTCATTGGACAGTCTTTGCTTTGATTCTCAATATCTGAATTCTATATATTCTTTGGGGGTTAAATGTATTAGGTCAATGGGATGCACTTACACTGGCACATGTGCATGTAGAAATATATCTGATCAAAATACAAGTATGAACTACTAGAATAGGTGAGATTATATAATGTACTGTACATATTTTTAAAGTAAGGATCTGTATTTGGTGACTGATAACAAGCAAACAATCATGAATGTTTACGGAATCATGGATTTGATTGGAAACAAAAAGCTTATTGTCAACTAGAGAGTGGGGGGGATTTTACTCGGGAAAATTTGTTTCTCCCGCTAAAGTGTATGCGGCTTAACTCCAAAAAGTACACAATAGGGGAAATTTTCAAAATTAAACAATTGTTTTGAGTGGTTAGGGGAATGGGAAGAGACTAAACTAATTTGTGAGCTTTGAGAAACAAAGTGGATATGTTGACATCATTAGATAGATACATTTAGTGGGTGAAGATGGGATGATGTGATTTTTAATTTTTAAGAGGGCTAGTGATTTAAGCTGTCCTCTTTTTTGAAAGAAGGTAGATATCTGCTACCAACCGATTTCATAAAGAAAAGAGTTAATACAAGATCTGAGTGGAGATGAGAGGATACATAATAATAAAAAAACAAAGGAAATAACCAAAAGAACCAAGATCACAATGGGCGGAACCAAGGAGTAGATAGGCTATTGACTCAGAGTCGATTCTGCCCCCGCGCAACAACCAAAAGAACCAAGATCACAAGCTGTCCTCCTTAAAATGGACAAAATCAATTATTGAAGTACTAGATGCCCATTTTTGTATTTTTAAAAAACAGATATAAACAGGAAACTTATTAATTTTAGACTATTGTGACTATTTTAATCTTGTAAATCCGTTATCTCTGTGGCAAGTGGCAACTGACTAATTATTAACGATCAGTAATAGTATGAAAGTCTAAATTCCTACGCTGTTGTTTGTCAACTTTTATGAATTCCTTATTTAAAAAAAAATTTGAATTCCTCCATTTGGATTATGCAAAACTGTTTGAGGAATCTATGGAGTGAGTTCATCAGCAGTGAGCCCCATATAGGGATGCAATTGCTCAGATCGATAAAGGGTCAGACATGAATTATTCAAATGTTATCCATTTGTCCACATGATACATAAAGCTAGATATAGTTATATGCTCCTCATCTAACTAATATTTTCCATCAGGGCAACACTCTGGCAGTGGCTGGCGGAGGCAGTGCCTCGATCAAGCTATGGGACACCTCCACATGGCAACTCATCGCAACCCTGCATGTCCCACGTCCCGAGGCAACAAGGCCATCCGATAAGAGCGTGGTTGGGAAATTCGTGCTCTCCGTCGCATGGAGCCCCGATGGGAAGCGTTTGGCATGTGGGTCCGTGGACGGCACGGTCTCCATATTCGATGTGGCTCGAGCAAAGTTCCTCCACCACTTAGAGGGCCACTACATGCCGGTGAGGTCTCTCGTGTTCTCTCCGTCGGACTCACGGGTTCTCTTCACTGCATCAGATGATGGTCACATCCACATTTACGACTCAGAGGGTAAGAGTTTGATTGGTGCTATGTCGGGGCACTCGAGCTGGGTTCTATGTGTGGATGTGAGTCCGGATGGTGCTGCTGTTGCAACTGGGTCAAGTGACCGGACAGTGCGGCTTTGGGACCTGTCAATGAGGGCGGCTGCACAGACCATGACCAACCACTCAGACCAGGTCTGGGGGGTGGCTTTCCGGCCGCCTGGTGGAGCCGGGGTCCGTTCGGGAAGGTTAGCGAGTGTGTCAGATGACAAGAGCATATCTTTGTATGATTACTCTTGAATTATTGGAGTTCCAATTTGTTTCTTTTCCTCTTTTTTTAAGGTGGAGTCAATTTCCTATGTACTCTTTAACTTGTAAGCTTATTCAAAGAGTTATTTATTTTGAAGCCTTAAGATGTGAGACAGGTTTCAAGAGCTTTGCTGATCATGCTGTTTATTGATTTGTAGCTTTAAAGTTGGAATATCCAAATTGCTTCTTCAGGCACATGTACTGGTCTTCTGATGTTTATCTGTGTAAGGTCAATTTTTATTCTCATTCTTCTGAGTTGATTAGCCTTGGCAGCACAGAGTGTTCCTTGATGATCAGGATCAAATCAAAACTGACCCACAGGTTGAATTAGAAATTTTATGTGATGTGTTGTAGATTTCAATTATGAGGAATCACATGCTTGGTTATATAAATATATGCTTTAATAAAATTAAAACATGTGAAAACTGTATAAGGGCTGTCCTTAACATAATCCCATTTATTGGGCATGTTTGGATATTGGATGACAGATTAATTCAGCAGTAATTATTGAAAACAAAAGTGAATCCTCTGAGAAGTATGCAAAAGGAAAATCTGACAATGAAATATCCAACTGGGAGAAATGAGGAGATATCATCAATATGTTTTCCATAAATGAATTTAGTTTCACCCAAGGGCAAGTGCACATGCACCATTACAAGGAGAATCCAATATAAAGGGGAAGAAAACAATGCCACCCACAACTTGACAACTGGAGGACAAAAAATTCCATTGTCTTCTCAGCAATCTTCACCAGAAGTTCTGCTTTTGTTACAGCGACAATCATGAGTGATCACTGGAAGAGATCTCAACGCCTTGACCACCAATTCCTGCTATGATGCATTGGAATCCGCATGACTCAAGCTCTGCAATGACTTTATCCACAACTGTGTTTGATAGCACTTACACAAAAGTTAAGGATCCATTTATCATCAGAAGAGTTGAAATGCTTCAATTCATGAATGATCAAAGTCTCTATAACATGGTAATTAATATCCAAAGCAACAAGTGTTAAAACACCAGAAGAGAAACTGCAAGAGAAACCAGACAATGCACACAATTCCAATTCCATCACTTTTATAAAACTATAATATGTTCTTGTGTGAAAAACT
This sequence comes from Acorus calamus, assembly GCA_030737845.1. NCBI lineage: Eukaryota > Viridiplantae > Streptophyta > Magnoliopsida > Acorales > Acoraceae > Acorus > Acorus calamus. The sequence goes on along the minus strand of CM060861.1, from coordinate 12,001,725 downwards.
AATAATGAATCATGCCACTTGGCCATTGACAAAGTAAGGAATTCCTTTAGACTTTTTTTCCTCCAACAGGCAGGAATCAAGTGCTCAATTACACAATAATTAAGAGAGTTTTTATCGCCTGCATAAACAACTTGATCCACAAAGGATATTATATTATAGCTTCATGAAGTTCGATAAACATTCATTATATGGAAAGAAATGTAAAAGACAGTAATTATGTGTAATTCAATAAAATGATAAAATTAAATATTCTAAAAGAATAATTTACAAGAAAAGCATACTAAAATTCCTATTATTCATTTTTTTATCACATCTAAAAAAAAAAATTTGGAATTCAATCATTCCCTATAAGTCCCTCAAAAAGGAAAAGTATAAAATGTTATGCTCAAGCAATGAATCTCTCCAGAGAATTCAAAAAAGAAGTGCAGATGAATATTAGTGTCCATGCAAGCAAAATCATCATGGACATGGAAAAAACAAACACATTAAAACATAATGCAAGCAAACAGGAACCATGATCAGAGAAGTAGTAGGATACAAGCCGGCAACAACGTCAAAACACAGCCGCCGCCACCTGCCCCAGTCAGCTTTGAGGCTAACTTATACCTCAATGTCGTACGAAGCACAGTCTCAATAGAAGAATGGCTGACCCCCATACACTGGAGCAGACCTTGATTCATTTCCATCAATTCCTCAATTTTCCCTTCTTTTTCAGTGATGGAGATGTCATCGTGAACAGGCGATTGGATGATGGAAGACAATTCCTTACTGATGGAATCCACTGCACTGAACACAGATGCCATGGCATCTGGGTGTCTGCGGGACCTCTCGAATACGCCAGCGACCAATGCCTTTGTGTTCCTCCCCACCTTTGTGTTGGTGACGAGCATTCTAATTGGCATACTGGATTTGATGCGTGTGAGTTCACCTGACCTGAACATGATCACGTTTCCTGTTGCATGAACTTTGATCATGATTCATCTTCGAGAATGGCAGATTGTTTTTTGCAAATGATGACAGTGGGAAACAAATTATTGACCATGCTATCAACTTCAGCATCCTTTGTTTCCTAACAGTCTGTTGTTGTCTATGTATATTCTAATTTTCTTCCAACCTCTTATACATTTATAATAGCCGATTATTGTAAGGCATTGTTATGGAAGATCAGAATGTTATTCAAATATATGATAACCATGTATCAGAATTATCTAAATCATATATGTATACCTCTTGTTCAACTGTTACTTCAAAAATTAGTTTAAACTAGGTTCTAAGACACATACCTTTCTCTTAAAAAAAAACTGTTACTTCAAAATCCAAATTATATAAATAACCTGTAAAATAAATTTAAGCACAAGAATATCGCAACTGATAATCATGTATCACATAATACTTATGAGAGTAAAAAGGAACACCCTTGGCAATCAAGTAATCAATAATAATGGAAATTGGTTATCCTGTGATATGAAGTAGAAGCTACAAAGAGAAGAAAAAATTGAGGACAACTGTTGTACAACATGAAACTAGGATCCAACATAACAGAATTCTATTCATGATCAATTTGATTTTTCTATCTACATTAAAAAAAAAAATTGTAATCTTTTTCACTCTCATGTTTCAAGTGGAATTCTAGTTTTTATTTTTATCTAACCAATAGAATAACTAATTACAACACTCAGAACTAGATCACATACCAAATGTGCTAACGGTGTTGTCTATCCCAGATGGTTTTCCATGGATTATTTTCTCTCCTTCGAAAGCCCACTTGTTCACCAACTCCAGCTCACCCTCCCCCAATGCAGCCCAACCTGCACTCCTGGAATCCAAGGTCACAGATCCAGAAGCCACAAGAAATGCAGCCGCCAGCGAGACACAAAATGAGGCCGATGAACCCAACCCAGAGCCTAATGGAAGTTCCGAAGTTACGGTTACAACAGATGGCTTGAATCTAATCAGTCAAAAAAATATGAATTAAGAATGTAGACCGTAAAAAAAATAATGGCATGAATCATGACAACTAGAATTCAAATGAAACTGAAATTACCCAAGAATCTGAATATACAACCATAGAAATGCAGAAACCCCAGCAGAGAGACCGATCTTCGCTTCTGGGATGCTCTGCTCATCAACTAGGCTGGCAACTGCCTGAATGAATTCCAAGGAATAAGCCCTCAGTGAGGATGGATGAGGGAACTGCCCATCCGTCTCGGACAATGTGTTTTCCAATCTCCGAAGATCCCATGAGAACTCCAAATTCATATCTTTGAGACTCAGTTTTATTGACCCTTCATCACCACCTGCATCAACTTTAGATCTTAAGTGATTCTTATTATAACTATTTTCCTTGGTGGTTGTTGAATGACACACATAATGAGGCAGATCATCTATAAAGCATCAACCCAACGGGATCACAATCCAATAGAAACAGAATGAGATAATTCATCTCATAGTCTGCTAACCATTATTCTATAATCAAGCAAGACCATACAAGCCATGACTATATATATAATGAAGAAAGCACATATAGACAAATATAACAAAGAAAAGAAATCCCACAACTAACCGAAGCAAGATTAATATTTGTGTGTGTGATAGAAGAATGAGGTTCACAATCAGCAGAACAGTTCACTAATAGGCACATTAATATCTATAACACAGAAAACCTTAATAGCCAAAAAAAAATGAAACTCATTCCATTATAATTGTTTTTTGAGCCAAATGTAGTCAATTTCTATTCCAGAAGAGATAGAGCAAGACCGAATGTGAGACAGAGGAGAGTGAAGGAAGCTCAAAATGTAAAGGAATAACAAGGACTTAAAAGATAAAAGACTTGGGCCAGTAGAAAAGCTTTCTACCGGAACAGCCAAACTCATCCCCCAATCCCTGATGGATTGTATTGTAGATATCCACAGGTTCTCGAAATAGTACGCTGAGCCTCTGAAGACCACGGCATTCCATTATAATTGTTATACTAAATCCAAATGAAAACACAAGTGAAAGGTGACAATGTAGGCATACAATTAAAATGTTATCCGCCTTTCAATCAATCTTCATTAGCTCTGCTTTTTTTTCCCCTTCTTTCAAATCAAACTCTCAATCTGACCCCACATAAAGCTAGTAGAGAATCTCCAAACACTCACCCATTTTGATGCCATTAATTTCACTACTTACAGAAACTCAGATTAAAAATAAAATAAAATAAAATATGATCGAACCTTCATCACCCTCTACCCCAAAAAATCGGATTTTTTTCACAACCCAACATTTGTTAATCAATTCTGAAAGTGACCCAGATGAAAAAGAAAGACATTTTCAACGGTGATGTCATTAATTTTCACCATTACAATACACCCAAATAAAAAATAAATGATTGCAAACTATAAAAATGTGATCTTTATCAAAGAAGACCTTGTCATCTCGGTCGATCGATCCAGCGATCAAAGAGAGAGAGAGAGAGAGAGATGGTGCGTACCCAAGAAGCGGAGGCTGACGTGGCTGTAGAGATCGATGGAGGCAGCGACGGCAGTGGATCCATGGACGACGGCGTGCTCTCCGGCGAGGATGATCTTCCCCGGCGCCCGTGCTCTGATTTCCATTGTTTTTTTTCTTCTTTCTTTTCAGTTCATATGGATCATCCACCGTCAAGGAGAGGGACTCCTGAGTGGGAGAGAAGGAAAAAAACAAAAGGGGAATAAAACTCAGCCTGATCAGACCTTTTTTTAAAAAATAAAAATCTATAAAATGATACTGTGTTTTTCGGTACAGATGCTCTGTAATACTGTATATCCAGAGCATATAAACTCACACGGGCTATTGAACCCGAAACAGTTTGCTTAGAAAAGCTTAAAACAGCTTTGGACATGAGAGCCCATAGACACCAGTCAGCCCAAAGGGCTTATAATAGCTGGGACATTAAATGATACTGTCCGAGCTACATGAGAATGCATATGAATTTATAAAAATATATGTTTTGCTATATGAAATATTTATTTTAATAGAAAGATTTTGTTTAGGATTAATTATTTAAATAGCATTGTTATACGCAGTCCTTTTTATAGTATGAAATATAGTTCTACATATCTCATTGGCACCGTGTATAATAAGATATATGTCTTGTTGAAATTTTTTTCACATTTATAAATGTTATCAATCAATTCATTGTAATATATATTTTACTTTTTATAAAAATACATATCTCATTAGATAATGTATATAATTTTTTTATTAAGAAAAAGAAAATACATGAGGACTGCGTTTATAACTGTAAAAAGTAATGTGTGTAACATTTTCCTTACTAAAATGCGTTGGTCCTAAACAAATGGTGGGTGACAGCCCACTTCACCCGGCCCAATGGGCCACGCACAATTTCTTGAAAATTGATACACTCAGTCCTATTATCCACAATTCACACCATTTTTTTTAAAATTATATACTCATTATCAAAGTACTTATTATTATATAAAATATAATATATATTGAGATATAATATTCTATTATTTATCTTTGAAAAAATGAAAAAAATAACTTTCATATATTATAATAGAGCACATACGATAATGCAGTACTGTACTATTATAGTCTATGCCTATGCGACTATAAAACAGACTGAGTATATGAACGTTGTAATTCAAAATTTCATTTTCTATCATTTTCCTCACTTTTTTTTTATGGCACAAAAACACATCCTAAATATCACAAAAAGTAAGGTTAAGGGTCCATTTGTTTCGCGTTTAAGTCACCGAAATAGTTACATAAGGATGTTTGGAAGCTTCTAGAAAAAGTAAAAAAACAATTATAAGAAATTTTTTTCTTAACCACCCCTAAATCTGGATTTTGGAACACAGACTCACAAGTAGGTAGCCATCTTGCGGAAAGATCATATCTTTTATCATCCAATTTCTTTCATGATAATCCAATATTTTTTAATTATTTTTTATCTTTTATATTATCTATTTAAATTTTATCTTCTTTTATCTATTTCCTCATATTTTAAATTTTATCTTCTTTAATCTTAATATATTATTTAATTCAATTTTTTTATTTTTTTTTAATTTTGATGATAGTTTGAATTTATTTAAACATTATACAAATTATTTATTCAAATAAAAAACTAAGGTATTTTCATGTTATGTTGCTATAAAAATTGAAAAATCGTAGGGCCTTAAATATTGAACATTGAACATTATCTGATTGACAAGATTTTAGGGTAGAACTAAAAATATGAAAAAGATTATGTAAATCATAAAAGATATAAAAAGATTTGATGATCAAAATAAATTTTATAATATACATGAATTTCAATATTTTTCTAATCAGGATAAAATATATAACATTTTAAATTTTAACCACCCTGACATTAAAATATTTAAAAATAACAGTTCTAATTCATATTGTTATAATGCTTCTGAATTTACATGAAAGGAAAAAGTATATTTTTTTATAAATAACAAACACTGAAAGCTATTTTCCATAAAACAATTTTAATACCATCAAACATGGGATTTTGTTTTCATTTTCCGGAAAAATTTGATCCATGTAAAATAAAATCTATGGTATTTCTTCAAATGACTAAGTTTGATATTTTAACCTTATTAAATATCACCGAAATTAAAGTTATATAGTTTTATAAAATGTGTTTTTTGCCCACTTAAATAACGTGATGATGTATCATGGGATACACAGTTCGATTCACGTTAAATTTACAATAAACATCTCCTTTACATACAATTTTTACAAAAATCCCCTCCATGTTATACAAAATAAAACCCCAAAAAATACTATTACATTTAATCATTTTTATAATCCAAAATATAGTTTTATCTATTTCGTTAGTACCATATACCCATATTACCACACACAATCACACACACATGAGTGTTGATACACTTAATTTGACTGTTTTGCAGCTCATTTTGCAGTCTCATACAATATGATAGCATATTATATGTGATTCTATTTCAGCGTATGATGCAAAAATTTTATCAATTTTTAAATTAAAAAAAAACACCAATGTAACTAAGTACATTTATTTCATTTCATAATTAATGGAATAGTATATCATTAAAAAAACTAATATTTATATACACACACTGCAATTGAGGCTGCACAAGGACTGAATATATCATATATATATATATATATATATATATATATATGAAAAATATTAAACTTTGTCATTTTTATAATAAAAAACTCCAACTACACATGTTTTTATTTTCTTTTAAAATAATAAACTTTATCTACGAAGATATATGTTTGATAAATGTGTATATCGTTTAATTTCAATTCGAACGAATCCATTTTTAGTAAGTGTAAGAAAAAACAACTAGATTGTAATAAAGTATAATCACTATATTCTCTACCGTAAAAAAAAAAAAAAACTAAGCATAACAGTGCCCATATAGACATATTTCGCTAATTTTTTCATATTTTTTTTACAAATAATATCAATTACATGATATATTTGGTTTTGTTGGTTGATCCAATCCCTCCCAAGCACGTGTAATCCTCCATGCAAACCTAATATAAGAACACACACCCCCACCTCCCCTTTTCATGATCAAGAAGCACAGCAAGAATTTCAGAGAGAGAGAGAGAGAGAGAGATGAAGAGAGAAGATCCGGCCTCCACCGGCACCCAGTCCCCTCCCTCCCCAACCCCAACCAAGACGACGGGGCCTTCCCCGTCCCGTGCCCGTGCTGCGGCCGCAAAAGCTCCTTCGGCAGGTCCTTCTCCCTCCCCGTCCAACGTGTCGCCGCTCCCACTCCCCTCTTCCTCCGCTCCGTCTCCGCTCCCATCCACTTCTCCGCCGCCGTCCCCTCCTCTCCGCCGCATCCGGTCGCCTGCCCTTGCTCACCCACTCTCGCAATCCAACCCACCAAGGTTATACCTCTTTCTCTCTATATATATATCTATGTTTTTCTTGATAATTCATTATATGATGAAAAGTAGTTCTTGCAAGAGCTATCTCTTGTGGTTTTAGATGTTTTATCTTTTCTTGCACCGCCCATGCAGGAGGAGGAGCCTCCGGTCGCCTGTCCTTGCTCACCCACCCTCACAATCCAATCCACCAAGGTTATCTCTCTCTTTCTCTATGTTTAATTTCTTGGTATTTCATTATATGATAATGAGTATAGTTCTTGCAAGAGCTATCTCTTGTTCTTGTTTTGTGGGGTTGTGGTTTTAATCTTTTTTTGCACTGCCCATGCAGGAGGAGGATGAGCCTCCGGTGAAAGAGGAGGAGGAGATTCCGGTGATAGAGGAGGATGAGCCACCGGTCAGAGAGGCGGAGGAGGGCGGAGGAAGGAGGAGGAGGGATGAGGAGCAGGTGAGGATCAGAATCAATTGTGAGTGCGGGAAGGTCACACAGATCGTCTCCGTCGTGCGCCGTTGATTGAGGACTCTACGTTTTCAATCGTGCATGCATGCACGCATGGCTTTGGTTTTTTTTTTTTTCACGTACGTGTGTTTTGTTCTTGCATGTTAGTTTGTGTTTTAGATATTAGATGTTATTGAAGTGGGAATGATATTTGTTGAGAGGTGTCTGATGATGTATAGGTTAAGTTCTATGAAGCATTAATTTGAAGATGTTCTGTTTGTTGGATCAGCTGTTTCATCTAGAACATGAAAATAATTTCACCTGATCATCAATTCACATGATACTGGGTCTTCTTTTGTTTCTTTTTAAGATTTTTTGTATTCATCAATTCTATTCAATCATGTAATTATTTGGAGGAGAGACCTGTAATGCAATGGAATTAACGCTTCTTTTAATTTTCAGAGGTTACTAAAAAAACACTCATATGGGACCTCATTGGAGAGTGGTGGACTACATAAAAGTAAACAGAAGACATAGCTAGACCCATGTAAACAGGAATAAAATATATATATTTGTGTAAATTACATACTTTAAAAAAATGGAAATATGCGTTGGGATTAATGAATTGAAATGATTTCTTTTATATTTTCTTAACACATTACGAAACTGTATAAACTATTAGAAATTTTATGTATTGAGGTAGAAAATGGTTAAGCGTCCGTTTGGCAAGATGGACAGAGAAGCTGCGTCGGCGGAAGCGAGCATGCGTTAGGGAATCTATGTTTTGAGGCGTTGGGAAAGCGAGCAACAAATACACATGAACCGCACAAACTCGGGGCAAACGCAGAAGCTGTGAATTCCGTTTGTTTGAGCGTCTGCGTCTGCGGGCGCCCGCCACCACCACCGCGGGTGGGACTCGGATCCAAACGGTACCTAAGTGTAATAACACTGATATTTAATTTTGCATAGAGCAATCTAGCTAACTTATATTCATTATATCAATACATGCAAATAAATAAACAGTGTCTTTTGAAAATACTGTGAGACTCCTAGAAATCATATTTTTTATTTTTAAAATTCGATCTTATGAAATGATTGTTTTGATGAAGTGACATTTACAATTAAAAACTAATCACATTTTTCAATTAATTATTTAAAGTTTTGGGTATTTGGAAATGCATTGATAGTTTTTTTAACTTCTCGCCAAAGCATAAACAATTCAATCAAATCGTGTTCCATATACCCTCTTATGGTCCGTTTAGAAACACATATTGAAAAGTAGCTTTTGAAATAAACTGCTTTTTAAGATGATTTTGACTTTGACTTTTATTGTGATGTTTTTTTTAATTCAAGAATCAATATTTGAAAAAAGTTGATGTTTGACAGAGAAAATTGTTTTTCAATTCAAAGAATCGATTCTGACCAAAAAGCAATGTTTCTGAGCTTTTTAAAACACAGATTTTGAAGTAAAAATTAAAAAGAATCCAGCTTCCAATTCTGAATTAATCCACTCCGTTTGACTGCACAATTTAAATTTTTCAGCTTTTCACAAAGCAGAATCCGTCCCAACCGCGCAACCAAACATGGTTAATCAAAATAATTTCCAACCACTCCTAAAGAAAACAAAATTCATGTACGCAGCTTATAAAAATATAGCCTTTTAAAAATCTGACAACACTATGTTTTCTAAAAATCATTCATGAAATTAAATTACTTTAAGTGAGAAATTGTATATTTTTAAACTCATTTTCAAACACCTTAAGATGCGAATGTTTTTTTGAATTGGAGTAATAAAATAAATTGTTGTGGTTCAATCTTATGAGTTGGATATTTTCATGTATGATAATGTGGTGTGAACTTGACTTAGGGCTGCATTTGACAAAAAAAGATTAGGGCCGGGGTTAAAAAGCTAAAAGCTGTTATTAAAAAGGTAAGCTTACATGCATCATCATTATTAGATTTTGTCAAATGATTGTATCTCGAAATATGTGTTTCAGTAAAGCTTAATTGGGGTGGTGTGAATTCATCAGTCAGTTACATCCTCAACAAAACCCTGATTGTATAAAACAAATATTTGAGCTAAAAACTGATTTCAAACTATGTTTTCAAATGCACCCTTAGATAGCGTTTGGTTGAATGATAGATTTAAGGGTTTTTTTTTAAGTCCCCATAAATCATAGGATTTAGTGATTGATCCTCAATTTCTTCATATTTTGGTTTTAAGCCCCAGATTTAAATAACATGTTCCTTTTTAGTCCCAAACTAAAAAGGAAATCAAATAATTTAGGGATAGGTCCCTCCCAGGGACTAAAAAAGAACATATTCTTTAAATCTGAGGATTAAAATCAAAATATGAAGAAATGAGAGATCAATCACTAAATCCTATGATTTATGGGGACTTAAAAATAAAAAAACCCTAGATTTAAATATTTTCTTTCTATTTTAATATGTGAGATAAAATCTATATATTCAACTTGTTTATACATATGACACTTTCATATATAGTTTCGGTTTTTCTTCATATTTTTTTTTCACTTCCCTTTTCATTTTTATTATCTCATTCTCCAGTACTAACAATTCTTTGTTACTATTGTTGTGGACTTTATATTGTTTCAAAAAACACCCTTTAATTTTAACATATTTGCTATAACTCAGACCCTCTTGTAACATGAATCATACTCAAACATGGATTTTGGGTTAGGTAGGGTTCGTCCCTCTTAATTCACATTGGGTTGGGTTCATGTTGAACTTTAATCTGACCCAATCTATCTGTATTGCAACTCTAATTGATATGATCTTGCTTTAAAAACATGTTTCAGTGGCAGATATTTATTCCCTTGCAGCTCACTACATAATTAGATGATATGTACAACCTCAATTATATTACAATCTCATTTGTAGTCTACAATGTTTTTTTTAATCACATACTTTCTCATTAAAGTGTATGTTCTTATATGAAATGAAGTATATACTGAGATACAATAGTGTATTTTTACCAAACAGGTCAGCTTACATGCATCATTATTATTAGATTTTGTCAAACAATTGTGCCTCGAAATCTGTGTTTCATAAAGTATTCATTATCACTACATCCTAAAAACCGTGTATAAAACAGTTAAAAATTATTTTTCAAACTGTATTTTCAAACACACCCTTATGCAGCGTTTGGTAGCGGGATTGTAAAACTAATTTATGGAAATGTTGCCCCCCCCCCCTCCCAGCTTTTGAAAAATGCAGTTTTTGTGTACTATTTGCTTGAAATCTGTTTACTGGAAACTGTCTCAATTTTTCAGTTTGGTTGCACGATTGCATAAGCAACTTCTTACAAACGGAAAAGCTACCCAATCGTGTAAGTGTTATATGAAGTAGTAGATGAGGGAAAAATGTTCATCTGGCTATTTTATTGAGCTTAAGAGTAATTGTGGTGGTGTGAACCTAACTAACTCGACTTTTGGCTAAGTCCAAGCTAGTATAATGGTGATCGACTAAGTTCAACAAAAACCCATTCAGATTGAATTTGGATTAAAAAGTCAAATATTCAAGTCTTGATCTAGTCAGACTTGGTACCACCAGTACTATCTGTTAGAACTAATCTCAAAAAATCATAAATATATTGTATCTCAAATAATAATTAATATGAAGAACTCATATATAATATTATTGATAATATAAAAATAATAAGATCAAGAGAAAAAAGATTGGAATCGTCTGGTCGAGAGGTACATAGGAGATGAAACGAATATGTCCTCCACACGCACGGGGTTTCACCGACATAACGTTCCCGAGATACAACTCGACCCGCGAGATTCCGTCGACTCCTCGAGGTGCGATCAAGTGGAGTCCTTGAACTAAATCATTGTATTGTCGATGCCCGGAATAAAATAGATAAAGATTGATTAAGATCAATAGAAAAGAAAATGAGAACAAATGGACTCTATTTCATTCTCACGAGTTGGTGATGAATTAGTGGATTATCACACACATCACATAAAGACATATATATATAGTGGGAATTGAATAGGTGTAATTGCCATATTAAAACACATTAAACAAAATGGGTTTTCATTATATAAACATTTCAAATGCATTGAAACGTTGTGATAAATGATTGATTGAGTAATAAATCTCAATAGCTCCTAATAATCCCATGTGTTATGAGAAAATATTAAACCCATGCAATAGCTCACACATTTGTAACTCTTAAATTTGGATCACCATTAAAATATATCCAACAATCCCCCACATGATCTAAATTTAAAATAACGGAATTTGAATGATACTTGAGCAATTATACTATGTCATAAATAGAAGTGTCTTTCAAACTTGAACTTCCACATAGTGTAAATTAGTTTTAGAATGAAATAGACCGTAGTGGATATTTCACCTTGAACTAAGCCATTGTAGCTCACTCTTCGACTAATCACACAACATAGCACGACTTAAAGATTCAGTTCTTCTTAAAGGTAGCGCTATAGGCTATGCGCTGATATCCCGTTTCATGAGTGCTCTAGGGATCACCCTCATTCCCATAGATCGCGGCCTAACGATCACAAATCACATAGGTGGGTCTCAAAGGGTACCTGTAACCAAACATACCCTGCCTCTGAGTATATAACTCTAGGCCTTGATCCCATTAAGAGTATAAACTCGGCCTGCGTCATTACAATTGAACATTGATCATCATGGGGAAGGGCTAAGAGAATAATCTCTTAATTCAGTGCTCCTCCAATTACTCGTCAATTCATAATCCACATTGAACTTCCTTCATGGGATTTTCAATCACAGAAGTTGGGTACAAAATTAAGGTGACTCATTGGTGGATATCCATCCTCCTCGATGAAAATTAAACCAGCCTACTCGTTAGTACAATAATAATAATAATAATAATTATTATTATTATTTAAGGTTAAATGTTCACAACCCCCATAATTCATGATATAACATGCTTTATGAAATACAATATTCACAAATAAATATATAATTATAATATATATATCAAGCCCTTTTCTAATACTCATAATTTCTTGACTTGATAAACATGCTATAGATGAAAATAGATTGCTCATTTATAAATTTGATAGTCACATAAGCCCCCATAAATTATTTCATGAATATATTCATCAAATTCTCAATTCAAAATTATAATGAAAAAATTTCAAATAAAAAATGAGCATATATATGGCAAAAATTTTATATGCTAAGTTTACTCCACAAATTACAGAATTTAAATTCTCATAACTTAGCCATATTTATAACCCATCACATTAATATGAACTTACAAATTATTCCATGAATAAAGAATGGCATTTCTAATTAGGAGGTAATTTTAAAATAAATTTACGCTTATAAATGATCATTATTTTCAAATGAATAAGAACATAAATGTAATACATTTATATTTTATTTTAGTTTTCCCTACACATTACATGCTTTTAATTCTCATAACTTGGTCTAATTTAACACATAATTAAGTTTATGAGTTACAAAGAAACCCCCACATTGACATGAATATATAAAATATGTCATTTACCAAGTTGTTAGTATGTGAACATGATTACCATACAAAAATAAATGTATGCAATATGTAATCAAGAGGTTTGCACATACCTTAAACATACTATATGTCATGTTCCTCCTTTTAGAAATTCAGAATATAATATTCAATAAAATATGGAAGCAAGATAATATCCATACCATGTGCTTTATAAAACTAGAAGACCCAATATGATAATAAGCATACGCATCAAAATATCTGAAGTCTCGGTATAAGATAATATGCTGCCATGAATTAATGACCAACATAATATGATATCCGCATAAGAATATTGTAGACCACTTGCTTCATATATGAAAGAATCTAGAATACCAATATGTCCAGAATAATAATAATTTCATATATAATATCCAGATGAGAATTCCGATAGCCTCATATAATAGGATTCTAATAGTCTCATATAACATATATTATTGCCCTTGAAAAATTGATAGTCTTTTTCAGAAATTTGACTGCATTGTACATATCCATGTTCTTTTACCTCATCTTGGAATGTAATAAAAAACCAAGCTCAGATAGAGCCCATTTGCTATTGAATATTCTTCCAGAATATCATAAAATAATATATAAAATATGAAGGCAACATGTAGAATATAATACCTCAAGAAAACCATATAATAATGTGATCTCTCATGAACTGATTACTAGCATATATGATATCTGTAGAAGAATATATATAGATCACTTGGTTCTTATATGAAAGAATCCAGAATATCTATAAGTCCAGGATAATAATAACTCCATATAATATCCTGATCACATAGAATATCTCGATTGCATAGAATATCTCGATCAATAGTCTCGAAGACTGGAAGATATATCTGAGCACCCTTTTGTCAAGCCTCAGACCAAAATATAGTTGGAATAATATCAATGGCCTTGAAATAATATATATAATCATTTCTGCGTTGCAAAACATCTGAGCTATTATTGCCTGAATTTTGAGAGTTTGAAACCAATATTTGGAGTGCTTGATCTTGACATAATGGGAGCCCATTCAATTTCTGGATGTGACATGTGTGTTGAAATAAACCATACTCCAATATGATACATAAATTTGACCTGCACAAATATCAACACTAACACCATAAAAATATCAAATCTCAAAAATCAATATTTTCAAGGCACACTAAATATTAAATTTTAAATAACACTCAAACAGACTATGACAATAATTTGAGCATTGTCTAATTACAAAAACATCTCTTAAATTTTTTTTATAAATATTGCAATACACACACATCCATACTTTTAATTAAAAATCTCTAACACAATCATCAGCCCATAAAAGAAAATTGTAACGCAATATGTAATTAAAACCCATTTCACGCGTTTTGATGTGGGATCAATTGTAAAAATTAAAACCCAATGTTGCATGAAGGATATAATACAATATATAATGGTGAGTTTTGATTTTTTAACCGAAGCTATTATTTCATGCACATTTATACATTCTAAGTGCATGCATTCAAGAAAAAATGGAACGTTTGCACGTATGCATTATTAGTTATTTAAAAATCGACTTACTCCCAAAATATCATACTATTAATTAATATCTGATTTGGTAATAACATGTACAACCAAAATTCTTCTATTTACTCCTATTTAGAGCACATAATGGAACCAATATTATTTAAACAGTTAAAATTAGTCACCCTACAATAATTTTCAAATATGAAATGTCAAATATGGTAACAGATGAATCACCATGAATTTATTATTCATATTTCACCACGGTTGAACACAATCTCATATATCAATATTTGATTACAAATAACAATGAATAGATTTGTAAATCATAATTTAAATAGAGCATGGACATTTGAAGAATCAGAGATTAAAAGGTATGAAACCATGTATTCATAACATCTATAATAAGCCTCAAAGCAATCATAGTAGTGGGATAGCAACTATTAATAAATAAATAAATAAAATCCACTAAATTAAATTCTTCACAGTCCCTATTGCAAATAACATGCAACAACTAAAATTATGTTATTCATGCTTAACAAGACATATTCGTTTCAAGATTGTTAGAACTAATCTAAAAAAATCATAAAAATATTGTATGTCAAAGAATAATTAATATGAAGAACTCACATATAATATCATTGATAATATAAAAATAATAAGATCAAGAGAAAAATGATTGTAATCGCCTGGTCGAGAGGCACATAGGAGATGCTATCTTTGAAACGAATATGTCCTCCATACGCACGGAATTTGACCCACATAATGTTCCCGGGATATAACTCGACCCACGAGATTCCGTCAACTCCCTCTGGTGCGATCAAGTGGAGTCTTCGAACCAAATCCTTGTATTGTCGATGCCCGGAATAAAATAGATAAGTATTGATCAAGATCAATCTATATTACTATATAAAAGGCTCTTAAACCAAAAATCTGCCGTTTGACCTATTTGTCCCTGTCAATTCATTCAATTCCATTACAGTCCATTCACACCACTTTAATGACAACCATTTTTTCATTTTACCCTTACACTTCTATCCAATTCCAAGAAAATCCATTTACATCATTTTAATCTCATTTATAGTATTTTATAATACATACATTTCATTATGCAACATATTCATTAATCTATAATTAAAATTGGTTATCATAATATTATTATGATACTCTTACATTTCTACTCAATCCCATGAAAATCTATTTACAACATTTTAATTTCATTTATAGTTTATTATAATACATACATTTTATCATGTAATATATTGATTAATTTATAGTTAAATTTGATTATCATAATATTATTAGGATAAGACATATATTATACATTAATAATATAATTCGCAAAAAAAATCTCATTTCATATACAAAAACATGATACATTAAAAAAAATCAAATATTAATATAATTCACATCTATTAATATTTATTTAATTCACACATATTTGATTAGCATTTACTCTATTCACTTGGACTTCTCGACTCTATTAATGCCCCAAATAATCAATGACCCATAAGATCTACCCAACAAAAAAATATAATTCACAGTAATTAAAAATGTAATCCAATAAAAAAACAAACGTATAAAATACTGTTATAAAAAAATATTGCTATAAAAATGGACAAATTCGGATTTGAGCTTTGTGTGAATTTAACAATAGATTTAATCCAATGAAAATCCATTCATATCATTGTAATCTCATCCATAATTTATTCATATTTTCATCATATCATGCATGACATATTAAAATTTTAAGCTTCACATTTCATCATACTTATATGATTACTACTATAGATATATCATAAAATAATATTAATCATTTACATCATTTATGACATTCATATGCCGACTTATCCATGAAAAATTTTCTTTACATCAATTATGATTAAATTACATTAATAAGCTGACTAAATTTATATTAATATGTTTATTATTTTAAAATCATATTTGAATATCATAGTATTATTAGGATAAAAGAATTCTTATAAAATAAAAATATATTCAAAATTAGGATTATAAATTTATAATATGATTTTATTCACAAGATTTTAGGATATATATAAAAGATATAATGAAATATGTTTAAAACAAAAATAAAATTTAATTTAAATTCACAATTTAAATTATTGTTAAAATATGATTTTATTCATGTCTTCCAATGGCCAGAAATTTGAACTTTTAAAATTACTAATATTTTAACGATAACAATCCAGTCACTCATCTTCAATCTCATTCTTTTGTTCAAATTTACATGTGCAATGGCCTTGGATAACCTCTCAACTTCTTATTAAATGTTTGCATTTTTTCCAACTCTACCATTCATTACAAAAATTATGAATGTATTTAATTGCAGTGCATTCAATTGATTATTTTCCCTTATGATCACATCCTTCTACACGGACTTGGATCACCTCCCCACCTTCTTATTAAACATTTGTTTTTCATCTTCTGCCATTCATTTTTTTTCTTAGTCATCACAAATAAATATATTAATTACAATGCATTAAATTGAGTTTCTTTCCCCCTTTGTTAATTATATATTCATCGTTTTATCTTTTCATTGTCCTCCAAGCAATCCATTTTTTCACAATGTTTATTTTGGACTTTTATGTTGCAAATAAACTAAATATGTTATTTTTTCATTTGGTTCCTCTTTTTAAAAAATTTGGCATGTATCTACTGTTAGAATAAAAAAAATTCTCAAATAAGAAATTTGTTTTCCCTTTAACAGATTGATCTCGATTCTCTATTCTGATTGGAAGTAGCGCTGATATTTATTCATATATCTTTTGTAATATAATTTCATTATGATATTTTTATCATCATAATAGAGTACCATTTTTTTTATCTAATCATGAGAATATTATGTCCGAATTTAATTGACTATTTATCCAATTTAAAAAAATTTACTATTTGAAATTTTTTCCTCAATTTAGCTCTTCATAATACAGGATGTGTAGCTGTCTTCAAATTATTAAATATGATGATATTAAAATATTTTATTTTAAATTTATTATCTATATCAATTGTTGATTTTTGCATTCACCATGTTTGAGTTTTAATGATACAGTTTATAATATTACCACTCTCCGTCGATCAGAGAACCCACATTCATAGTCTTGTCGATTCAAATTGTTGACCTCATTATTTATATTTTAAAAAAAATTACCAGTGGACTATAAGTGCAATATTTTCCATTAACTAAAACAACTTTGATTATTCTACGTACTTCCAAATTACGTTACTGGAAATGCTTAGCCAATAACATTATAGGTTATTGATATGAAAATATCATAATGAAATTTCGTTGAGATCCACTCTGTGTTTTGAAATAAAGTCTGTGGTTGATCCCATTTAAGAATTTATACAACTTCATTTATTTTATTTTTCCATTTGCATGGTACATAGAAACTTTGAAGTTATTCATATCTAAAGATCATCAAAAAATAATTTCCTAGATATTAGGGATTAGGATATATATGTGAGTGATGTGATGGCGCCTATTTAAATTTCATATTTTTATATTTTACCCTGGGAAACCCATCCAGGTATTGCAAACCAGGATATGTTTCTACCATACCCTCGATAAACTGTCACCACATCTACAATCACAAACACCAATAAAAAATAATTCCTTCAAACAAACAAACATGAATATCAAAGAACCTAATCTTCGCAGATTGACAATGAAATGTTTAATATAACAATAGTATTTCAATTAATTCATGCGAAGCTATATTAACAAGTTTGATTTCATTTTTAAATATTTGTTAAATTTCAATTTTCTGATAAATATTTTTTCGTATTGGATGTCTTGTACTTAAGGGGTTGTAAACCTCTAAAAAAGAATGAATAAGATATTTTAATTTATTTGTGATATTTATTATACTTTCAATTATTTATGACTTTATCTTCTTATGTTCTTATTGTAGTGTATTATCTTCAACTACTTATCTGGTTGCATCATATTCTACGTCCACACCACTTTTAAACCAAAACAAGTAAGTTACCAACGTCCCTGAATATGATATATATATATATATAAAATTATTTCATATAATGCCCTTTATTCAAGTATTTGAAGGATTTTATTACATAACATCCAACATAATGGAAAGGAGACCTAATAATTAAATTTGCTCCCTTAAAGAGAAATTGTTTATATTTATTGTTGTATTTAAATTATTTATTTATTGTACATGTGGGTGTCATGCAAGATATATATTCCTACTACAATGTTCAAAAATAAAGTTGCTTAAATTTACTGAAAATGATAAATTTGCTTAAATTTTTTCCTTTGGTTCCTCTTTTTTAAAATTTGGCATGTCTCTACTGTTAGGAGAAAGAATTTTCAAATAATAAATTTGTTTTAAGAATAAAGGGGATTGTATTGTTTGTCTTCCTTTAAATGACTCTTAAAACACTTCTAATTTCATTTTTGTCCTTCTCAATTTATGCAAATCTGTCATTGTTCCAAATGCATTTCATTATTCATTCATTCATCCACCCCCTCCATCTCTTCGTAATGTATGTCTTTTTAAATTCTTGAAAATCTGTACTTGTCATATGACTATACATATTCTTGAATTCAATTTAATCATCCTTCAAGAAAAAATAAATACCAAATAATTGTGTATTGTTGAATTCTTTATGAACTACTTCAATTTAGAATTCAATGAGATTCACACATTTTATTCATACCAGCCATGGTGGAGATGAGCACTGCTTGGATATAAAAGTTGATATTGGTGATGTGCGGACCGTCTCCAAAAGATCTCCAAACGGGTTCATGTTAATTTCTCTCTATATTTCTTTTTATTTATTTATTTATCTTTGGTGGATAGTTCTGATTTTATGATAACCATTTTGTATTCATATTATACGTCTAAGGTTTTTTTTGGAGAGTTACACCCAATAAAAAGAAAATATTTTTATCTCATACGGTTTCTTTTTTTATTTGTTGTTAGAATTATACAATTAAAGTCTGAATAATGAGATTGTATGAAAGTGCAAAAGCAAACAAATATTCATGTTAGAAGACTACTGTAATTTATAAATAATGAAAATTAAAGTGTTACGATTATTATGCAATCATGTGGAGGGCTAAATTTTAGATGAATTATTATATATGATCGAGTTGTGTCACACGTATCAAATTTTTTTAATATATTTTCTTTATTTTTTTAATGGGATAAAAATCTTAAAATGTTTCACATTTATTAATTAAAAACTTCTGGATAAAAAAATTGGTCACTTTTTTTAAATTTTTGTCACTGATCCAAATTTATTTTTATTGACTTATCTTAGCAAGTATTTAATACAACTTAATATAGTTAATATTTATAATTCAAATCAATAAAATAATCCATGTGCATCGCACATGCACATTAGCTAGTAGAAAAGAAAATGAGAACAAATGGACTCTATTTCATTTTCACGGTTGGTGATGAATTAGTGAATTATCACACACATCACATAAAGACATATATATAGGGGGAATTGAATAGGTGTAACTGCCCTATTAAAACACATTAAACAAAATGGGTTTTCATTATAGAAACGTTTCAAATACATTGAGACGCTGTGATAAAGTGATTGATTGAGCAATAAATCTCAATAGCTCGTAATAATCCCATATGCTATGAGAAAATATTAAACCATGCAATAACTCACACATTTGTAACTCTTAAATTTGGATCACCATTAAAATATATCCAACACTATCAGTATTGAACTACACAGCTATATATGAATCGAACTACATAGCCTATTAATCAAACTGCACAGAGAGAGGGACACTGTACTCAACAATTGGTTTGATTAATAGACTATAGAGTTCGATACTGATAATATTCAAGTCTAACTGGATCTGGACCCAAAATATTCACGTCCAATTCAAACTTGAGGGGTTGAATGATAGATTTAAATAGTTTCTTTCTATTTTATTATGTGAGATAAAATCTATATATTCAACTTGTTTATACATGACACTTTCATATATAGTTTCGGTTTTTCTTCATATTTTTTTTTCACTTCCCTTTTCATTTTTATTATCTCATTCTCCAGTACTAACAATTCTTTGTTACTATTGTTGTGGACTTTATATTGTTTCAAAAAACACCCTTTAATTTTAACATATTTGCTATAACTCAGACCCTCTTGTAACATGAATCATACTCAAACATGGATTTTGGGTTAGGTAGGGTTCGTCCCTCTAAATTCACATTGGGTTGGGTTCATGTTGAACTTTAACCTGACCCAATCTGTATGTATTGCAACTCTAATTGTATGATCTTGCTTTTAAAAACATGTTCTAGTGGCAAATATTTATTCCTTTGTCAACCCAATACATAATTAGATGATATATATAGCCTCACTTATATTACAGCCTCATTTGTAGTCTACACTATTTTTTTATAAAAAATCATATACTCTCTCATTAAAATACATGTTGTTATATGAAATGAAGTATATACCGAGATACCATAGTGCATTTTTTTCGCTTTAAAAAAATGATTTATATTTTTCATACACTACGATATAATCATATATATTATGATAGCATAATATATGTTGCGTTATCATAATGTATGAGACTGTAAAATAGATGGAGTGTATTAATGCTCTTGGACAAATGAGACCAAAGTGGTGTTCTTTTCAGTCAATGTAGAGCATTTAATTATTACGCCTGGAGTATTCTTCATATGTTGTTCTTTTGTTAAGGCAACTCGTGGCCTCTGTTTAGGGATAAGTTCCAATCCATGGCATTTTCATATCTTCCAAGTCCATAGTCTTGTGTGGATCACCATCCATGGTCAAATATTTTCAGCTTTTGACCATTCTCTGGTGTGTCTAATATATTTGGCTCTCTTGAGTGATGGCTAACCAATGGCATATCTATAAATTTACGATCCACATGGTTTTTGAATGGAGAAAACTTCATTTAGCCTTCGATTATTGACTTTAAAAATGATTTTAGATATAATGGATATCTAAAATATAGTATGATCTTGATCATTTTGCAAAGGCAACACGTTACACACTCACATAGATATACTAATATACATTCAAACATCATCTCCAAAAAAATAGAGTATACATGAATTTAAAGATGAACCCACCAAACTGATCCCTATTTAAGATCTACACGAGACACATAAAAAAATTGTATTTTCTCATTCTTTAATAAATTTAGAATTAAACGAGGGAATCAAATTATCATTAAACAATTTTTAATCTTTAATTAAAAAATCACAAAAACATTTATATGACCCAATTACCCAAAGCATGAATCAAGAAGAGAAACAATTGTATCATCAACTAATCAACAAATCAACAATTACATGAACATATGTACAAAATGAAGACCAAAAATATATAACACGTCAAATATACAGAAATAAAGATATTTGAAAATAATAATAATAAAATATTAAAAACAATAGAAAAATTTGACAACATGACACCAACAAACGCCCATTAACAACTCCCAAGAAGTTTGTGATATTTTTATGGGATTTTTATTTTTAACTCCCCGCAAACCATCGTATTTAGCGATCGCCCCCTCCATTCTTCGTATTTGGGTTTTACTCTCCACATTCAAAGGATAATTCCTTTTTACTCCCTCAGAGGGACCTATCTGTAAATTATTTAATTTTTTTTAGTCCCTGATAGGGAGTAAAAATGAATTATTCTTTGAATGTGAGGAGTAAAACCTAAATACGAAGAATGGAGGGGGCGATCGCTAAATACGATGGTTTGCGGGGAGTTAAAACTAAAAAACCCTATTTTTATTTAAGACGCCACACATTTGTTCTTGCAATCCTTTGTTTTAGCCCTTATTTATTAATCTTAATATATTTTGTTTAACATATTATTTTCTCACATAATATAACCTAATACATGCTAGACTAACAAATGCAAAAAAATATATAAAACTCATTTAAATAAACATTATTTTTATTTTTATTTTTATATTAGACAGATTTGAACAAACACTTGGAGGTAGCATTCTCAGCTTTACCGTAAAGTCAACTACGGGGTCCTTCCAATATCAATTTTTTTTATCAATATACACGTAAATGGCTAATTTGACAATCAGATAAGATTTTGATGATAAATTATCCTAATTTTAAATAATAAAAAGTATATCAATTTTTTATATATTTATATTTGTCAAAATTGAGATAAAAAATGATGATAAATGTTATTCCAACCTTTAGGTGGAACAAAATACTTGTATTTTTATTTTAAAATTTAAATAATTGTCCACAATTTATCTCGATTATCTTATATCAAACAAAGCTAAACTGTCATTTTATTTACTTATTCATGTAATTACGTTTATGCAGATGCAACCACCTAAACCAACCTTAAAAAATTAAAAAATGTCAGTAAAAATAATCTTGGTTCATGTAATTCACAGTCACATTTCCCCAATCAAATGCACAACGCCGGTCTCCAATCGGACAGACCAAACAGCCACGGAATAACACTATGCACAGGGGCATCATCCACGCTGTCAAAATCTCCACCGTTCAAAACCAAAACTGGACCCCACCAAGTTTGACCGCCCATTTAAAACTTTGAAAACTTTGAATTTCTGATGGCGACCCAAAACCAACTTTTTTTAAAACTCCGGGCGAACCACTTTAATCCAATCATTTCCCCATGCAATTACATAAAGGCCCCTACCTACAAAATATATTACCAAACTACCACTGCAAAGGATTCCAAGTCGCCGATAAATGCGAACGATGAGTCAGCGTACGAACGATGGGCCCCACCTCCCTTGGACTGTCTCGGTAATTTTACCGTTCGCGGAAGGGCAAGAACATGGAAACTGTGGCAGGTGAAGGGCAATATCGTCATTTACAGACACGTCACGCCAGTTCATTGTCAAGTCTCGTTGGCTTTTGTCGTTTCTGCGGGCATCCTTTCGTTATTTCCACTAAAGATCAGGGGCAATTTAGTAATCTCTCAACAGTTGATCAGACGGTCGAACTCACTCGTTCGAAATAGACGGCGGAGATTCGGTCGCGATTTCCAACCGTGTAGGAAGCCGAGTCTGACCCGGTCACCGAGAAAGGTCAGAAAATTTCGTGCTGTGACAATCAACGTAATAAACAGAAAACTGTAGGGGTATTTGAGACATTTCAAGTTGGGAACTCGAATATTCCCACCATTCGGTCATTAAAAAAAGGCCCCTCCAAAAAAACGCGAAAAAGTTTGATTTTGACCGGTCAAAAGTCTCAAAAAAAAAAATCGTCCCCTCCAAAAAATCGTCTGGAGTTTTGACTGCGATCGCCACTACTTCTCTCATCATCACCAAACGCGGTTGAAATCGATATCCATTGAAGGCGAATCGTTAGATCTGATCGTGTTAGGGTTTCTTCTCACGACACTCGCTTTGATTGGCGGTTTAGCTATCTGTGGAGAGTCCGACTTGTCTCTCGGTAAGTTTTTTTAGGGTTTTTTGGTTGTTTGTGGATGGATGGGGCTTTGGATTGGGTTCGGTTGATTTTTTTGGGAAGATCTGTGGAATTGTTTGTTCGATCGCGTGTTATTTTTGGGTGAAATATCTGTTTTTCGTTTACGATAATTGATTTTGAAGAATCTCTCTCGGTTCTTTGATTCTTGTTCTTGGAATCCTCCGATTTCGGAGATCTTTCCATTTTTTTGGATCTCTTCCATCTTTGATTTGGTTTTATTGAAAAATCTGTTTTTTTTCCTGAACGTATATATATTAAAATTTAACGTGATTTTTCCCGATCTGTTGAGTGAAGAATGATTTTTTTTTTACTACCGGACATTTTATTATGTTTTCGTATCGTTCGATCTATGAATGTGTGGTCAGTTTTTTATTTTATTTGTAATCTTTAAATAGGTCGATTTCCTGGTTAAAGGTTTCGTTTTTATTTCCTTAGACAGTATTGGATGAAATTGTGCTATTGAATTTTGTTATCTTTACATAAGTCGATTTTTTGGTTGAAGGTTTCGTTTCTATTTCCTCAAACAGAATTGGATGAAATTTTGCTTATTGAAATTACATAATTAGAGTTGAGGCTAAAGGTTGTCTTTTTAGGCAAAATGAACCGTTTGAACTTAGTGGTTGATTGGGTTTTGGATCCATGAAGTATCTAAGTTCAAAATTTATGGGGCTATCGTCAAAGATGGAATGAAGTTTAATATGTCTTTAGGAAGCAAAATATTATTTGTTGAATATGCTATAGGAAATCTTGGAAGCCTTTGTAACTTTGTTAAATAGTGAAATTCCTAAGATTGTTGAATTATATTGACTCGTATATTCTCGTTGATTGATTTTTTTCATATGTTCTAATTTTATTTATCTAACCATTACATGAATATTTGTGTTTTACAGTGATCTGTTGGGTTTCTATTGGAAAGTAAAGTTGTTTCTTAGAAGAATTGAGGTGTACTAGGTTCTGGGCCATTTTGTTTTTAACTGATGGCTACCGTGAGTATAGCGCCTTCGTCTGGATTGAGAAATCACGGTGGTAATAACATTAGTGTGGACAAGTTGCCAGAGGAAATGGGTGACATGAAGATTAGGGATGATAAGGTAGATCTTGTTTAGTGATGATTTTTTAGTTGATTGTTCTGATTGCTTTTGGATTGTAATTGAATTTGATGCTCCATTTGTAGGAAATGGAAACTGTTGTTGATGGAAATGGCACAGAGACGGGCCATATAATCGTGACAACAATAGGTGGTCGGAATGGCCAACCAAAGCAGGTAATACTGGGATTGGATCTCCAAAAGTTTGAAATGTGTTTGTATTTTTTTGGTTAATATTGCTATGTTTCTATATCAAAATTTACATGGACTTAAGTATGTTGTTGAAGTTTCCATTTTCCATGGTTGCTTTTTTGAGCTAAAAAGCGGTGAGGTCATTTTATAATTTTTTATCCATGTTTAGCATCAACACTTTCTAAACTTGAAGTGCTTTATTTAAGCGGAAATTTCTTATTTATTGCAGACCATAAGTTACATGGCTGAGCGTGTTGTAGGACGTGGATCTTTTGGAATAGTTTTCCAGGTGTGTTTTCATTGACTTGGAAGAATATTTGGCGGAGGTTAGACTATTATGTCCATGCATGGCAATATGGCATGCATGGTCTCAGGGTTTGTGCATATACTTCTGTGCTAAACTTCTTTGTCATCCTTTGTTGTGTGCAGGCTAAGTGCCTCGAGACTGGTGAGACTGTAGCCATAAAGAAGGTTCTTCAGGATAAGAGGTACAAGAACAGGGAACTGCAAACCATGCGCCTTCTTGACCATCCAAATGTGGTTGCGTTGAAGCACTGCTTCTTCTCAACAACTGAGAAGGATGAGCTCTATCTCAATTTGGTACTTGAATATGTACCTGAGACTGTACACCGTGTTGTGAAACATTACAACAAGATGAATCAAAGAATGCCAATGATCTATGTAAAGCTTTACACTTACCAGGTATTAGTCTATATCCTTACCTATATATGCTTCAAGGACCCTCCTTTCCATGTGATCATTATCGCTATGCATATCCTGATAATTCTGATGTATAAGGCATGTAATAGCCCATGTCAATAACTTCACTGTTCTATTTGAACATCTGTTTGCATACTCGTTAAGTTCATGGTTTTTCTAATCTACTAGCTTTTGTGAATTATCTTATAGAAACACTTATGATTAATCATGCCATGCAGCTGTTTGGCATTACTCTTTTCTGGATTTTACTAGCCTTTTTCCATCTTGATCTCAGTTGTCTTTTGCTTTTTTACTTTGAACATGACATGGAATACAAGTCTTTTTTTTCCCTTTTTTTTTTGAGAAAAGATTGGAATATCTACATGGAATACAAGTCTCGGAGGCTTAAAATGCCATTGTTTTTTGTTTTGCATTTTGAATGTTATTTGGAATGTTTGTTTTTTGAGAAACAAATTTGTTTTAGTTGGAATATTTGGTCGCATCTCTTGTGGGATAATGTGGACAACATTTATGGTAATAATTGCATTTAATATGCTGTATATATTTTATGCACTTTTCAAACGTCATCACATTAAATGAAAATGTTACACACACATAAAGAAACAAACATGATAACTTAAACACTTTTGGTTAGTATAATAGATAGATAACAAACTTGTAATATAGGGTTTTCAGTTTTTATCAATAATATTTCAAATTTCATCTGTTGTAGGGCTTCTTACTTGTGGATTCAAAGATTCTTTATAGATTCAAGGTGTTTATGGGATCTCAATGCTGATTGAGTCTTTTTATCTATTTATCGCTGCGTTAGAAGTGTGTAGGAGGGTTTTGGGGGCGGTGTTGGTGGAGTACAGGTCAAGGTCGCCTGCGTCGAAAGCGGCTGTGGAGGCTCTGATGGAGGTGGAGCCGTGGAGGTGAATTGCACGGTGTGCTTGGAGGGTGGCGACGAGGATGCCTTGCATGCACTTGTTCCATGGCCACTGCATCTTGACGTGGCTCTCGTATCAACACACGTGCCCCCTCTGCAGGTTCGAGCTCCCGACGGACGACGACGATGATGATGCGGAGTGGATCGGACGGACAGGATTCCATCACGTCATCGGGATTTGAGTAATAACTCAAAGATTTCAAGAACCGGTTGTTTCCCCTGCATGCATGCTTTCTTGTTAAATTCACGTGACACAAGAACGAGTGTGTTTTTTTTTTGTTTTACATTAGTTCGAACTTGTCCCTTTGGTCTTTGAATTGAATTCCTTTTTAGTTGTTGGTGATGGATGTGGGTTTCATTTTTTGATGTTTTGGTTTGATCAGACAAATAAAACACGGTTTCGTATAAATGATCTTCTTTTGAATAATTAGGTTTATTTGTTCGGAATGTAAATTAATTAATGGACTTTATCCTGATTGGCCACTAGAGACTCTTTTTAAAAAGGGCATTGGTACACTCATGCACTCGTTTGGATTTGCATTTCGATAGATTCTGTATTTGAAAAGTTAAATATTATCAAATGTGGATCCAAATACAATTTCAATGTTTAGCTTTTTAAATCACAATTTTATATTTTAAACAAAAAATCTAGTAATTTAAAAACTAACAAAATACCGATTTTTAAAAATTGAGTTTAGAATGAAGGATTTTAGGAATTCTAAAATATGAATGAATATGAGTGCCTCATGCATAGTCTATTTTCCAGCTCCGATTACTTGTTTTTCTTTTTGAAGTATTTTAATATAATATGAATGAAGTATATATTAGGATATAATATTTTTATTTTTATTTTTTTGAAGAAAAAAATCTTCATACATTATGATCGATAAAGCTCACTACATTATCATAATGTAATATATATTATGATATCAAAGTATATAAGATTGTAAATGAGACTATAAAATAAACATAGTGTATTATGACTGCATACTTCAATAGAAACATTTATTGGGCCACCCGTTAGTGTCCCTCGGGCACATTTGGGTTACCACACGAATTCAGTTTATTTATTGAACGTTGATCCGCCAAGACGATCAGATGCCTCCTCTCTTGAAATTCATAACCACCAAAGATGTAAGATGGGTTAGTGCATGAGATTATAAATAGGACCCTAAGATGTAAGTTTTCTGAAGACACCATCCCTCAATTCAACTTATTGCAGTCCTTCCCCACAGACAGATCTCATCCTCCTCTCTTTCTCCTTCACATCAAGAAATCAAGAAATTCATGGCCGAACCACGCCGCCGCCGCCTCCACCACCTCCAGTCCAAACCCCTTCGGTTGTGCTCCGGTGCCGCCATTGCGACTGGTACTGCGAATTCGAGAGCCACCATCCCGACTCGGTTGCCTGCCCCCAATGTGGCAGAGAAGACTTGGTCGACACGCCATCGAATTCTCCCAAATCATCCAACGCATCAGACAGGAGCGGCGGATCATGGTGGATCGCCACTTTAGGCAGACATTCGGGGCATCCGCGAAGCCCCGGAATATGCCTGCGTCGAAGGCCTCTGTGGC